>VYXH01004074.1:134174-167493 GCA_013397275.1 Burhinus bistriatus
TTTTGGGTGTATTTTTTTTTTTTTTTTTTTTTTTTTTGGTCATAAACTTCCAGAGAATTGGTTCTGTGCGAATGCTAATGAGAGTTCTGAGATACTTGCAGAAACTAATTCAGGTCTGCAGGGAACCTGCCAGCTTGGAAAAGTAAATCTTGGGCAGTTCATAAATTACAGTATTTCCAGCTTCCGACACAGCTTGTTGCATCTATAGGATAAATCTTAATGTCTCGGAACAGGAAGGAGGACAGAAGTTAATGTTGAATATTGAAGAACAACGCTTCTCATTCAGAGCAGTTTTGCAGTCGGGAGGATCAGTGCTGTAGGGACTAGAACAAAACCTGATTTTTGAAGACAAATTACCGCAGAAAGGAGGCATAGAAGAATGTCATGAAAGAGCATGCTCCTTTTTGAGGGGGGGGAATTGGTGTAAGGAAGGAGGAGAGAAATGAGGGATAGACCAGCAAACTTGCATCTATATTTATTCTTCTAGGAGGAGAGAAATGAGGGATAGACCAGCAAACTTGCATCTATATTTATTCTTCTAGGAATTTATTCTTTTAAGATGTTTTTGAGGTTAGTCACTAGAACTGAAAAATGACAGAATTATTATTTCCTAATGCTACTTAATCTAATACAGGAAACAGATTACTGTTACCATCCCCTACTATAAAGCAAGAATCAAAAGCCATAGAAGAAAATGTCGGCCTCATTGTGTACAATGGAGCTATGGTGGATGTTGGGAGCCTTTTACAGAAGCTGGAGAAGAGTGAAAGAGTGCGGGCAGAGATAGAACAAAAACTTCAGTTACTAGAAGAAAAAACAGGTGGGACATTACTTCGAAGGTGGTACTTACTTGGATGCAAGATGCTAAGACTTTTTAAGTAGATAAACCAATTTGAGTAATATTTGTGATCTGAATTGCTTAGCTATTTGCGTACCATAAACTTCTACTTTTTTTCCTAAGCCCTTTGAACTAGCACACCAACTGTTGTTGAGTACCATTGTTACCATGCTGAAATGCTTTTATCTTTTTTAGTCAAGTTGAATCTAAGGCTTCCAGATGTAGTCAGAATTGAGTATTATCAAATGGTAATGCAATGCAGTTTTTAATGTTCTTTAAAAATTAGTAGTTATGGTGTTGGCATGGAAATGGAATATTAAGATGCAAAGTACACAGCATTGGAAGTCATGGACTTTTTTTTTTTTTTGTCAAAGATGAGGATGAAAAGACCATACTACAACTGGAGAATTCTAACAAAAGTCTATCTGCGGAGCTCAAAGAAGTGAAAAAGGACCTTGGCCAACTGCAAGAAAACTTGAAGATCTCGGATGATAAAAATTTGCAATTTGAGGGTCAGCTGAATAAGACAATCAAAAATTTAGCTACTGTTATGGATGAAATACAGAGTGTTCTTAAACAGGTTAGAATTGTTTAATTCCATTTTTTATTATTGTATATGGACTTCCTGTGGATTAGACTATCAGAACAAAAACTTCAGAATAAAAAAGAATTCTCACATGAATTCAGGGCAGTAGTATCTTAACATACATATATAAGATGCTCAATGTGATACCAATTATTTAAAGATAACAAATAAAATGTATTTTTTCTAAGCTTGAAACATATGTTCTTGTCTTAAGTGTTTTTAAAAATGTATAAGTATTAATTTAAATCTCAAACCATCTTTATGTTTTCCTGTCCTGATCTTGTCCATCCCCAGCAGTCTAAATCTGCTCTTCTGTTTGATCAGTTAGGAGTAATTTTTCAAGGCAGAGCTTAAGTATTTCAATTTATGTGGGGTATTTCAGTAAAATGAGTTTTCAGCAAACAGCGTAATGCTCCAGAGCATTTCTGTACCTGTACAGAAAGATACTTGCATATTCCCTAGGAATGCTGTTTGGGGCCTGTGAAGCAAGCCTGAATAGAAGCAGGTTATGAAGATGACTGAGTGGCACATTGGTACTATGAGGGAGCCTTGCTTCTACTTCTGTTTGTGTTTATTTTGAAAAGACAATATAGCATCTACAGAAGCTCTAAAAACAAAACCACACACACACACCAAAAAAACCCTAGAAAACTTGACAAATGTGGGAACTATTTTTTCCCCTTGTAGGATACAAGCGATGCATCATTTAAGTCACTGTAGGTTATTAAACTGGCAGTACCTTGCAGCCCTCTGTCATCGGTATCGTTACACAGTCCTGTGCTTCACTAAATGTTGTAGAGTTGCTGCTCCCCCAGAATTGGCAGCTGAAGGCACTGCATAACCCTCTTTTGTCATGCTCTTAGCTCGGTTAAATAGCCTTGCTCATTCTGTCTGGTATTTGTGAGATGAAAATGTCTTCTAACTGTAGTGTTTTCAGATGGCTTTGACCAATGTAAGTATTGTATGTTAGAACTGTTTTGGTAAATTATTATCCTAATTTAATGGATTTTGCAAAAACTTTTCATTTGCTCTTTAAAAACCAAAAACAACCAATGGGGAGGGGACGTGGACAACAAACAAAAAAAGCCCCAAAACCCCCAAACCTTTAGACTATAAAGTGAGGCTTCTGGGGATGTTTTTTGTGCTTCTCTTTGGAAGTGCTTAGGTCATATTTAATTTCTGCCCCCTCAGTTCTTCAGGAAGATACTGGAAATATGAATTGGTTATAACTAAGCTGAGTAAGGTTCACGTACTGTTTGGTGTCAACTTTAAATACTATCTTTGTCTCGTGCTGCTTTACGGTTCACATGAGAAATACCACTTCTAGAATTCATGTTATCCTCCCCCTTTTTTCTTTTAAAGGATATTGTGAAGAACGAAGATAAAGATCAGAAATCCAAAGAAAATGGAGCAAACGTATGATAAAACTGCTGCTGGTTAGAAGAATGGTGTTACATAATGTAATATAAATCATGATACCAGAATGTATGGGAAGTGATGCATGTTTGATTTTAGTAGTATAAATATCTTAGTTCCAAAAGATGTATAAAGTTTTATGAATGTGAGTGTCTGCTTCTGAAGATTGCTTGTAATTCTTAGCATTCAATTTGAGACACTCCTTGAGTGAAAATAATTTTGCATTGCAAAATGTTTTAGGATGAACTTTGTTATAGTTTTAACCCTAATAAAGTTCATCAACGTAATGAACAGTAGCAAGTATTTAATTACCAAATGTTTTTCATTGAAGTCTAGTGAAATCAAAATTTTCATTATTTATAGAATTGCCATTTTTAGGTTTTTATTTTTATTTCGGTCTAATTAGTCTTTTTAAATTCAAATATAAATCACAAAATAGCATGCTGCTTAATTTTGCAAGTAAAGATTTTTTTTTTTTAAAAAAGCTTCTTGGATTTTTTTTTTTACTTGTCACAACTTTCTTTTCCCTTCGAAATGTAACTTTCTTCCCCAAAGCTGCTTGTATTAAAGCCTCATAATATACAGTAGTTCAGATGAGTTAAGAAAGCAATAGAAACCTACCAAAATACTGGTAGGGTTGTGAGATTTATATGAAAATACATGGGCCTGTTTTAAATGTATGTCATTTGTGTTCCTTTAATTGTCCTTATCTTTGGATTAATATATATGCTTCCTTTTAATAACAAATGCAGTATATTAAAACATATGGTTGGATACCAGGCCAGTAGATGTCAGAATAATGCCTTACATGGAGAAAATGCTACCATTGTAAGCCGCCTTTAATTAAATTTGGACTTCTTTCTTAATATGTGTAATTACTTCAAAGACTTTAGTCCAAAAGAATGGATACACAAGTATCAATACTCCATGGTATAATTACTAAGGAGCAGGACACAACTTGGTTTGTTGAAAGTGGGTAAGATTGCCTGCCTTTGTTCACAGATCACTAAAGAGCTAAACTTAAAAGTTAACGTGACATCATTGTCAAAGGCTACTTATTCAAATAATGTGAAATATGAACAACTGTATTTTGGTGCAACTTCCAGGAAAATTAAGGGGTTTGAAGGTTGGGACAGAAGTGTTTTCTTACAGAAATGGTTAATTTTAGGACACCTTTTCTTTTTTAGCCTAGATATCCTAGGTAACTAAATACCTGTTAGGAGAGTCCAAGTGCCATAATATGTATGAACAACCTACATGGAAACTCATGTAGCTTTACTGAGATACACATTAAAATGCCTGAATTTATGTTCAAAGGAGTCTAAGCTGGTGCTTTTATCACTTACCTTTTGTTGGCTCTTTTGGAGCTAGACAAGTAAAATATCTTTTCATTAAAATAACATGCATAAGCTTCCCCCTCATTCATTTCAGTTGAGTCACTGTATAATATCTTAACTGTTCACACTAAAGTAGGAAGTATTATCAAAACACTAATTATTGCATATAAGTACACAGAAAATGCATGTTTTTATGAATTAAGAGATAATATCTCATTAGAATGATTGAGGATGGTGATAAATTAATCTTATGAAAAGCGTTATCTGTGGTGTACAGATGGTGTTAAATTCTTTTGTAATCAAATTATATTTTTCACCTTTACCTTTTTACAAATTGTTGACAGCATGTTTCATTTTTGAAGTTGAGCACCGTTTGTTTAAATGGACTTGAAAGGATTGCGTTTAAAATACTTTGTTCATGAATTTTCAGCAGTATATGTGAACATACAAGAAAATAATTCTAGAATTCAAGATAACGTCTTTTTAGGCACACTGAAACATCGGTTGAAATATTTTGCTGGGATGTTTTTACTGCTGAGCTGAAAGCAGTTGTCGCAACAAGCAGGCCTCATCTTGTGTTTCAGTGGGTGGCCCTGTGAGATAATTGCTAGAGTGATACAGATTTTTACGGTATTTAAGGAAGTATTTGTTAGAGTGAGTGTAATCTTTCTCTATATTGCTTTGATGTAACAGTGTTTCAGATACGTACAGTCTGCATTTATGTTGGAAAGGAAATTCAAAGGGTAAAGAATAAAGGAAAAAAGAGGGAAAAAAAAAAAGGAAAAAAAGGGAAAAAAAAAAAAAAAAAACCCCAAGAAGTTTTACAGCCTACACAGAGCTTGACCAGTCTGCTGAAGCACAACTGATCTGAGGAAGAACAGACACCTCTACAGACTCCATAAGGTGCTTTACCAAATAGCACAAGGTTCTGTATATACACAGCATCAATGCTGGTTGTTAGCTAAAGCTTCTTGGTAATATTCCCAGAAATATAACTGATTCTTAAGAAAGTTGAATAGAGTATCAGTAATGGAGGTTTGGAGAAGCAATATTCTGTCAGTTTTCATGCACGAACAATGTTTTTGCATTTTATGTCTACACTTCCTACCTCATGGGCTTTCCGCTTATTTATCAGTTGCTGGCGAAAGGCTGGTAAAAGTGAGCCTAAGCCGGGTCTTACTCTGATGCCTCGAGATCCATTGCATATCATAGATGCTCTATGGAAAGTTGTACGTCTCAGAATGCCTTGTTCTGTAAAGAAAGTACTGCTGCAGCAGGCTAGTAAGTGGAATCTGGTCTCAATTTGTAGATTATTTCACTCCCCTTTTGTATTTTGTCTAAGTCTGGGGGAATTAATGAGTTAAGCCCTTACAAAGTGATATTCAGACTAGTGGATGTCTGTGAATAAGGTTAGGAAGAAAGTTCCAAGTGATACATCTGCATGCAAAGTGGTCTAGAATAAAGTAGGCTCTCTTGAGACCCTTTTGCTTTTGCTCTGGTAATGAAAAGGCAGAGAAGTATATAGTTTCAGTGCTAGATAGCAACAGTGGCAAATAGACAAATAGTGAATTTTTGCCAAGGTTTTCTGAAGTGTTGGAGATTGCATGTGGGATAATGGAGCTGCTTCCAGCACCGCTGCATGTTCTACCATGAGGAAGACACATAATGTTTTCTTGACTCAATCAGTGCTTGATGCTGTGACTGTAGCGCTTGGGCACTGCTGCAAAATCACTTCCCAGTTGTTGCTTGCTTTATCTGGTGTCCTCTGGCTCAGCCTGGGGCGCCCTGAAGTGTCCAGTGGAGAAGCTGGAATCCTCTGTCTGGTGCCCGTGGGTTTCCACAGATCCAGCATTTGCAGTTGAGTTGTTTCAGAATCTAAGATTATGAAGCATAGTCCTCTAACATAACATTTTTTTTTTTTTTTCAGTGTTTAACTGCTTTGAGAGGGATGAATGGCTTTCAGTCCATTTTTCTGCTGAGTAATGTACTGTGTGAATATCTGTTTGGACTTATGTAACACAGTTAACTTTCACTGATAATTTTATCAGGAATGTACACAAAATGTGTTTTTTCTCTTGCTTCTCTGTAATCTTTGTGTACCCAGGTCAGGTTCTTACCTTGAATGCCATTTGTTCAGTGCAGTTTATATTTAAAAATATAAAATATAAAATAATTCATTTTGAGTGACTGAGTCTCATGGCCAGCAATAGATGTGTAGGTAGCACAGTCAATACACTTACCCTAATATTTTCCAGAAAGCAGAAATGGTTCAAGTAGAAATTCAGCTGGGACTTGTACATTGCTGTGTAGTGCGATAATAAAAATGGCATAAACAATTAATACCTCTACTCAGCTGTCAAAACTGCCGGTGTTTTCCCACTAAAATTTTATGTTTCTGCATACTGGTCTCATTAGAAAGTAGTTACAGTAAAAAGCTCTAATAACAAAATGTATTACTTTCAAAGAAAAATAATTTTCCTTTTTTATTCATCCGCTATATAATCCATGGCATCGTGATACAGAGTATAAATTTAGAGTTTTGGAACATATCAACTGAAGTCATACGTTTTGTAGTGTTTTAACTGTGATTAGGAACATTGCTTCCAAATTTCTAGGCATCTGACACCTGAATTTGTATTGAAAACATGTGACGCTGCAGTTGTATGCTGCTTTTGATTTTCTTGTATCCTCATGGTTTTTAATTTGTTGTTCTCTTCAATGAGCGGATTCTAACTTGTTTGAGGATTCAGGTCGAATACCCTGCAGTATGTGTAAGAACTAGTTATCCTTTTCAGGTGTGATTCAGTAATCCTGCATGTTGTTGCATCTAGCCCAATATCAGTTCAGTTCTCTTTATTCTTCTCTGAAATGACAGCAGAATAGTGGTGCTGAGTAGATTTGTTTGTTGCATGCTGCAATTTGGGGTTTTTGGTTATGAGGTTAAACTACTAAAGTTTTTCTCTAGTTCTTGCAGTACTTCACTACATCCAGCGTTTACAGAGCTTGTTAAGCCACAGGTGTGGGTTGAAATACTTTGTTGATTGGAATTGTTGAAGTTGTTCAGTGATGTCCTCCTAATTAGAACTAATAGTCTTCCCTACCGTCTCTCCCCCAGGCTGAGGAAAGAACTCACGTAGCTAGTGTTTATTCTTGCTAGTAACTTGGTCTGTGTCAAGGTATGTTCATGGGGACTTCCCGTAGGCAGGCAATCTCCCAGACCATTTCATTTCTTCGTGGTAGGCAAGTGAGATGGTGTGTGTGGTACCTCTAAAAGCTCCTTCTCTCATACACTCTGGGATCTTCCACCTTAGCAGACACTGGAGTGTTGCAGTGATCTTTTGGAACAAGTAGGTAATAGTAGTCCTGTGAGGGGGCTCTGAATATTCGGAGGAAATACTTGAGCTGGATTTCAGCCAAGACGACAGATTCCCAAGCCACGTGTTTTGATGGGAATTTGATTCCTAGATTATTTTCCCTCGGTGTAGTGAGGGGCACAAGTGAAAGGATCCTGTTGACTGAATCATTGTTCACATTTCATCCGAACAAACAGCTGGATAGAGGGGAAGAGTGGAGAGGAGGAACTGCAGAGAATCCCAGCCTGAGCTCTCCCCTCTCTACTTTTCAGCAAATATTTTTACACTACTAATTTGCTTTATTATTTGCTTGCAATCTTTTTAGTGGTATACAGAAGGATTTGTTTGAGTGTGAGTTCGTTTCCCCTCCCCGCCCCGTGTTGCTTAATTCTTTTTGGTCTTCCTGACACAGGGTCATCAGGTTACATTCCTGTTTTGTCATGCAAAGGACAGAAACAGTTGGAGAACAGCAATCTTCATTTTTGGTCCATTGTAGCAGGGCTGGATGGTAGCCAGCAGATTTGCATATAAAAAAGCAGAAATTGCTGCCATATGTCATATCACAGAAATGAACAGTTGGAGATAAAAGTACCTTGCAATGCTGGTCTCAGAAAACACGTCTCTCAGTCCAGCCTGATTTACTGTAAAACAGTCCATTGCATGTGTGCAGAGGAAAAGTTAAAGAAGTAGGCAATTTCACTGTAAATACCATGTACGCATGGGTCAGGAAGGTGGGTTGTTACACTTTCAGCTTGGCTCTAAGAAGATATGAGGGAGTTTGGAAGTTCTCTTAAACATCTGGAAGGACTCCTGTCTGTTTCACAAGAGTTAGTCTAGGTCTCCCCTGAGAGACTTTCCTTTTCAGCTTGTCTCCTGATGCCTTGTATCAAAGTACTATTCAAGCAAATTAAGTACATTTCATTAAATGTAACTATTAGAACCCTTTGTGTTACAAGTTGTAAAATCTTGGGGAAGGGTTCCCAAATGCAACTTGAGAGTATTCTTAAAATGTTTGTTTACAGAGAAAAGCTTATACTTGTCAAGTATCTCCTCTGATGTAACGAAGTCGTGTATAATGTGACTAAACAGATGAAAATGAGGATTAGCTGCTTACCAATATTGAACCTGATTTTCTGCCTCAGTGTCTTTCCTGAAATCAAGCTAATGACCTTTCTTTTTTTTTTTTTTTTGGAGGTGGGGGTATCTTTTCATTATACTGAGAAGAGGAAAAATAGATGACCTTTAGTACTGGGACACATATGGGTGGCAGCACATACTTATAAATTCTCTGATTATCCATGGGATCCAGTAATATGCTTGCAAGGAATGTGCAGTCAGCATTTTCAGTCATGTGATTTGGGCATGTAATGATGGACAGCACAAAAGGGGACTTGGGGGTTAACACAATGTACAATAACTTTGATCCATGGGCAAAAGCAGAAGTTGTATAGTGTGACCTTTAGGTAGCAGGGGCTCTCAGAAGAGGTAGGATTGGTAAGAGATGGCTGTGCAGATATTCTGAGCAGTGAATTCATTCCGATATCTGCTTCACGCTTTAAGGAAAAGGAAAATGAATCCACTTTAGGTCTTTTTTTCAGCGAAGACAGTTTGAAAGATTATTCAAATGCAACCTGCAATTGAAGAACCTATGCAAATTCCCTAAAGAACACACTGAATTGGACACAAAATCACTCTGTGAGCACCAGGTTCCAAAGCGAGCAGTGCCCTTATTTAGCCTGACAAGGATTTTCCCCAGTAAATGAGAAGATGCACTCTGTAGCTGTGCACAACAGGAACAAACTGCACGAGTAACACATAAAAACGGTAAAAAGCGTGGTCTTTGTGCCGGTGCCTCCCTTGCCTGCTCTGCCAGGGCCTCACTTCGTGAAAGGGTAATCTGAGCCAGCTTGCCCTGATCCTGGGGGAAGAGAACACGGGGGTGGGGAGGGAGTCTTTTGTCTCTCTGAAATTTTAGTGCAAAATAGAGGCGGGTTCCTCCAGCCCAGAGTGGGATTTTCTGGAGGGAGAGTGCCCCATCCTGGAGCAGCAGGGAGGGGATGGGAGAGCTGGGCTAGGGCTGACCACAGTGGCTGTAGTGCAGCGCTGGTGCTGGAGCCTTCCAGTGTCACCGAATTTATTTACTTTCATCTTGACTATTTATCTCCTTCGCTGCCTGCCTGCGTGATCCCGATGCTGAGATTCTCTGTTTTGCAGAGCTGCTGGTTGATTCAGGCAGGGTAGCCTGAGCTGCTGTCAGAGACTTTTGTCAGCTGGAAGTACCAAACCACTCTCCCACCTCCCACAGCAGGTAACTTCTGCCTGTGGCATTTTGTCATTAGGGGTATTGGTATAAATCCTGGCAGGTAAAAATTGGGCTGGCAGAAAAGCGAGGAGCAAGCAGGGCATCACCACCACAGCTTTCTCCACAGGCACAGCCTCCCTATCAGTACGGACACTGGGACAAACGGTTTCAGCTACTGGTAGTCTGGTTTGAAGTCAAGTCAATGGTGACCCGGTGAGTCATTGCAATGTAGACAGGGGCATTCAATATTTAGGAAAAACGTGATAGGAAGCAGGTGTGCTGGTTGGTTTTGGTGTTCTGTTGTGGGTAATGTTGTTTCCTGGAGGAGGTGGCTGGATATAACATGTCCCAAGACTGATACTGTAAGGAACTGGAAGGTGCGTTCATAACCAGTGGAAGAGTAAATTAGCTTCATTCGTCATGAACATTTTTAGACAAAGGATGATGCGTAGAAAGAAATGCTGGGACTGGATGATATGGATTGACTCAGCACAAATGTTTCTCTGAGAAAGAGCTACAGAACGTGCTGCCACTGGAGAAGGTAAAGGTGGAGGGCATGCAGCACCACTGTGGGTGGGATGACGGCTGACTGGGAGGGAAGGCATTTTGCTACCTAATGCAGACATGATGCTCTAAAGTCAGCTGCTGCTTTTAGTTTTAATTCCTCTGGAAATGTTGACCAAAAAAAAAAAAAACTACAAAGGGATCTGTTAAATCTTTCCTAAAAATGCATAAAAGTTAAATTGATGGAAGATCTAAGAAGAAATCGGGCTCAGATACATTCAGGTTGCTACCTTAAATATGTAATTATTCACATTAAAAATTTAGAAGATGAGAATTATGCAGAAGATGACATCCTGCATCATGGTATTCTTTCCTCCCATCATTTAAATTGATTAACTTTCATGGGATACACACAGAACACGCTATCAGATCTGGCAATAGTAACAACAACGACAAAGCAGCCTCGAGGGAAATTCTTTTGAGTATTTTTAACTAGATCATACTGGTGGGTATTTACCCATCATTTCTGTTTGCTACCTGCAATTAGTTCATATGCTTAGTTCATATGTAATTAATTGTGCTACTGACGTCTGCAGTCTACTGAGGGCAGGCTGCAATCAAAGGCTTAGTCTATGTGTAAAAGTACAGCTGCTGGATTATCGAGCGCTCTTAATGCAAGGCTGCCACGAAAACTCCTCTGAAACTTTAGTGCTTGCAGAATACACCAGCCAGCATGATAATTGTGGTTCACAAGCAGAGCAGATTAAACTTCCGCTCCTGGTATTGACTGCTGCCTCACAGCTTTTTGGTTTTCACTCAAGGCATTGTTTTTGGTCAGTAAATCCCTTTACTGTTTGTAAATCCTGGAGGGGGGCAGACTTGGGTATGCTGGGGTCATTAATCCTTGAGTCTGTTTTACCCTTGGTCCTGTGGGGCTTGTGTCGGTTCGGTATGTGGAGCATCCTGGAAGGCTGCTCTTTTCTGACCAACCTTTAGCGGGAGGAGACAATATTGTGGCACTTCTGTAGTTCTTGCAATTTTCCGTGTGGTTTTGACATAGTAAATTAGGATCACTCTCTGTTGGAGGTGGTTATAGGAGATACCAAGTTCTAATTACCAAGCATAACACAGGTGAGTGATAAGTGAGCAGTATAGCCTTCCTTCGTGTCAGCTCAGATGTCTGCTTTTAACCTTTTGATGTGAACCACTTGTGCTTTAACTTTCCCAAAACTAAAGGATCGGAAGCATTAGCAGCCAAACCAGGAATGCTGCTAACAAAGACCGAGTTGAAGATGCTGAAGTGAAGACTTACCCAGGTACTTGGTGAAGTGCAAACAAATCGTTTTTCAGTTGGATTTCCAAAGGTTATAAGGGATTTTCACAGCTGGCATTATTTGAGAGGTTTATTGTTGTTTTTCCCTGAGTGAAGCTCTGTAATCCTCTCTGTCCAGGGATGAATTATAGTTTACATTAGAAGTACACTTTACCTCAAGCAGAATTGGATATAACTAGATCACGAAAGCTTTTTGTTAAAGCTAACTAGAAATTCTTCAACTAAAAGTGTAGTTTTGAATTCTTTCTCGAAGCAAGAAATTTGTCATCTTTTGGAAGACTTGAGGAATTCTTAATGTTCTCTTTCAAAATTTGTAACAGGAAAATTTTTGATGTCTGGCCTGTGTTGTTCTTGGCTTTAGCTTAAATAATTTTTTTTTTTCTTCTATTTCTGGTATTTACCCTTCTTTCCCAATAATTTCGTACAGAATAGCCAGTCCGTGTTGCAGCCCCATTTTCTGACTAGAAAATCAATCTCTTCACGCAGTCTCATTTCTCGGGCACTCTGATAACTTTACCAAACTGGTAACATCTACTCCAGCGTAAATCCATTTTCCCTAATCCCAAGTAGCCTGCTGACCTCTTAACTCTTAATCCAGGTGAGGTATTATGGAACAACAGTGTTTTACTTACTGGTCTCTATCTAAAAAGTAGTAATATCTCTAGGTATGTTGGGAATGGTTCTCTCTTAGAGTTAAGTTTTACATCACTGATAGATATTGATATGTTACTTGCTGGTCTCCTGGGGGTGAGTTAGAGAAAGTCCTTGACTCCTTTGTTTTTTACCTCCTTGCTTCCCACTAACCTCCTTTCTGATGCATAGCATGGCTGGCTGAATCCAAATGTAAATTACTTTGGTAAATGAATTCCATAATTTCCTCTGTCGGCTTGTCTCTTGCTGCAGTAACATCCAAAGGGGTTTCTAACAAGTTAGAGTTCTCTCACAGTTTCTTTAATTGAATGCCTTTGAAGAAGCTTCTTTCTGAATTTCACTTTTTCAGACATTTGATGTTGGAGTGATGTTTTAATGGTTTTACTTCCATTTCTGGAAGCGTAACTGAAACCAATTTGCAATTTGAATATCTTTATTTAGGTAATTTTCTGGTTAAAACTGATGTATTCTGTGCCTTGTCTTCCATCAGTCATCATAATGACCGTTTTCTGCTCTGGAAGACTTTTTTCCCTCTCCTTATATGTATTTTGCTCTAGGAAAGCAAGTGACAAGTTAGACAACTAAAATGCAAGCAACAAAGGTTGCTTGGGTTTTGTTTTTTAGAAGAATTCACAATATTTAAAAATGAAGCTGTTGGTATCATGTTTGCTGTCTTTATTTTATATAGAGAGAGATTTCACTGCTTTTTTTTTTTTAAATCTACCTGTTCTTATGTTATTGTTATTGTGTGCAATAATGTGGAATTCAAGCCACTTGGGTTTCTCATGCTTCATGACTAATGGCTGGGATGTTGGGAACCAAGCAATGTCCAAAGTGGTTCTATGGAAACATTTCCAGTAGCACACAGCAATAATAGTGTCTGCAAACTCCAGCAGTGTTTGGTGAGTTTTCACAGATATCTGAGGGCACCAGGTTTCAGTGATGGAAATCACTTGGCCTGCAGTATCTTTATCCTTGGCCATGGTACATGAAAAGTGTCGAGAAAGAGTGTCTCATAAAAAAAAAAAAAAAAAAAAAAAAAAAACAAAACAATTTTTTTTTTTTTTTTTTTNCTATGTAACAATTAATAGTAAGTGTTTAAAAAAAAAAAAAAAAAAAAAAAAATCAGCTAACCATTTTGATTTTTTTTTCCTTTTTAATCCACAACCAGTTGTTTGGACAGTAAGTGAAAAGCAGCGGGCATGCAGCATTGCAGCGCTAATTTTGCCAAGTCACATTTCAGTGAAGAATTATACTAGGGTCTTGGCATGCTCCAGTCCCTGTTGCACACTGGTTTTAAAGCCCTCGGCACTCAGGAGTCCTTTTCACTGCTGTATCTCAAGAAGCGTTCCTAGCAATTGCTGGTCATCAGAAGACACTATGGCCCCACAGATCTTTGTGTTACTCTTTATCCCAGTAGTTTAAATGAGGTTTGCTCTAGAGAAACATACTGAGGTGTTGGAAATCCCGGCTTTTTGGAGTAGACTACACCTTGACTGATGTCAGCCACCAGAAGATTAATCAAATGAAGGGAAAATCCAGTCCTAAAAACTTACAAGGAATCACAAATGGTCCTGCTGTATTTATTCCCAGGTAAAATCCAAAATGTCTTTCTCTTCCCTTGTGATGGGGATCCCAACTCTGGTTTGCATGGTACACCCAGGACTGGGTAGCAGCTGTTATATTCTTCTCCATGGGTGGTTGGAGGGGAAGAAGAAGGGAAAATCACAGCAAATGTAGGGGCTAGTTTAAAAAAAACTTTTGATCTGATAACTGAGCAGTCTGTCGAAATGCTAACATCTCTCTGTCGGACCATCTCCTGTGCTTAGCTGAGTTGTTCAGTCAATTGTTAACCAAACGAGAGGCAAACTGCTCCCTCCCGCCTTTCCTGTACAGCCACGGGGGATGCATGCAGGGCAGCGCTGGGAAACGAGTAGAGGGCTCTCAACTGAGATTAGATACAACTGGAAATACTCGATTTGAGGGCACGGACCCGCAGAGCCTTTGAAGAGTGAAACTGGGGTGATAGTCCAAGAGAATGCATCTCAGTAGCTGCTTGCTTGTTGTCCTGGGTCACAACCAGCTCGTTTCTGTCATCCCAGCCTGTCTTCTCTTTGACAGCAGCGTTTTCCATGTGCCTGAAGTGCCCGACTCCCTTTTTGTGGTTCCTAGCGGGTAGAAGCGAACAATAGAAAATTGAAACAATTCTGCTTAGCCTTTAGAGGCTGAATTTGCTGCCGGTTCAGCATCTCTGTTGTAGGGCTACAAATTACTCACCAACAAAGCTAAGAAAGCCCTGTACTTTCCAGTTAGGCCGAAGCTGGGACGTAATGTGTTGATCCACCTCTCTTAAGGAGAGATCTGCCTGTTGGGCTCTGCTGAGCCTTTAAGTCCCTACTGCAGGCTACAAATTTATCTCACTTGGAAAATACCCTATTGAAGAGAGACATCGAAAGGCTAGTATGCTTCTCTGTGAAGTGTTAAGTTTTACCCGTTTTTGCTGGAGGTATTGACCGAGCTGGAATGAGATCAGACAAGGAATTGTTTTGTGTTCCTGTTGTTTGTGCATTTGGGGGAGTAATCTGATAGGTCTAGCCCCTCACTTCTCTTTCCCTTTCTGCCTCTCCCAGAATTTAGGGAGAAGAGAAGCACTCAGAAAAGAAGCTTAAAAATGGGCAGAGATGGTCTCTGAAGCTCCTTGACTTTGGAGGGGAGTTTAATGCTGATTTGATATTCAGATACAATGCTTGTGATAGGAGAGGGGTGGAATTGAATCTCCTGAAAAAGGTTCAGCAACAGTTCTAGGAGTAAGGAGTAAAACTTCTGTTGTGTTTACGGGCTATAATTACCTTCCAAAGGGGAGAGCAGTTTTGGGGAACTGTATTTGTTCCTGTGTGATGACTCCCAAGTGTTACTTATTTACTGACCTCTGCAGTGCTTACACATGGCTCTGTAGCCACTGGCTGCCTTGCTGTGGAGGTCCTCACATGCTGAGCTTCTCTGCATGTTTCTGCCAGCTTTCAGGAACAGTTTTGAAGTGCCACCTGCGGAACCGGTACACCTGGAGTCCATCTATAACTACATACTTGAGTCCACTTCCTAGCAATTCTCAACCTTGCTTAAAATGAGAGACAAATTATTTTTCCAAAGTGGATCTGGCAAGCTTTTAGGACAGATTTATTTTCATTTGAATAAATTAAGTTTGTTCACAGCAATTAATGTCAGTATCAGCATCATTCTGCTGCATGTAGCCACAGATGAAATTTTGGCCTTGTGAGCAGCCGATTCCTGTTTCGCCTGCAAAAGGTCATGACTCTGGAATGGATGTTGTTTGTCAGGCACTCTGTAATTACACACAGGAACGCACAGTCTTAATGAGGATGGCAGCACAATAAGAGGCTGGGGATGTGCTTCATGGGATTCCTTTCTTTTGTAGTCCCTTTCTTCCAGTATCTTTCATCCTGCCTCACAAACAGGGATGTAGGTTTACAAGTCAAAGGAGAATAATTTTGTACTTCAATGGTGCTGGCTTCTGTGAAGTGTAACTCGCAGTATGTGGTCATACTTCGTATTGGACTGTTTAGGATTATTTAAAATTCTGTTCCTTTTTATTTTCTTCAGGCTTGAAAAGAGTGGATGACCTAAAATTGTGCTTTATTTTGCACTTCTGTGTATAGGCTGCCAGAACATGAAGAACAGTTTAACTCCGTTTTTAACAGTTTTATTCTCAAACATTACTTTTACAGTTATTTTCAGTAAAGTAACTGATTCAGAACTTACTACCTTGCATACTCTGGTGTAATTGTTTTTTCCTGGTTATCACAGTTATTCCAGTGGTGACTCTGTCAATATATTTTCAGGAGGAAAAAAGGGAGAAAACATTTGTACTCCTTGAAGGACAACTTTTTATCTGCCTTGCTGTTATTTGCTTACTAGTTTAATTCTCTCCATGTATTAGCTATGTAAACCTTGCATTATTTCATAATATTTAGCACCTAATTTTAGCTGGCATTCAGCCCTTAACACTGACTTTAGATGAGATGATACCTCTGCATGTTTCATGCATTTCCATATAAAATTCTTACTAAGGTATTAATCCTGTATTATAAAAGCCTTTTCTCAGTTGAATATGTTTTGCGCTAAACCCAAATGCTATATTTGAACTACTGATTGAACTCACAGCAGCAAGGTACAAGGTATTGCAACGTTCTTCAAAATCCTGATGCATTTACCAGATCTGCTCAGATTGAATTACCCGAAAGGTCTAATCTGCAAAAAGCATTTGTGTGTGCAAATGTTTTCACTGTCTCTAGTCACACTGTTTAACAAGTGCCACTGAACAGGAATGTATAATTTTTTTATAATAAGCTCCATTCAGTTTAATTTCCACTGAATTTTTCTAAAAATAACCTCTAACAAGATTAATTGTGAAGAACTTGATATGTATTGTGTATTTCTCAGTGCTAGAGATTTTCAGCAGAAGCAGCTCTTGCTTCTGTCTTTTGAGTAAGAAAACAAAATTCAAAAAAACAGACTCAGCTGTGCTATCCTCAGTCTTTTGAATTCTTGCACCTTGAATCCTGAACGGCAGATCTTAACTGCCTTAATGCTCTTTCAAGATGAGGGTAATTTGAACGGTGCTAATTTTTTCCCTATCTCAGTCAGAAAAGACAAGAGTTTGCATTAATATCATGTAGTTAATGAAATAAATTGCATTAATTAGTAGTGCTTCCGCTATGGTCGTTGATACAGTTTCAAAATCAGAGACTTCATTTCAAGGCTAGTTTTAGCTTTTCTATACTGCCATCTTGCTTTAGGACGTGTCCACTCCATCACTGTGGAGAGCACCAGCTCTAACAACGAGCCCATACAGATGGAGTTCAGTTATGAAAAAAATGTTACAAAACCAGTAGCTATTTATTTGAAGGTTGAAGAGAAAACCAATACTTTTACCGTACAGACGTTGTTTTGCCTTGCCTCATTAACAGCATGATGTAAGTGTAACCTTTTTTTCTTTAACTTGGTGTAACCCAAGAAAACTTCACAGCTAGTGGAGGTCAAAAGTGCCGTTGCATTGGGTTACGGAAAGCAGGGTGGTCGAAGTGGGGGGTGAATGGCTGTGGGAGGCACAGGTACCAGTGTCCAACTAAACCAGATGACTGCACTACTATTTTACTCCTGGGAGCCTATCCTACTTTCTACTCAAAGCAGGGTCAGCTATGGGGTCGGACCAGGTTGCTCAGAGCTTTATCCAGTCATGCTGTGGAAACTCCCCAGGATTGGAGACCACACAACCTCTCTGGGCAACCTGCTCCACTGCTGCGCTGTCCTTAAAGGTAAAAAGGTTTTCCTTATAGCCAGTGTGAACCTCTCCTGTTCCAACTGATGCCTGTTGTCTTTCATCCTCCCACGATGCACTGCTGTCTTCTCAAGGGGCTGCTGTCAGGTCCCCCCAAAGCTATTTCTTCTCCAGGTTCAACAAGACTCGTTGCTTCAGCCTTGGCTCACAGGGCAAGTGTTCCAGCCCTGATCATCTTGGTGGTCCTCTGCTGAATTCACCCCCATTTACAGATGTCTTTTCTATACTGGGGGACCAAACCTAGACTTAGTATGCCAGATGTGGTTTAATAAGGACCAAGCAGAGGCAGATAATCACTTTCTTTTAACAGGAGCAAAGCCCAGGATGCTCTTGGCTGTTGTTGCTGTGTGCGTAATATGAGCCTCCTCAATACTGAGGAGCCTTGTTAAAAGGATTGCTTTCATTCAATGACAAATAAAAATTGATTAGAAGTATCAGCGGAAAGAGGTGAGTGGCTTTATTCAGACAACTTGTTTCATACTTAAAGAGCTTTAGTGATCTTTTGTTTACACACTCCATGAACTAAAAATTTGCAGAATGACGCATGACGTGCACAAAGAAGCTGAGGCTGGTGGCAGAATGGTTTTCTTTAACCTGATAAAATTGCTCTGGTACTTGCACAAGGTTTTTCTTGCTGTCTGTTTTGGTTTTGTGGTGTTTTTTTGTTTTTTTCTTGTTTTTTTTTAAACATTGGGTTATAGAAATGTAGGTATCTGCATTTCTAAACCAACATACATCCAGAGCACTCTGCTAATTCCTTAGTATGTTTTATAAAAACACTACTGGGAGAACTAAAGTAGAGAGATGCTAGTAGTGTGTATCATTAATGTGACTCACACAGTGCTATCAAACTAACAAACAGAAAGCTCAATATGCAAAACCCAACAAACTGCCCTCATTGGTGAGCATGCAGTGAAGCTCTTGGGGATAATTAATATGTGATGTGAAACTTTTTTTTTCCCCAAGTATGCTTTATCTTATACTGATGCATCAGCAGCAACCCATGTTCCATTCCCTGGCAGTGCACAGTTTCTCCGTATGCAGCCTGATTTGTACTGAAGCAGAGAGATTTCTGGGCAATGAAACAACTGAAACTGCAACCTGTTTGTATAGCAAACTCAGTCTGTTTTGAAAGCTAAAACACTGTTTATTTGAAAAACTGAAATAAACTGAACTTCTGTGAACTTTATTCTGCTTTTCTAAAAAAAAAAAAAAAAAAAGGGAGAGCTTTATTTTTTGTCTTGTAGCAATATTTTTTTTCCGGATATTGGATTTCTCTTTTGTCAGCTATGGCCAGCTATATGCTGAGTTTTCAAGGTTGAAAATTCTATTGGAATTATGAAATATTTTGTTTGTTCCCAAGAAAATATTGCAGCAAAGCTAGCTTGTCATTCAGATCACTTGCTTAGGTACTTCATGGACTTTTTCCCCTGGAATTCTTCTCCTACTTTTTCAATATCCTGCAGGCACCTGCACATCTCTCTAATTTCCGTTGGAGGCTTCACCTCAGTCTGTGAGATCCAACAACTAAGTATCTTCACAGTAAGGATTCTCCTAAACTGACTTTTGAAAAGATATTCACTGAGTCTTCCATAATACAGTGGAGGTTCTCAGTTGCTCTATTTGTCTTCTAGCACTTCCTTTTGGCTGAAAGTTAGATGAACTGGAACATGGAAAGGGTGTTTAATAGTGCCAAAGCAATGGAGAAAGGTTTGTGAACTGTGGGCTAAGGTGAAGTCCAAACTAGTGCTTTTTAATCTGCAGTATCCAAACAACTCCTCTGAGACCTCCTGTGGTGGTAAAGATGCTGCTTTTCATTTCTAAACTGTTTGGGGTTTGGGTTTTTTTTGTTTGTTTGTTTGTTTTTTGGGTTTTGTTTTTTTTTTTTTTGTGGGCCATAAATTCCAGCCCAATGAAATGGTGCAGAAACTTATTTTCTAGCATAGGGAACATCTTTAAAGTTGAAAATCTGTTTAGGGAGAGCGGAAGGAAAAGTGGCTGTGCAAATCCATCAACATCACTAGCTGCTCAGGCAGGTGTGAAGTTGCCCATATACCATCAAAGCTTTCTTCTCAGCTGAGTGAAAAAAAACCCCTCCCTGCAGTGGGATATGCCCTGAAACAAGATCTGAGGACTGCTTCATTCCACTTCAGTGTGTGATGGTGGCTCCTGTCCTCACTGCGAGCCAGGGGCTTGGGTCTGAAGGAAACTACAGCTGCAGCAAGCTCTGGGACAGCTGCTTCTGCAGTGGGTGGGATTTGGCCAAGTGTTGCCTGGGAGTGAGTTGGACACAATAGCTGTCATGTGTCCCCTGATTCACGGTTTGCTGGAAACCCTCTGCAGGGGGCTATGTTCTCTTTTGAACAGCTCTGTGGGTGCTGTGTCTCTGAAAGGCGTGTGTGACTTTCCTTGGCTGGGGTAAATGTGAGCTGAAGCCAGTGAGTGTGCAAAGAAGTGAATTTTGGCCGATTCTGGGGAGAGGAGACGTGACCGTAGGTATATCTTACTCCCATGACTCTAGCTTTATATGATATACTTTTTGTGACTGCCTTTTGTGTGACAGCACATTTCCAGGCAAAGGAGTCAGCCCTGGGAATATTGCAGCAGTTGGAGTTGACCTTTAGCTAAACAGGCACAGGAATACACAACTGCACGACGATGTTTTTATAGTAAGTCTTTCACTGCATAGGTAAGTACCTAACCAACACCCAGTAATGCTTTCTGTTTAGAACAAAGCTTTTGACATTAAAGAGCTGTTTGGATGGTCTGAGATTTATTGCAGAAGAGAAGACAAGGCTGGGAGCAAGGAAAAGGCAGAGCTGTTTTAGTGGAGAAATGCCAGGGTTGCGAGGGGGCTTTTTTGGACCAGGCCAAGTGGAAAAGATGTGCTTGTGTCAAATCCTGTAGCAGTGGATGGCACCACCTGCAAACAATTAAAGGAGTCAGAGATGTTGCCAGTGACTAATTTATTCCTGTTCTGTTGTTTGGCTCCGTGGGCTAGTCATTGACAGTTTTGCAACTTACCTGGGACTGTTTCATTTTGTGTTATTTTTACCTCCCTGCAAAGGAGCTTTTGCCTAAATCTGTCTTTTATGATCAAGCCTAATGCTGAATGCTGAAATGGTTAAAGATGATCTTCCTTGCTATCAGCTGTGCTGGTTATGTTCAATGCCATATGTGACTTGACTTAAAAGCTATCGGCATGCTAAAGTATATAAAAAATAATTATCCTGAGTGCTGTTGTTCATAGTTCAATTTCCCTGCCAGTTATGCAGTGAACAGCGGGAATGACCCAAAGGCAGATGTGTTTACATGGTTTTGCTTGTTGGCTATTTTGCCAGCTGTTGTGGGTGAAACACAGATCTCTCAAGACAAGTTGCCTGCTAGCGTTCAAGCAATCAGAAGTGCTGTTTTCTTTTAAATGGTCTATTTGAAGCTGCATGCTTGCTCATGTGCTCCGTCAGTACCTTTGGAGCTTGAAACCTGCTTTCAAGATGTTTTCGGTGCATTTAAGTGGAAACGTCAGGGGCCTCAGTAGGTGTTGAAGGGGTTGACCTCTCTGAAGATGAGATACACGTTTCAATGGCAAAAACTTTCCCACTGTGCTCCGTTTAAGGAAAACTGTACCACACTGAACATGTTGGTGTCTGCTGTGTAACTTGCTCCTATTTGGGAGCTTGAACTGAGATTGCAGGAGAGAGCTCTTGCCTTTCTTCTTGAATCCTGCTTTATTTTCAACATACCTGTCTGTGGGGTTTTTTTATTGCTGATGAAAGAAAAGATGGCTGTGGGTTGCCACTAGACCGAAGATTAGAGTAAGGATTTCATGGCTCTTGGCTAGGAACCTCAGAAAGCATTTATAGGTCATATTTTTAAAAGTTCATAACACTTGCAGTTGGGACTAGACTTTTGGGTGTTGTCAGAAGGGTAGAAAAAGTGGTCAGTTTTTGTTTGGGTTGTTTTTTTTTTCAAGTTGCGTGGCATCATTCTGTTTGTGGGGGGAAAAAAAAAAAAAAGGCAATTGAGTCCAAATGGAGGACATTGCCTAATTGCCCTGATTTGGGAGTGTCTGTTCTTGCAGGAATCGGTAGGTATAGAAATCCGACATTTTGATGTGTTTGTAGCTGCTTTAATGTCAACTGAAGAAGTGTCAGTGACCTTAACTGACAATTAATTGTTTTGTTTCTCTCTTTGAGAGTTGTACAAAATAATCAAACAGAGAGATATTGTCTGCTGTTCCTGAAAGCTTTTGTTTGTTTCAGTAACAGATTAAACATGTTACAAGATTTGACAGTTTTAATGCAATTGAACTCTTTGCTTCAGTAAAAGGATGTTTCAGAAAACAGGATCTAGTATACAATATTTGTGCCAAAATAGTTCCCCTGTTATATATTTAAAATGGGAAATGTTTTCATTATCTTAACTCTGTCTTTATAATCTATATAGAATTTTTATTCTTTAATAAGGAAACATCTTGTAAAATCTTCATTAATGTTCTAAAAGTGCTTTGCTACAGTCTCCAACTTTCTATGATGTTCTTATTAACTTTTTGTTCCTTAAAATTCTTTGTCTTTAATTATAAAATGCAATTTTTCCTATGAAATGTGACCACGATGCGCTCTAGTCTATAGAAAAGCAGAAGCCTTGCAGTTCTAGCAGAACTGTACTTGCTTATGGCTTTCCTGGTGCTTTTCTGCAAAAAGTGAAGTACATCAAACAGACCAGGGCTGTCATGCAAAGAGGCACAGGATCTGTTGGATCTTTTCTATGGTCAACTTAATACAGCATACAAAGCAATTCCAAGATAGATCTTTCCAGCTACAAAACAGTAAAGTCAATCTTCTGTCTCCATGGGCTGTGTCTTCTCTGTCTTGACAGATGTAAGTGGAATTGTATATGGGAGTTTATTCTTGATTTGCATTTGGGTTTTTTTTCTGGAATGAATTTACTGTTAACCCTTTATTGTTACATAAATTGTTTAGTCAAACTTTCAAGACGTAAATTGAGTGCTATTGTAATAAAATGCCTCTCTTTTCACTTCCCCAGGACTAGCCTGGTTTTTACCCAGATAAAACTTGTCTTGTATATAATTTTTCTTAGAGCCAGAAGATGTAAAAATTCTGCAATTATTAACTCAGTGAAAAATGGTAAAGTTCACATTGCAGAGATGGAACAAAAAATCACTTTGTACCCGTCAAGAATACCCAGAGGCTTTTCTGTGTGCTGAGTTTTGTTATTTGATGCTCATATTACAGATGACTTCCCCACATTGTGACTGATACATGCTTCGAAAGGGTATTCTTGGGTTTCAGGTGTCTGGGTAATGAGTAGAGTTTGAATAGACAGGTAAACCAAACTGAAGGATAATAATACATGAGTACCGGCAAGCTGCCTAGATTGGCATTGGTAAACACGATTCTGTAAGAGCTACAGAGCGTTAAATGGGAACTGTGCTGTACTTAAATGATCAAGAGGATTAGCCCGAGTTCCTTGACTGCTGACAGGTACCTTCCACACAGGCATAAGCAAGTCCTTTGTAAAAACTATGAAGAAACCAGGAAGATAATTCTCATCAGATGATTTATGTAGAGTAGGGAAGGGGCAGGGAATTCTGCAGTCTCTTTTTGAACTGTAAAGGGACAGATACTGAAGAGCTTTAATGAAGCACGACATTTTGGTGATTTTGCATCAGGCCTGTGAGACATAGCTTGCACAAATCATTAAGACTGCTCCCTGGGCAAATCTAAGGGATGCAGCTTTTATGTTTTTCCATCAAACTTGGGAGAACATCTGAAGTGCAACCACAACAGTTATTTAGCTATGGAAAGTAAATCAACAAAGTTTTTAATAAGAAATTGATAGACACTTGTAGGGTGCTGCCTGGGCCTTTCCCACATTGCTTATCAATGTTACTAATGATCTAATTCTTGCTTTCACTATTTCAGATTTTATTTCAAAGTCAGGAGTGAATGATAACTAATAGTCATGTTCTTAGCATGTGTGTACTCCAGGGCTATTGATCTGCAACAATCATTTTATATAGACTTGTCTTTTTTTTTTCCTTCAGTATCAAGCTGGCTTTTGCTTAGTGCTTTGTTTTAAATACTATTCTGAAAGGGCCTTCCCTGAATAGAGACATAGGATTTGAGGCTGCGAAACAGATGCAGACAATGATAGCAAGATAGTAGTAGTAATAATAACAACAACAATAATGACGATGAATAAATTTTGATTACACTTGGTGTTTTACTCCTTAGCAGTTTGGTGCTCGGCAGGAACAAATGGTAAAACTGGCAGCAGCGTGGTGTGCCTACAGCAAAGACTTGAGACAGCAAACTATTCACAGGAGTTACTACCGAATCCTGATGGTCTTCTCCCATACAAAAAGAAAGCTTGCAATGGTTTCTGCACCTGCAAGGAGTATCCTAGCAACATCACTGAGGAAACTGTATGCCAAGACTTTTTTCTGAGTGCTTTTTGTTGAACATAGCAGTAGTTGTAAAACAAAGGTCAAGAGCAATTTAAGCTCTTAAAAGCGCTGTTGCTTAGTTCATTTACTCAGAGAAATGTTTGTGGTTTAGTTTTCTGCCTAAAGGATAAATATCAGGTTACAGAGTCATCCATCAGATTATCCAATTGAAGTTTAGCTAAACATGATTATCACTTAATCTAAGATGTCACTTCTTACTTGCGGGAAAATTACTGTTAGCATTTTACTAACTTTCTGCACAACACAGAACAAGGAAGCACAGAACGCCAGCTGGTAGTGGGAACAGACCATCAGTCTAATTAAAAAAAAAAATCAGCTTTTTTTTGTCTGAGAAGGTGTATGCGGTCATTGTCTTCATGTATGCACAGGCCTCAGGTGAGTCCCTGCTTCGTGCTTTGTCATCAGCTTTCAGGGAAAATATTTATTTCAGGTTTTTCTCCATCATTTACTGGTACTGCATCAGAAGTACTTGCTGGGCTTGCTCTTACTAGCCGTGCAATCTTGCGAAGTGGAGAGGGCAGTGTTTATCTTTGTGTTTCATGGATGGGGTAGTTGAAATGAAGGATTAAGACCCTTTTCAGCCTCCTGAGCTGGGGCTGCAGAGTTACTGGGGGAGTGGGGCCATGCTCTTAGACCCTCTGAGCTTCTGCTTTTCATCAGGCAGAACGGGGACAATGCTACCGTCTCTCACCAGTAGAGATGGTGATGTAGCCTAAAAAATGCATGCAGTTGTAACAAGTTTTTGCCTTGTTAAAGGAGAAGCCGCTGCCTGAGCATTCACCCACCATTCAAGGAGTCGCACATACATCACCCGAGTCTTTGACTGCTAGGACCAGGGTCCCTTTGCAGCAGGCGACTCCAGTGGGCCAATGGGTGCCCCTTTTGACTCCTCACATGCACACACACATTCTCGGGCACGCTCCCTTATTCATCAGGCTCGACACTAGGTTTCCTACAGCAGCTCTCAGGCATCAGGTTTTATAAAAATAAGTAATTGAATTGAAAGATACAGCAGCAAGGTCAGCCTGGGCTGGGTGCCTCCGAAAAGAGAGGGACCTTGAACAAAGAAATCCCTGGGCAATTATACCCCTGCGATCTATACACCCACCCCTCACGCGCTGTTCATGTGTCTTGTAGTCCAGTGGCAATTTTTGGTCTGGGGTCTTCAAACACCTTATTGGATTCTTTTTTTGTGTCCAGGCAGGCAGGCCGTTGAGTGCTCTTATCTTGTTGATTTGCAGTCTCTGCTGACGGTTGTAGCGTCCTTATCTTCTGGTTTATGCTTCTTGTGCACCTGCGCTCACTGGCAGAACATGGGGAACTGAAAAGTCCCAGACTTAGGGAAAACGCTACCAAAACATCCCTGTGTTATCAACATTTTTCTTATACTAAAAGACTAAACACAGCACTGTACCAGCTGCTAGGAAAATTATTAAGAAAATTAACTCTATTGAGGCCGAAAGGCTTCAGCAAATCTAGCTACTCGTGCTAAGCAAAGCTAAGCGAACAGCATGAATCACACCATATTATAACCCTAAGTAATTTATTCTAATTAAAACTTACTTATTTAAGCTAAACAACTAATATCTCTCAACATGCCCTCTGCCAGTCTAGTAGATAATCTCTAATTCTACAGCCCAGTCTAAAAATGGAATTTTTACTATTTCTATTCAAATTTGTGTGCTAGACAAGGGACAAAGCCCATTGCTAGTTTTTTCCCCCCCGCTGCGTTCTGACTTGGTGAAAAGATTTTGTACTTGATAAAGGTCAACATCCAATAATCTCTTAGCTATTTAGAGGAATACAGGTTCTGCATGGTTTCATGTGTAAACAGTCATATAGAAAGTCAGCAGTCATCAGACATAATTCTGTCTCTCAGCTCCCTGTTTATTAAGCTAAACGATGGTTTAAGCTGGAATTTAATACCAAACAAACTAATATGCTCAAAGTAACCTTCTGTTTCCTTTATTACAAAGGCACTTGAAAAATGCTAGAGCCATTTCCCTTCTCTGAAAAATATTTCCAAGTAATTTGCCAAAGAAAACTAGCTGAGAATAAGGTGCAAGAAATTTTCAGTGAAAATCTGTTACAGCTAATAGAAAAAAGGAAACACTATTCCATTCAAACAACTCTTTTCCCCCCTCTCCTTCTGGACTTCAGGTGATGTGACCCCTGTTCTCATGAATCCTCCGTCGCAGTCCATTTCTCTGTCAGAAGGAATATGCCGTACCGTATCAGACATGAATGCAGATCACGTGATGGTCACGCAGGAAACTTTAATGGAGCAGTTAGTGAAAAATTATCCAGGTAATGTGTTCATTTCTCTCCTCCTTTTAAAAGTGACTGTATCATCAAGTTGAGTTTCTGATATTGGGCAAGTGATCACTGAATGTTTACAAGCAAAGCTGGCAATATGAAAGAATACAAATTAACAGGCAACTGGTAGAATACATGAGTGTGCAAACTATCCTCCTCATCAGTCTGTGAGTGTCACTAACATAATTTTGAATGTCATTCTTTTTACAGATTTTAATAAATCTTCTTTGAGAATAAGAGAGGGGACTGAATGAGTGGCATATACCCTTTCTAGAGGGTAGGAAAGCATAGATGAGGTATTTAGGTGCCAAATATGGAACAGCATAAAATAGACTGTGCATCAGATCACAAAGACTTTCAGTCCTCCTTTAAGAGATAGGAACATAGCTGACTTTGATGGCAAAGTGACTGGATAGGAGTCTACATCTGGTGTTTGCTATCAAAAAATACAACCGACCTCAAATTCATATTCGTTGGTCAAATTCCAGCCCCTTCCTTCCTGAAAGCAAATTACTTTCACTAAATGAGCTTTATTCCTTCTCTTCTGATGGGGTAGCAGCCACTTCCCTTAAACATTGCATTTTCTTTTGAATCTGAAAAATGTTCAATTTCCCTTAGATCTGCAATAACGAAGTGTGTGTGTGTGTGCATGCGCGTGCATGTGAGACTTTGTAAAGGCTCCTAATGGCCCTCTGCAGGAGGTTGCTTGGTTTGATACTGAGCTTAATCTTTTGAGTCTTCATAATATTATAGTTCTGTGAATGTTACAGGTTGATGTGGTAGGCATTTTCACTAGTGGGAAAATTTTTAATGCAGCCCCATAAACTGCCCCAGAGCCCTGCCAAGAACGTGATGTAGTCCATATGTGCACTGAGAAAACCACAAGGTAGCATCTTCAGGTCAGCCAGAAGTAGCACTCTCAAAGTCTGTAGGAAGAGAGCGTGTTCCTTGCTATGTTTTCACCTTGCTGGAAGTTTTCATTCTTGTGGGCAGGAGATCAGCAGAAGCCTGGGGCAGTAGGTCAAATGTCACTAGACTAATGACTCTGGGACTGTGATACCTGAGGGGAAACTAGCAGCTGAGACCAGTCTCAGTGAGGTAAACTTTGGTAGCAATTGCCACCTGGCAAAACTATACCAGAAGCTTCAGAAAGAGTGATAAAAGCCGCTGTTAAATAATCTGCCAAGAGGGAAATGCTTTGAACAACACATTGTTTGGCTTGTACCTGGCAAAAGGTCTCTCTGATGAATATCATATCCCAACAGACACAAAGAGAACATCCTTGCTTATTCAAAGGAGAACATCCTAAGCTCCACCACAGCACTGCTGCAGTGACAACCAGAAACGCAGCTGGCCTTTACCTTCTTCCTCAGGGGTGACCTTGCCTCATGAGTGAGGAATGGCCGTCGCAGAGTTAAAAAGGGTTTTACTGATCTGTAAGACACCGGCAGGATTGCACCTACCAGAGCCCTCGGCTGGATGATGTTTCTGTGCTGCCCTCACCTGGCTGGCCCAGGAGGGCTCTCCCTGACTCAGAGCTGCAGCCTGTGCTGAGTCCAGGATTTGGGGCAGCCCCTGCTGCCCTCCACATGTGGACACCGCTGCAGAGCAGAGCTGCCCCTGTTGTGCAGGGAGCCCAGGGCTGTGCGTGGGGGACAGCTGGATGCAAGCACAATTGCTGGCTCTGGAAGCTCAGCAGAGTGGTGATGTATTTAAAAAAAAAAAAAATCCTGCTTTTTGTCTGGTGATACTGGACACTTTCATGCTGAAATTGAGTATGCCCTACTCAAACTTCAGTTGCAAGGTCAGTTTTGAAATTCTTTTGGAATCCTGTGAACTAAATACATTCTGTATTTCACGTTGAGTTGCTTCCAGATCTGTTGTAAGTTTTTTTTTTTGTTTTTTTTTNTTTTTTTTTTTTTTTGGCCAGCTCCCATTTTATTTGAAAACTTATTTCTGATTTGAAATATCTGCATCTTTGTTGTAGGCATTGCAGTTCCCTCCTACAGTATCTTATATAATATCCTTGGCACTCTAATTAAAGAAAGGAAAATCTATCATACAGGAGAAGGATACTTCATTGTGACTCCCAACACATACTTTATCACAAATTATGCCACAGAAGACAATAGAGGGGTCCCACTGGAGGACAGTTGCTGCTGTTCATCGCCTTCCATCACTTACCTGGTAAACACTGAGCACTGTGCAGACCTAGTGAAAAAAAACATTCCTATGGTATCCCATTACAGATCCTGCCATTGTTTCCCTGACCAGAATATGCTCTGTGAACAAAGACATCGGCAGCTAATGAACCATGAACCTAGTGGAGGAAGTAAGAAAGGCTGCAGTGAATTGAAGCCTTCAATTCAGACTCAAGGGATCTCCACATCTGCTGAAAACCATTCCTGGGACACCATCAAATCCCTGACATCTGTGAAAGAGAAACTGAAAAGCAAAAGGTTTGGCCTTGGCCTTTTCTGGAGAAGTGATTCTAAAAAAGAAAAACATAAGAAGGAGTATTCCACTTTTTCAGACCAGTTTCCTCCCAGGGAGTGGCCTGTCAGGGATGAAGATGACTTAGATAATATTCCACGTGATATCGAACACGAAATCATCAAGCATATTAACCCTACTCTTACAGTTGACAATTTGATTAAACACACGATATTAATGCAGAAGTTCGAAGAGCAGAAGAAACGTATCAGTAAGGGTACCTCAGCTGAAGTGTCAACAGTCAGGCAAAACCATCTTTCAAAGCCTTGTGTTCAAAAGACAGGAAGTAAAACAGCAAAACATGCCAGGAAAACCAAATCAAACAAAGAGAAGCAGATTAGCAGAAGCAACAGGAAATCTCACATACATGAGCTAACATCCCAAAATGAGAAACTGGAAGAGAACCTTTCACTGCCTATCAGAAACCAACAGCCATCTGATGTAGCAGGGGAATCTCATGTCATATATAAAAAACAAATTAAGAACCCTTTTCAGGGTCTGTCATGGAGACGCAACTTTTACGTGAAAGGGTACAAAGGTACTATTAACAGTCAGCTGAAGTCCAAGACTCGAAAGCAAGGAAGGGCTTTACAAAGGCCACGGTTGTTGGACTCCTCAAAAACCTTTCAATATGAAACTGAACAGCTGGCTACTGAAACTCAGGCTGGCAAAGCTAAGCCTGCTAATAGGTCTTCTCTCCAACTAAAGAAAGGTAGTTTAAGTGAAAATTTTAGTTATCTGCATGGCAGTAGTTTGCAAATAGATAATAAATGCAAATACTTTCCGGAGAGTAATATTTCTGAAGAAAACTTCTACAGAAGAACAGTCAAAACAAATCCTGGAGATATTAAAAAATCCCCTCACTCCTCCATTGGAGATAATGGTGTGTGCAAAGAAGGTGCAAAATTTTCATTACATCTGAAAGATGAGTATCGCAGCTGCAAAGCTGACACTGTATGTGAGTTATTAGATCAAACAGCAAATGAATTACAAAATGTCTGTCTTACAAATTATACAGCCAATGTTAACCTGGTAAAAAAAAATGGTGTGAAATACAGACAAAAGACTGATAAAAAGGGTGAACTTATATTTAAATATGACTGTGCCAGCCATCTCGGATCAATGAAGCTGGAAATTGAAGGATTTACTGAGAACTGCCATTTTCTGTACCAAAAAGCACATGATGGTGATACCTGTAGCTTGTTACATCTGGATGACGGTTTTGAATGCAGTGAACCACCTTGCCTGCCTCCAGGCCACGCTTTTTCAGATACAAGAGACTGGAGTAAAGCTGTGCAAAAGCTAGGGACAGCTATGTCCCTAAAAAAACTGTAAGGTTAATACTTATCCCACCCAGTACAACACAACTGTAAATAAACGTGACTCTGGAGAACATGGAAATAAGGAAAGTGCCAGTTTTACAGAATCAATAGATGGCTCAAAAGAGCATCCAAAAACAGATTTCACAGGAAAAAACTGTTTGTGCAGTCAGGTTATTCTGATAGGTCACAGAAAGGAAGAAGAAACTGGCGTTACTGAATGTGCGACGGCTTCAGCTGTAGCAGATTTTTGCCACACAAACGAGGCTGACTCAGATGCTGACACTTTGCAGAACTTCACCTATGAGACAGGCAAAGTAGTGGCATGCTGTGCTTTGGGCTCACAGACCAAAGAAACAAGAAACCCTCTGGGTGAAAAAGATCTATTTTTTAACAATGCATGTACTGTGGTATCAGGACAGAAACACTCGGAAGGGACAGAAAACCACAGCGTTACAGGAGACAGTGGAATTGACTCCCCAAGGTAAGAAACACATGTGACAATGTTAGATGTTTTATTTTCAAATTAACAATCAAATTTAGGCAGAAATTTTGCTGTAAATTTTAACACCCCCCTCCCCAACAACAAAATTCTTACGGTCTTTAAAAAATTCCGTGTTATGTCCCAGAAATACTCAAATAGTGCAGTTCTATCATGCCTTTTTATATGAACATTCCCTCTAAATCAGCTATACAAGTGCTGCTGTTTATATTTTGCATTTGTGTTCACAAGGCAAGAAAATAGTATGAGCTCTGCCTTGCTGATGGAGATGGCCAAGTGCAGAAATGTTAAGAAACGTGGTGGTTGATAGACTCGGTGTTAAACATGGTGACTGATAAACTCCTGTTAGCAGGCAGGTTCAGCTCCCATTGAACTTGCCATATGACATTACAGATATTGTCATAGCTTCCTCAGTTGTAGACAAAGAATAAAAAGTGCTTTATAGAGGTGTTCAATCAAAAGTACAAAATACCATCCAACTTGCTCACAATAGACAGGAGAATGTGTACATCACTTGTGCTAGAAGCTTCTGCTTCCTTTCACAGGGTAGATTTTGCCAGTAACTATACTTCCCTTAATGGAAAACAAATTGGTACGAAACAATTTTTTACACAGTTGCATGTGGAGAAGACCTACAAAACTGTTACTTAAATTGGCAGGAACATAGGTTAAAATGCTGTGAGGGAAAATCTTTTTTTTAATAGCATCACATATTCTTAAGATCTTAAACAACTAGTATTTAAATGTAATTAAACCATTTGAGTTCTCATTAGATATGTACTGTCACCTTGAGAAGCTAGTATATGAAGGAACAACTCACATACTACAGTTTTCAAGGAAATTCTGATATTTTTTTTTTCCCCTTAAGCAGCTTTTGGCCGTGCACTCTTTCAAGCACATTTCTAGTGTATTACTTGGACATGAACACTTGAAATCTGTTGGACACTATTTAGCAAAATGTATTTCAAAGGGTCATTTTGATTGTTTGTATTGATGCCATCTGTGGTACCAGAAGCTAAGCCAACTCAGTTTATTTTTAGAATGTGAAGTCTGATGTCTACTAATTCTGTGATTTTAGATGGACTGAAAAGAAGATGAAGCTTCCTGCCAAATTCTGGAAGCATAAATACTAATGCAAAGAGGCGGACAAAGTGGAAAGACAATTGCAACAAAATTCCTTGCTTCAGCTAACTCTGGTCATGAATATTTGATTATTTTTTTTAATGAGCTTTGTAAACTTTCCCTTTGTAACAAAGTAACCATACTGTAAATGCCATCAGGTACATCTGTGAGGCTGTCTCCAAATCAAAGCCGTTAGTTAAAACTTTTGACTGTAGTACTTGGAGAGCTGATGTATATTTCCATTGCTCTCATCTTCAATTAGTTTTTATGTCCCTGTGATAATAAAAATGAGAACTGATATACTTCATTCAGATCACACTATTAATCTGGAAAGGGTATGTGTTGGTCTACTAGGAAGTGTTATCAGTTGGACAGGACTGTTTTACACTGTGATTCTTGAAATTGTTTCCTACTTGTGTCACAGAAATAACAACACGGTCCATCTCCCCTGTCAGAAAATAAAGCAAATGAGCTAGATGGGCACGCACCTTGTTGCTATAAAAACTCCTTGAATCCCGAGGTTTTCCTCAGAGTGGCCTGAAGAAATCTCAGCTGTCCTCCTGAATCTACTTGGTGTGTTTAGATATGGCAAGCAGGATTTAGTCTTTGCAAACGGTGCAGGAGACAACAGGTAAGGTCAGTGGCACAGTTTTGAGAGAAACCCTGCTGCGGGCCGGCATGCTCCTGCTCTGCTCCTGACCATCATCCCTTTCCTTAAGGAAACAACATCCTGGCAGCCGCCAGGATCTCTTTATATCTTTTAGTTCAGAAGGCTACTTTTGACTTGTTAATCCTGATTTCTTCCTGTAGCTAAAAGCAGACTGTGCTCATTTCACGATGCCGATCACCACCGAAGGCTTGTGGTCCTTTTGAACCGCACAGAGGCACCTGCTCATACCGTTACTGACCACATCAGGCTCTTTCACTGTTGAAAACTCCCCTCTAGTAGTTATGGAGACAGAAGCCTAGAGTCGTAGTTATCAGTCCTTAAAGCTATTGGAAATTTCTTTTAGGGAAGGTGCCTCTGGCTGGGAAGCAGAGGAAGAAACTGCGTTTGTGCTGGCTGGGGCTGAGGAGAGCCCTGCAGCGCGCTCTCCCGCCCGCCTCAGCGCACCGCCGGTACCGGCATTTTCCCCTCAGCCTCCTCCAGCAGCTCCCTGCCCTCGGCGCCTCACGCTCCCGCTGCCTGCTAGCAGCTTTTCCGCTTCCTTAAAAAAAAAAACAACCCTCCCAGCGGTTACACGCGGAACGGGCTGCAGCCTCACCTAAGCCCTAGTGGAAATGGCGCCGCTCCGCCCCCTTGCCAGCGCCCGTCATGGCGGACTCCTCAGGGCGAAGGGGCGGGGCCCGCCGCGAGCGGGCGGGCGCGGGGCATGCTGGGCCTTGTAGTCTGGCGGC
>VYXH01004074.1:172852-197930 GCA_013397275.1 Burhinus bistriatus
CCCCCCCCTCAGAACTTCAGGAAGGAGGTGATTTCACTAATTTGGATAGTCAAATAAAGAAAAAATTTTTTAAGTTTCCAATTAAGGTAGAAAATTTGGGAAGAGCTAAATATTTCCAAAGGATGTTAAAAGCAGCTCTTTGCCACTTTAAATCATGGGGAGAGGGAAGGTAGATAGGAAACCTTGTTTCCTTTAGGAAGAGCAGTAGAACTTGTACCTTACCAGTTTTCTTTTTTTTCCCCCCTGCCAAGTTTTCTCCTTCTGTTCATCATTTGTTCTCACGTTTGTAAGAAGAGTACTTATGAATGGTTTAAGAAGCTGTTTCATTATTACTTAGCTACCATGTATTTCTAATGTAGAGAGTGCTCCCTAGTTCACTAACTCCTCTTCTGCTCTTTCCTGTTTATCAGTTGATCTCATGAGAAGTGGCATTGACATTTTGGTTGGGACACCTGGTCGAATCAAAGACCATCTTCAGAATGGCAAGCTGGACCTTACTAAGGTGAAACATGTTGTACTTGATGAAGTTGACCAGATGCTGGACATGGGATTTGCTGAGCAAGTGGAAGACATTTTACGAGTTGCATACAAGAAGGGTAATCTCAATATTTAAACAAATAGCAGGAAATATTAGAAATAATTTAGTCTGCTAAAATTCACGTATCTTTTTCTGAAAGTTGCAGGGTGGTTTTGTTTAGAAATGACTGAATACTCTGTATTGTAGGAAATGTACTGTGAACCGCAGTACATGAGGAAGTCTTGCAGAAGTGGGAATCATTCGTAGGACCTTTGCAAAGCTTAAAATCCAGTACCTGGGGATCTGTAAATAACTTCCTTTGACACCTATCTATAAGTCGTACTTGGACTTCTTCCAGTTAAAAGGAATTAGAAGCTTTTTACCCTTTTCACCACTTGAAAATAGACTGGATTTTTGATCATAGTAACTTTTTTCCTGATCTTGAAAATATGTAGACTTTCTAGAGTATTTTTTCTCCAGATGTTGGTAATGTGTAAATTTAGAAAGCAGAATTGCCTTCTTTATTTTATATACTGATATTTGACCTCATATTCTTAATAACTTGTGTAATCAACTGGTATGCATCTGTGAGCATATAAACATACGAAGTTTGTGAAACCATTGTTCTGTGTTTTAAGATTCTGAAGACAATCCCCAGACACTACTGTTTTCTGCAACTTGCCCGCATTGGGTGTATGATGTGGCTAAGAAATACATGAAGTCTAGATATGAACAGATTGACCTTATTGGGAAAAGAACTCAAAAGGCTGCTACAACAGTAGAAGTGAGTAATCTACCTAATGTGGAATGTTTTCAGGCCTCTTCCCTTTTCCTTTATGCAACAAACGGTCATCACATCCTACGGCGCATTATCGGGCTGATGTAGAAAGTTGTTTTGAGAGTTATTTTTTAAGCATAAGGTACATTACAGCTACTCAAACTGTTTCTAGGTTTAGGATCTGTCTCCTCACAGCATCCAGTGACTTTATAGACATCTCGGGTAGAGTGAGGATTCAGTTATCAGTTAGTTTTGTTGGTTTTCAGAGAAAAGCAGTATCTGTATTTATCTGAGTTGGAAGCAAAAGGCACACATTAACATCAACCTGGCTCTCTTAAATCATCACAGACATCACAGTCAAATTCTGCTGCTATTTTACAGGAATTTTTTCCAAACTTCCAGTGGTGTCTCACCTCACGAGGCCTTTGCTTGCTATGCAGTAAATACCATAGCAAGGAATACAATACATATATATGCTAGAAGCTTGCATTAATTATCTTTACTTGATAAAATACTGTTTCCGCTTAAGTACTGCTTAGCAGTTACTTTGACAGATCAGTTGGACACGTGATAATTGTATCAGTGGGATTGAAAGAATGTTAATCTTCTGCTTGAAAAAAAGCTTTTAACATATTGTATTTATTTGTTTCACTTTATCTGACACAAAGCTTTAGTTGATAAACTGTAATAAGATCTTGCAGCCCTGACTGTCCTCCAGAGAAATGGTATAACATCTCCTGTTTGTTTTTTTTTTTTCCCCTCTTGTTTTAAAAAAGTGATTTGTAGACTGCCATCTTTTTTTCCTGTTACTGTAATTATTTCACTTAATGTTAGACTAATGATGGGGGACATAAGAGCCTTGTGGATTTTGCATGTTCCAGGAACATGAGTTAGCATATTTTACCCATCAGGAAATTGTGTAAATCTTTAGTATTTCTAGATTTTACAGTTTCAAATGTATTCAAAAGAGAGTATTGTGTTTTTATGTAAGCTAAACGCTGGAATTCTTTTCAATAGCATTTGGCAATAGAGTGTCACTGGTCTCAGAGAGCTGCGGTTATTGGAGACGTCATTCAGGTCTACAGTGGTAGCCATGGGAGGACGATAGTCTTTTGTGAGACCAAAAAGGAGGCAAACGAACTGGCTCTGAATGCTTCAATCAAACAGGTATTTAAGCATCTGTATTAAGTAACAAAACCTGTCAGAGACTTATCAATCCTATGTTGATACCAGACCTATGCTGAGTAAGTTTTAAAGAGAGGCTTTCAAAGTGGATAAGGCAGGCTTTTGCGGGTTGCCAGATAGTTTCAAAACTGCTGAAAAGAACCTTTTAAAAAAACCAAACTGGTTGAAAGTTTACAGCATTATGGTCTTCAGAACTAGGCTGTACTAACAGATATGGGGCTATAAAGGATTTTTGACATTGACATTAAATGAAGCAGTTGTGAATTAATTTTTTCTGTAGAGAGGACTGTCTCTTGGAATAAAAAATGGTGGTAGACTTAGACAACTATTAGGATAACAGGTCAGGGTCCTGGAATAGCCGTTACTGAGCTGTGATGCTGACGTTAATTCTTGTTGGGGTGACCAATTAGAGTTTAGAGCTGTAATATATTTGTATTTTCATTAAGATGTTTCTTAGCTGTTATGAAGAGTTTAAAGATGTATACACAGAAAGAATTCAATCTACCATCTCTTGTGAAGGAGCTTTACTTGTATTCCTGAGATTCGTGGTGCGGCATGCTCTAGCACTGGCGGAAAATAACTTGTTGATGTAGTGGTGCGATGTTTATGATGTGTAGTGACACTGGTGCTGCATGCTCGTTTTTGGTGGTGGTATCACAGCAACTACTTTTTCCGTATGTGTTTTCATTGAGGAGGTGGGTTAAGTTATGTCTAGAAAGCAGTACAGCATTATGCTCCCAGAGAAAGGGGAAGCTTTTTCATCTGCTAGAACTGTGTTCAGGAGTGTTTCTCCCACACTCCTAGATGACCTCACTAACAGCTAAACCTGAGCGTGGAGCCTTATCCTGCGTTACTGGTGGTGTTAGTGATATCAAATCTTGCATAGGCAATGCAGAACTCTGATCTTGGTAGGTAAGATAAGGACATTGCTTAGATGTTTCTGTTTTAGCATATTAATATTGCTAACAGAATATATGCCTATCCCATTTACCATCTGATATTAATCCAAAACTGTCTGGAAAAAAAAAACATTTTGAATTCTGTGCCCACCCTAGCATTGTGTTGGTGTCTTTTGCAAATCGTTCTCTGTTTACATGTGGAAAACATGGTAGCCATCTACAGGCAAACTGTGAAATGTGAAGTGGAGGAAAAAACAATATTTGTATGTTTAGTCTTCATACTTGTTATTGCTGTGATACAGAAGGACTTTCAGAATGTTTGGATTAAAAATTATCTTTGAAGCTGTAGGGTTTTGGGGTTTTTTTGGTGTTTTTTTGTTTTTTTTTTTTTTTTTTAGGACCACGTATATTTTAATCCTTTAATTGGTAGTGGGGGAAATTAATATATTAAGGGGGATTAAGAAGCAATACTATTTTGGAAAAGATGTCTAATTGCATACTAAGAAGGCCTGAGAAAATTGTCGATGACTATTTTGAAGCAGCTAAGCCTTGCATAGATGATGTGGATGGCAAGTTAGGGCACAGTTGTTCTCATAGGTCACAGTAATTAGAAATGGAGATAAGACACATGTTGTGATTCTGTTTTCCTACCTTTGTTAAAGGTCTTTGAGGTATATGAATAAGAAGTACTGAGTAAATATTGTAAGACACCTAAAATGTAAACTCTGGTAGGTCAGTTCTTCTGTATCTTGCCGTACAGTATCTATCAAATACCAAGATATTGTACCCAAACCTGACCATAAAATGGAGCACTGCCTTGGATTTTGGTACGGTCCTATAATAATACTGTTTTTCAGGACTGCCAGTCATTGCATGGTGACATTCCTCAGAAGCAAAGAGAGATCACACTGAAAGGTTTTAGAAATGGTACATTTAAAGTTCTGGTTGCAACCAACGTAGCTGCCCGTGGTTTAGATATCCCTGAAGTTGACCTGGTTGTACAAAGTTCACCACCAAAGGTAAGAGACGGTTATGTTGGGTGTCTTGTAATAATTTATAGGTTTGTTTTCAAGCAGTAAATGCTATCAGGTGATTGTGTTCACTACAGAGAGCATAATGGCATTGCATTTAAAGGTAAGGAATGTCCTGATACACAGAAGTAGTTTCTTAGAGGATTTTTTCAGAGTGCATCAGTCCCATTTAAAGATGATCGCCTTAAAATGCCTTCCTTTAAGGCATTTTAAAGCCTCTCCCTTCAAGGCCATGTATGGTGATTGCAAGTCTGGAAGCAGCGGGAAGTGAAGAAAAGCTGTTTGTCTTGCAAGAGCGATTCACTAAGTAGGGGCATATATGAAGAGGGCACCCCAACAATGAGAACATTGGCTGAAGTTAAGAGGGTTTAAAAGAAAGAAGCTAATTTTTCAGTGAATTCGCTGTTAATATCTCAGTCACCATGCTTAAGTTGGTATGCAGGAGGGTGACTGGGATTGTTTTAGAGGTATACATGCTCAAAATGTTTTCTCATATTCTCTGTGGTGATGCCAAAACAAGAATTAGTTCACCCATGGTCACGGTTCTGGCTTTCAAACAGTAATTTTTAGGGAGTTTTGGAAAAGCTTATTTGTTTGACTTTAGTGAAACAATGCTTTTTAATGTAATTCTCTGATGCAGTTTTTGTGTATTGTTCAGGGTTAAATGTAATAGCTTCTACTAAGTTATGTGAATGTAATGAATTGATTAAATTATGATAAATTAGAGAAGTCATAAGGCTATTTATTTTGAAGGATGTGGAGTCCTATATCCATCGTTCTGGACGCACAGGTCGAGCTGGACGGACTGGGATCTGTATTTGTTTTTATCAGAGAAAGGAAGAACATCAGTTAAGATACGTGGAACAAAAAGCGGTAAGTATAGGTTTCTTCTACTCAAATGTAACGTGTTAGGGTAGCATGTAAAATCTTCACGTTTTGTTCAATAGTTCAGTTACGAAATAGCTTATAAAGCATGCAGTTGATGTTCAGTTACCTTGCAGATTTTGGGTACGCTGTCTCAGTTACTGTGGAGCAGGGAGCATGCTGCAGATTCTCATGCCCATACTTTTTCAGCAAATGCCAATAAGATGGTAGCTCTGGAAATGAGAAAACACGAGCAAGATTTCAGTTTGGTGTTTGCCCTGGCTTATCGTCTGACCAGTAATTTGTATATGTGTAGCTTTACCCAGAACTGTTACCTCCATTTTTGCACTTTGTGCACTGTTCCATACGGCAGTTTTCTCGCCAATTAATTATTCAGTTGGGATGAGACGGTTTAGTCTTGGCACATAAAACTCAGATTTAGAAAGGCTGTGCAACTTGTGCTTAAATACAAGTAAATCAGACTAAAATTAATAATTTAGAATTTGTAGGACTTTTTTTTTCTTCCTGGAGTCTTCCAAAATGGTCTCTATTTCAATTTAAGCTTACTGGATCATTTAAACTGACCTGGTACATAAAAGGCTTTTGAGTGTTACCCACTTCCCTGTAAGCTTAATCTTGTAATTTTCACTAGCAAAAGTTGGGAGTTAAAAGAAGAAGTAAAATGATAGATTTAAATGCTTGTTTCATTGGAGTCCAATACTGTTTCTTTAGAATGGAATTATTTCTGGTCTGCAACTTTCATCTGTATTTTGCTTTTTAAATTTCAGGGCATTACATTCAAGCGTGTTGGTGTTCCTACCGCAACAGATATAATAAAGGCTTCCAGCAAAGATGCCATCAGGTGTGTTTGGTGACTCAAGCCCTGTTGTGTCTTCCTGGCTTCCTATTTCAGAAGGGCTGTTTGGATTGCTTGTTGCTGTTTCTCTGAACTGAGCACTGTTAAAGTCTTGGACTGCTGTTTTTCTTCTGTTCCAGAGCCTAGTAAATACTAGTGTATCTTTTTTTTTTTTTTTTNTGTAAATATTTTTTTTTTTTTTTTTTTTTTTTTTTTTTTTTGTTTTTTTGCTTTAATTACATAGATGTCTGGATTCCGTTCCTCATACTGCTATTGAGTATTTCAAAGAATCTGCTCGGTGGCTAATACAAGAAAAGGGACCAGTTAATGCTCTGGCTGCAGCTCTAGCCCATATTTCAGGTGCTACTTCCATTGAACAGCGCTCCCTGCTGAACTCGGATGCGGTAAGGGTGCTTAATGTAACATTTGTCTTGAATCTGAAAAAAAACCAACACACCTCTGTGTTGTTTAAATAGAGAATTATTAGTCTCCTTATGATTCTGTTTATGGGAACTGTACTTAAGCCAATAGGAACTACTAATTTAGTTAAAAGCAAGAATACAGTGCCTATAAATATACTTGCTCTCCTGTAACAGTATCCACTTGAAAACTTAAGTTTATTAACTGTAAATTAGCAGGTTTCTCGTGTCTGATAGATGTGCTGAAGCTTATTCCTCTGACTGAATGGAACGCACCCAATTTCTTCCTCTTTAGGGATTTGTTACAATGATACTACGTTGCTCTGAAGAAATAAACAATATGAGCTATGCTTGGCGAAGACTGCGAGAACTGTTGGGTGATGATGTGGATAGGAAGGTGAACAGAATGTGTTTCCTCAAGGGAAAAACGGTAAGCTTTTTTTGGTATCTTCGCTACTGAGCTGTTCTGGTTGCAGCCTTTTCTCAGGGATTGTCAGGGGAGATATTTGGTCTTTTTTTGCCCCGTTCTAGGCGCTGTTGATAAGACCATGCATGACCGGCAGAAGGATGGGTCTCAGTCTGTTTTATCAGGGCTTAGGCATCTCAGGGGCTTAGGGCTCTGCCCCACTGATGTGCTAAGGAGGCAGGATTGCGCAGTATATAGCGTGGTGGTATCCCTAGATAGCAGAACAGGTGAAAGGTACGAACTGTGCTTATTGTGCCTTAATGACAAAACACAGAACATGATTTCTTAGGAGAGGCAGTTCTGATCGTGGGTGTCCATCATTTTTCTGGTACCTGAAACCGAAAGATCACAAAGTTACTTTTTGGGTTGTGTACTTAACAGTGTTGCAACCACTGTAGCAAAAGTCGATGAGAGACAATTCTGTTAAACAAAGATGATTCCCCTCACTACTCTTGTCTCAGAATTCACGTGCATTTTCACAAACATGAAAATATGCAATCAAATAGTCTGTCCAGGATTATTTGTGGTGACACATGGGACGAGGAATGCTTGTGTCCTGTTTTTGTGGGTGGTGAGGCATTATTGCTGATTTGCACCATCTTTGTGTTTTTTCTGGGTGTATTTCTTGTTCTTAAACATACCCAGATCAATAAAACAGAACAGAGAGATGCTGTGATCTTGATAACTTAATTTGCGTGCTGTCAACACGTGCCATTCTCTTATCCCTTCTTCTGCTGTTATTTTCTGGTGCTTTCACACACCTCCGTTGCCATGCATACTTCATTCATATCCGTGTTGAAGTTTCCGTCACAGACACCATATACCAAGTGTTGTTACAGAGAATGATTCAGTTTGCATTTCCTTGGTTTTGTGTGGTTTAAGGTGGTGTGGGATGGGGAGAAAAATAGACAAACTAAAAAGGCCCCAAAACTGTTTGCAGACGACTTGAGAGGACGCTTCAGAGGCAGATGTTGAATGAACTTCTATGCAGAGATTTGTAGTAGAGGCATTAAGATTGGGATGAGTACAGGTGGAATGAGTGCCTTTTGGAAGTACCGAAAGGAGAGAGATATAAAAATGGCAGGTGTTGATGGCACCTAGTTTAGCAAATCGGCAAAATCACAGCACATCTATATGCCAATACTGAGGATACCCACAACTGGTAAACTAGAAAGTCCTAAAACAAGGGACAACCTACACTTGGACAAGAGTTTAAAGATTTTTTTTTTTAAATAAAAACAATTCTTTTTTTGGGTGCTGTGTGTATTCTCTTCTACATTCTGTCTTTGTGTAAAAGTGAACCTGCAATGTCTTGCTGTATGAATTTCACACGTAGTTCACAAGATTTCTTGGCGAGACACTTCTGATTTTAAATTTGTCTGGATGACACTTAATTACGTCAGTAAACTACTTTTACTATTTCCATTTCTGAAATTTTTTCTTAATGCGTCCTTTACACATGATATTTGATATTACATTAATTGGTAAGATTTGTTTTATTGTCCTTGACTCTGTCTCTATTCACAGTGTTCTTCTGTATTTGATGTGTGGAATGCTGTCTGTGGATGGTTTTCCCTACATCAGCTTTGTAATTCTCAATATCCGGATTGCTCATTTGGACAAAGAATAGCATTTTAACATGCAAATTATGTATTATACTTAATCATTCAAGTAGTTTAACTTCAGATTTTTAGTCTGAACCTAAATATTCAGTTTACTGGGTGTATACATTTCTGAGTATAGATTAAAACTTCTCATTTGGGAGAATTTACAAAATGAGCAATGCAGGAGCCAATAGACTGCAGTTTAGGATGGGAGGCTTACAAGCTTATTGTTAGAGAGCAAGAAGATGTGAATTGAAAGTACTGGCTATGCAGAGGAAAGAAAAATGTGTGTGTATCTGAGGAAAACATTAAGGAAGTGCAAGTATTGGTGTTTGGAGAAATATTGATGCAACTCAATGTTCAAAGTATCTTAAATCTCTTAAAAAACACTTTGAAATGTAAAACTGTTTGTTCTAGTACATTTGTAGGCTCTATTTTTTCTTTTTTTTAGTTGCGGTCAATTAAAAGGCTAGACTTGTATCCATTTAAATTATTCTCTCTTTTTAGGGTGTGTGCTTTGATATTCCTGCAGCAGACCAAAAGGAAATAGAGGTACGTTCATTGAAATTTCCGGTTACAGCAGACTGTAGATGAAACCGGCTGGACTGGCTCAGGCAGAAAACATTATGTAGCCCTGTATCCTGCCTTTCCTGGTGGCAAAAGGGATGGCTTGGAAGGAATGGAAGAACAGCACAAGCGTACAGTGTTCCTTTCCTAAAGTATCCTCCTGTCTGAAAAATCTGTAGCTTGAAACTTTTGCGCTGAGAAGAGCGGTGGTGTGAACAGTCCACCCCTTGTTACTGCTGCTGGATTAATCTTTGTAGGCAATGAGTTTCATTAGGCTATAAAATTCCCATTTTTCTGTTCCCCGTCCCGCATTCTTTTCACCCAGAATTCTCTCCACAGAAAAGTGAAATCCAGGTTTTTGCTTGGCAGAATTAATGTTCCCATGCCATAATTCCCTAGGCTTCCAATCTTTCCTTCAGGTATTTCACCCTTAGTGCATCTCTATACCCTCATGCCCTGGCATTCATTCACCCCTAAAACAATGTTTGGTTCTGGATTAGAGGGAAATTGAGGGGAGGGTGTGGATTTGTCATCGGTAGTAATTACAGCGTTATTCCGAATAAATGAAAGGTGGGGAAAGAGTTTACTGATGAGGCTGCTCTGTAAAGCTCTGAGGTGGGTTTCAGTTCGGTTCTGTGGTATCTGAGGGGTACTCAGACAGCTGTAGCTCTTACGCTTAAAATTTTGAAACGAGTATTGACCACTTTCGTTAGAAACTTGAATTTTGCCTTTTCAATTGAACAAATTTAGTAATTATGAAATATCCTGTATTTGCATTCCTAGAATCTAACTCGCTATGTCGGACTTTATTTCAATAGGCAAGATGGGAAGATTCAAAACAATGGCGTTTGTGCGTGGCGACTGAATTACCTGAGTTAGTAGAATCACAGCGAGGAGGAGGAGGCAGTGGAGGAAATGGCCGAAGCTTCTCAAGCTCCAGGAACGGGCGGCGTGGTGGCTCTGGTAGAAACAGATTCAGAAGCAGAGGCCAGAAGCGAAGTTTTGACAGAGCATTTGATCGTTAACTTCAACAATCCACAAGTGGAAGAAAGCGGACTGCAGGATTTTATATTACATTAAAATAGGCTGTTCCTGTGTGCTTATACCACTTGGAAAAAGTCTGTCATTCAGATTTTTTTTTTTTCCTCAGTACTGCTTTGGTCATAAACAAGATCCTGTTCACTTTAAAAAAAAAAAAAATACAAGAAAAATAAAACTTACCGTTTCCTTCCTTTCTTGTATCGCCATTTCAACAGTTAAGATCTAAATCTTTATTCCAGAATATAGCTGTCGCATTCGAGACTGTAGCCTGGCTCACTGTATAATATATAGATCTTAACTCCTGGTCAAACCTGTACATTTTCCCCTCCCCCTTAAAAAATAAAATATTATTTTACAAGTTCGTTGGAAGGTTTTAAAAGTGCGGGCACTTTTTTACACGCATTGCTGCTATACGCGGCGGCGGTGTTTGGCCGGTTGCCGGCTTTCGGTTACCGGTCCCGGGCGCAGGGGGGAAGCCNCCGCCGGGGGCCCCGAGGCGGGGGGAGGAGGGGGGGCCGAGCGCGGGGTTCAGGGTTAAAGTCGAATAACGGAGAGGGCCGGTGAGAGAAGCGGTTCCTCCGTGTAACGCCCGCTTTCCCTCGGCAGGAGGAGACGCAGGAGAAGAAGGTGAAGCGGCGGGGGAAGGTGAAGCGGCGCGGGAAGGCCGAGGGCGAGCAGGCCCAGCCCGAGGAGAGCGGGCTGGGCGACGGCGACCTTGACCCCCCCCCGCCCAAGAAGACCAAAAAAACCAAGGAGAAGAGCAACGGTCTGGCTGGAGAGAGTGACGGCTCCGAGCGTACGGTGAAACCTTCCTCCGCTGCGAGCAATGGCGTGACGTCCCCGGCAGCCCAGAGCGTGTCCGTCGATGCGGCCGCTGGAGAGCGGGACAGCGACGCGGAGGTAGTGACGCTCTGCCCGCGAAGCCCTCCGTCTTGCTTAATTAAAGCCCCGCTGGTAACGAGGGGGGCTTAATAATGCGTCTCCTGGGTGCTGCGTGGAGACTTGGCACGTGAGGGCTGTTGGGAGCGTTAGGCTGCTGCTGTCGTCGTAGGCAGCCTTTGCTGCTCTTCCCCGTAGATTTACGGCAGCCGGTGCTGGGCATCGGGAAGTGCCCGGCATCGTGCCTGTTCCCACCCGAGCTGCAGGCGGTGAGCGAAGCGCAGCAGCACGTGCACCAGGGTGGCAGCAGCCGTCTCTCCTTGTCAGGCTTTTCCCCCTGGTGGTAGATGCCAAGCCGTTTGGAGTGGTTTATGCTGCAGTGGAGGAGGCTGGCTCGCAGGAAGCGGTTTCCACACCTGAACTCCTCTTCACGTCGCGACTTCTTCTGTGTCTTGCAGCACAAGGGTTTCTCCCTGCTGCACAGGCAGCCGCCACCCCAGAAGCATGCGCTGCTTTGTGCTGTGACGGAGCTTTCTCTGCTGGCAGGCCCTTTGAAGGAATACTTGGCGAGGTGTCCTGTGAGGGAAGGTCACGGTTATCCTCATTTAATTCCCGCTTCTGGAGTTCTCCCTGTCCAGATTTCACCCTTGGCGTCGCACATGCGTGCGAGAGGGCCCCGCAGCTTGCCTTGCCCTGTACGGGGCCTTCTGTGGGTAGTTGCCTCTCTTGTCTTTAAGATGAGAATGTGAATCAAGAGAGTGCTGTTTGTACATGGGGTGTAATGACGTGATCTCTTGGATCTTTGAAGTAGAAGTTAAATTGTGAGTTTGAAGTAAGTGTCTACTGGTGTGCCAAGTTAAGAAGCTGTCTGTGTCACGTACGAGTAGGTGTGATTTAGAGGGAAATTCCTGCTTCACACAGGGAATTGGGACACCAGATACATCTTGCTGTGAAAAAACTCCAGTTAAGATTTTTAACAAGTAGTTTCTCTTTCCTGACTTGACAAGCATACATGCACTATGCGGTAAGATCATATGGCAGTTGTTCCCTTTTGTTTCCCATGGGTTTTAAAAGGTGGTGCAGGTGTACCTGAATTAGGGATGAGATAGCTGCAGTTGTGGTTTTGATCAAGTTGTTGCAGCGAACGAGGGCGGGAAGACCTTTGGCAGGAAGTTTTTACTTAAGACTGATGTAAAATCAGGACTCGCTGGTAGGAATTGTGTCACACTGTGTGGTGCAGCCTGTGTCAGTACAGTTTCCCACTTTACGCTGTGATGACGTTTTTGTTTGTGAAGTACCTGCATCACAAGGATTTTCTTTTTCTTTAAGCAGAAAGGAGGTAGCTGGTAAAACTGCGGTGGTAAAGCAAATGCACAGCTTTTCTTGTGTGCCTATGTAGGGTATGTTATTTGCTCATCTCTTAGGGCTAATAAGATTTTTTTTTTTTTTTCTTTTATCCTGTTAGGAGCTGACAGAAGAAGCAAAAGAAGGCGCCTTCTCCAATTTTCCTCTGTCCCAAAGCACCATCAGCCTTCTCAACGGTTAGTTAATGTGCTAAAAGAAATTTCTGTAAATGTTTGTCCAGAATTGCACTCTGTTACGTGCATAAGCAGAGACAGAAGCCAAGGGTAAATTGTCCTAAATCGTCTTATGTTTATTGTGAGGTAAGAATATGCACGTGAGTGGTCACTGCAGATTGATAGAATCTGCTGTCGTTAGTAGGAATAAAGTTTCTGTTCTGTTCAATTTCAAGTGCTTTAGGTGAGTTTATTCTTCCATGGTGTGGTTATTCCTAGATGTACATTCTAGAGACGGGGTTTCTCTTCTTGTCAGCATCGTTCTACTTACTGTGTATCTTTATTTTGGTTCCCGTATCTGCTGTCTACAATATCACTTCTTAAATAAGTGTAATGGTGTTTTGTATATGAAGACTATTTGGCTCCTGTGAACAGATTGTCTAGGGTTATTCTCATACTTCTGGGCATTTTTGTCTATCTTCTCGATTAGTTTTGTTGAGGAGGTAATCACTGTAGAGTTCTTGTCCTCTGTGTTGGGAAGCTGTACGATTCTTGTTCCTCAGACAAAATTCCTGTTCCTTTATGTTTTCCTTGCTCAGAAGTTTTTCTTGGATGGATTGTTTCACTTCCACCCTGCAAAATCTGAAGTTGTAGAATGTTTTGAAACAAACACCCTTACCTCCTCCCCACCTTGAAAACCAAGCTACCACAAAATCTTGGGCTGTATTAGAAAAAAATGCATGTTGTGTTTTTGGTTTTTCTTCTTCCTCTGCTGTTGTTGATGCCAAACATCACAAAGGCGGCTATATTTCATTGTGGATACTCAGCTGTGTGTTTTTGGGGGGGGAATATCTTTTGATCTAGAGTAGGAGTAAAAACAAAGATGCGTCGTTTTCTTCTAAGTTGTATCTCCTGTTGTGTACAGGATTTGACATGATGTGGCCTACGTATTCCGCCTAGTTATACATGAGGCCTTCTAATTGTTTGTTCAGCTTGCAGTAGAATGGCACCTTTTAATGAAACCTCTTTGGATTATCTTCCAGCTCGAGGTGTAAAATATCTGTTCCCTGTGCAAGCGAAGACTTTTCAACCCATATATGATGGCAAAGACCTAATTGCTCAAGCTCGAACAGGAACTGGGAAAACCTTTTCTTTTGTTCTTCCGCTGATTGAAAAACTTCAGTGTGTCTCGCAAGATGGGCGAAGAGGCCGTGCACCAAAAGTAACTTACCGCTTAACCGTCAACACCAAACCTTTAGAATATGGCAGTTTTCGAAAGTGATTTTGTAATTGCTTTGGGGACTTTTGTTTGGGACTTCTAATTCTCCTTTATTGGTGTTTGTAATACTGAACACTTCCCTCAGATCAGGAGCTACAGTGTGACAGGGATTTTGCAGTATCACCGTGATAGCATGTTTCATATTTAGGGCATTTGGGGGAATGGTCAGGGCACTGCAGTAGTAGCTAGCGGACTTCCAGACTGCTATCCTCAGGAAGTTAGCGTGCGCTTTGGGGTTGAATCCCCTGCCTCTTCTCAGGTAGTCGTTGAGTCAGCTGGACTTGTCTCTGTTCACTGAGGTTCTTTCTCACTATAAATTCCATGGTGATAACTGAAGGCTTCTCCCTCCCCTCTGTATCCAGAGACTCAACTTAACGGATGCAAGTGGTGTTTACATTTCTACTTAAGCATGAATTGGAATTGTTAACCAGATACCTGTGATCAGATATCATATTCCCATGCAAATGAAGTGTATATATTTATCATTAGACTGAAAAACTGTTGCAGTCTGCTGATTTGGTGCCTACTTCATCCTTCTATTTTAGTAACTTTAAAGGCGATGTAGGTTTTAAAATCCTATTTTCTGAGAGATTTCTAGAGAAGAATTTAGCCCTTTGTTTTATTGTTTCATTCTTAAAGAAAATGGAGGGGGCAGGATAGATACTGGAGGGAGGCAGGTAGGTGGAGAAGGAGTTAGAGTGCGTCATGCTACATATCTTTTAAGATCTTACTACTCCAAATTGTTTAGTGACTGTTCCTATCCCTTAATGCTGAACTGCACCTTTATTGTCCTTTGTAGTGTTACTGAAGTGTCTATTTTATCTGGCCTTAGCTTAAGAAAAAAAATATTGCTGTTCTACATCTTAGTTATCTTGTAATGCTTTGCCTTGTTTCCTCTTGCTGGCTATGAGGCTGTGTTGTGCAGGCTCCAGGTGGCAGGAAATATTGCTGGGGTGGTGGGGAGCTGTGGGTACCACTGCAGAACGTGTAGGAACGTGTAGGATAAGAATGGGAGTACAAACTGTTTGATGTGAAGTAAACCCTTTTCTCCTAGCACCCTTTCCCAAATGCAGCTGTGTCTCTTTTCACTCCTTTCAGGTGCTGGTTCTTGTCCCAACCAGGGAACTGGCCACTCAGGTAGCCAAAGACTTCAAGAATCTCACCAGGAAACTGTCAGTGGCTTGTTTTTATGGAGGAACACCATATAAAGAACAGCGTAAGTAAACGCTAAGGAATTACTACCCGGACTGGAGCTGACTTTCTCCAAATGAATTCCATGAATAAAACTAGCTTTTTTTCCCCATCAGAGTTTCACTTCAGTCAGGAACTGTGACATTGCTTTCAAAGGAAGCATGCAGCCTGGGTTGAATTATTTTAGTTCCAATAAGCCTTTATTTAAAAGAATGGTTGTAGGTCTGTGAAGTGACTAGTCCTTTTAGTTTCTTCTTTATTGCGGGTTTATGTGTTTTTTGTGTGGACATATACTGGGACTAGATGACTGTCCAAGGAAAAGAGAGAATTGTGTATGTGCGTGTGGCTCTGTCTGTCTCCAGAGGTAGCCGTGAAAAAGAATTTAGCTGAAAAACTAAAGCGTTTTTCTGTAATAAAACTCTGGAGGTTTCTAATGCCAGCTGATTGCTGCTTGGAAATTGGCATATCTTACTGCAATTTTGCTTGTAGTTTAGCTGGTATTCCTGACAGAGCAACTTGAACCACCATTAAGTTTACATTTTGTTACCTGGACTGAACGTAGTGCTTTATTCAGAGATTAAACTGAAGGGCAGTAGCTTTTTTGTTCTAAAATTAGAAGTGTTGCTGTGTACTGGTAACTTTTTACCTTGTTGTCTCTTACCATTCTGACGCTGTCCTTGTTTTTCTGTCTTTTTTCCAGTTGATCTCCTTAAAAGTGGCATTGATATTCTAGTGGGAACTCCTGGACGGATCAAAGACCACATTCAGAATAGCAAGCTGGAACTTTCCAGCGTGAAGCACGTTGTTTTGGATGAAGTTGATCACATGCTAGACATGGGCTTTGCTGAACAAGTGGAAGAAATCTTAGGATTTGCTTATAAAAAAGGTAATTTCTGATATCAGGAGAGGAATAGGGGACAATGCAGAAAACACAGTTACGCTACTTTGAAAACTGCTGGTGCACCCCCAACTTGAATCCTTTGTGTGTTGCTAGTATCGGACCTCAGAGAAAAGGGTAAGGTAGAATTGGAAAAGCTTCAAAGCAAGGTGACAGATGGCTGAAGGGCTGGAATGGCATCTCTGGAGGGAGGGGGGTGGGGTGGGGAATGGCAAAAAAGCAACAAACCCAACCCAGCTCCCTAAGCCCTAGTATTCTTCACCCTGAGAGAGGTGACTGAGCATCGGGTTAGGGTGTGTCAGTACACTTGTCATCACACTGAGTTGATAACTAGGGAATATTTGCTCTTTTCTGATGTAGTAGGCATTCAGCAAAGCCACCCGGTAGCAGGTACAGAGCAGGAGGAGGTTATTTTAACAGTGTGAAATTCCTTGCCACATTGTACTAATGCCAAAAGTTTTGAAAATTGACTTGATGAATTACTGGAAGTAGAAGTATCAAGGATTACTAAAAGCAAGGTTATTATTTCTGGCTCTGGAAGCCACAAAAAGCTGGTTGCTGGCAGAGTTTCTTCACACCTTTGTTAACTACTTGACTACTGTTGGAGAGAGTACATGAGCTTCATGGATCTTAGGTTTGACCCAGTACAGCCACTGTCATTTTAAATTAATTGTTACATTCTCCCCATTTCTGCATAGTTGGTCTTTGTCCTGACAGCCAAAATTTACAGTTAATATTTTAAAAAAGGAAATCTGCATAAGTTTTGGAAGAGCTGTGGTAATTATTCAATCTTAAAAGTTTTCTTCATAACTGGAAAACAAATTGTAGGGAATAATAAATGTTCTTCTGCAATGTGTGTTTCTTTGTGTCTGATCCTGCTGAGCTGAGAAGGTAGGTTAAACTTTTTCAAGATACTGTTTGTTAAACTGTTCTTACCTGGGGTAATCTATCTTGTTGTATAATTCTTTCCCCCAGTCTGCAGTGTCCTTTTTAGCCTGCTGTTTTCCTTTGCACGTAGCCATACTGCTCACAGCTAGTTAGTATTGGAATGCCATGCAAGGAGAGATTGAGACAAGAGTTCTTTTAGGTATGTGGGAGGACTTCAGGCACAGTCTAAACCACTTTTAGCAGATGATCTAGAAACGTGTCTTGCATTTCTTCTCAGGCAGGATGAAGGATTCAGTTTGGTCCAGTTAAAATTAGCGTGATTTTGCCTTTGGTGTCTAAAGGGTATTGAAAATGTTTTCATTGCTTCTAAGTTTTCTTCTTGTAGCTGACTTACTGCACATATAAACCTCTCGATTTGAGAGCAACTCTGGTGCTTTTTTATCAGTTCTCAAGTTTCAGAGTCTGTTGTGATGACTGAAATCGGTGGCCTTTCCTTCCAGGTTCTGAGAACAACCCCCAGACACTGCTGTTTTCTGCAACTTGTCCACGATGGGTATATGATGTCGCAAAAAAATACATGAAAGATGAATATGAACAGATTGACCTGATTGGAAGGAAGACTCAAAGGACTGCCACGACTGTGGAAGTGAGTGATTCTGTTGCAGAGCAGTGCAGGTCCTGAGAGCATGTGGCCCGGATGAAATGGGTTCTGCATTGACTTTACAAATGGGGGTGTGGAATGACTTTTCACATGATTGACACACAAATTTTTTTAAGCAAAGCTTTCATGTGGGGGCAGTAGTTTGCAAAATTAAAAAAAAAAATAAAAAAATTCTGTGTTCATTTTGTCTGCCCTGTCTGTGGCTTAGATTTAACATAGATGCTTATCGTGTTTCTTTCCCAAACAGCACTTGGCCATACAGTGTCGCTCATCTCAGAGAGCAGGAGTTCTTGGGGATATCATTCAAGTCTACAGTGGCAGCCATGGGCGGACCATTGTCTTTTGTGAGACCAAGAAGGAAGCGAATGAACTAGCTATGAATGCTTCGCTCAAACAGGTACTGGGGTCTGAACAGAGAAGCAGCAGTTGCGGATATTCAGGGGTGGAATGCCCTGAAATAAATATGAGGTTGCAACCCTGTGGATGAAGTTGTTTCTGTGCATGGTTTTAAGACCTATGAAAGCTGTTTCTAAAAGTAGAGCTTTGGAGTTAAACTACCCTCTTGGTTGTGACTATGAATTTATTCCTTTGGCTTTACAATAATGTAGGACAGGATCAATGGAAAAATACGCAGCTTATGCTGAATAACCAGGAGATAGTAATAATGGTAATAAACAAGAGCTACTATAGTGTGCATACTCCATCTCACGTTAGTGTGCTTTTTGGATTCTCAGCTCTTAATAGCATTTATTCTTTGAACAGTCAATATTCAGAAAAATCCCACGCATACGGTAGAATAGAATGTCTTGTTGCCCTTGCAAGGTCATTTAATAGTTTGTTCAGAACACAGGTGATATATTGAGCAGGTTTTCTATGCTTGTTTGAATTATTACCATTCTTTTGAGCATGGGGAAAGGTGCTGGGTTTTTTTCCAAGAAAATCCTGTTTGATACTAAGTATTAATTTATAGAGAAAGAGCAGTGGTGGGAATACATGGTTTGCCCAGTATTTGATAAAGGTCATATAGCATCCACATAAAAATCTTGCAGCAACAATTTTTTGTCTGTTGACCCTGCTGCTTTGACAGTAAATCCAATGACTTTGTTCTTGTTGTCAGTATGTGACATGTTTTTCTCTTATGCTAGTAAGTTCTGCTTTAGCATGTTACTCGTTTGACTTCTGAGCTTGTGACTCTGCCCTTTATCCTTGTGAAACACTTGATCTGTTTCTTGTCCCATTAAAAGTGGAGGTTGTTCGGGTCACCTGTAGGGTTTGGGAATGCCCTGGAAACCTCACTTTAGCTTCTGTGCGTTTTGGGATGGTTTCCCAGGGAAGGGAGCAAAGTCTCTTGCTAGGTCATGACAAGCACTGCTTAAGTAAAGTTGCTTCCATTTGTTCCAGTGGAAGTGAAAGCTGAAGGTGGGCCCTTTTGGCATGGCAGACTGCAAATTGTACTGTTTGCGGTTGGTATGCTACAAATGATAACGTTATGGTAAAACTGCTGCTTATGAGGAGTGTTGTCCCAGAGAAGGATCAAACCACAAAGTAGGATGCTTTATATTCCTTTGGTATCAGCTGTGGAACTATTTTCTGTTGCTCTGCAAAATATTTTGGGTTTTGTAATTAAATGTCTTTAGATACTGCAGCCTAGACTCCCCTGTTAAATGATGTGTTAATGGTTTCTTTCACTGACAGGATGCCCAGTCACTGCATGGTGACATTCCACAGAAACAGAGAGAAATTACATTAAAAGGCTTTAGAAATGGTGTGTTTGAAGTTCTGATTGCAACAAATGTAGCTGCCCGTGGTTTGGACATTCCTGAGGTTGACCTTGTTATACAGTGTTCACCACCGAAAGTAAGTCCATAGGAGAAACTAAAATTGTAATTTTGGGTTTTTTTGTGACAGAACAGTGGGTTATTTCTGTGTTTCACCAGAATTATGTTCTGATTCACAAACGAAGTGGATTTTTTGTAAATGCAGGTCTAGAATTTTCCTAGTTAAGATTTTATATTTTGAGCTTTGATTAAAGTGGAAGCGTTGGGTTTTGGTTACTCTGGAAAGTCATAAGATAGCTTTTGACATTGTTTCAGCATTTCTGAATCCCTTCTGAACATTGTTGAGTTTCATAACAATTCTAAAATACTCCTGCTGCCTTTTTCTTCTTTTGAAATTCCAGTGGAGCTTTTTATTTTAAAAAACCTCATATAAATAGTGTTTGTTAAACCTGAGGCAGCATACCTTGGGCAGGGTAGCATATGCAAACCTGAGTGGTTTGTGTGTAGTTACAAAGTTTGGGTATAGAGACATAATGTATCACTTAGGCTTCTGAATTAGAATTTAGCTTGCATTTTCCCTCTCTTACAATGTATAAATGTCAACAGTTTAAATGACATAAGGTTTTCTCATGTTAATCTGAATTTCTGAAGGATGTTGATTCCTACATCCATCGTTCTGGACGTACGGGTAGAGCTGGCCGGGCTGGGATCTGCATTTGTTTATTTCAGAGAAGAGAAGAAGATCTTCTGAAACAAGTTGAGCACAAAGCGGTGAGTTGCACCTCAGACTTCTGCATAGTGAAATTATTCAGCTCCTAAAAAGACTTTGCCACTCTTAGACTTTGTAACCATGGGCTGCTTATGAGTCCAGTATGGGACTCATGTCCCATAGTCCAGTAGGTCTAAAATGTTGATATTTGGTAAGCACTTGTAAATGGTTTTGTATCGACCTGTTCTAAGGTCTCATGAGTTTCCCCATGTTGGCAGTACTCTGTTGCTGTCAGCAGGCAGACTGTGACAGGAATGCATGAAGGAGACCATGCCTTTCGTAAAAATCTGCATGTAAATTGCTGTAAAGTAGCTCCAGATTAACAAAGGCAGGAACTTAAAGAAAAGCTTAATTCTAGCTTTAGCAGTAAATTAAATTAAGTAAAGGCTGTGTTGATGTTCTAAACCATAAGTGACTAGAGGTCTCAGTAATATGACTTAAGTAGGGTTGAGTTGTAGAGTGCTGAAAGCACCTTTAACCATAATTTGTTTTCTTGATTTCAGGGTATTACATTTAAGCGTATAGGTGTTCCCTCTGCTACAGATGTAATTAAAGCTTCAAGTAATGATGCTAAAAAGTAAGTTGATTTGCCTGTTCTTAAAAGATGTCTAGAGATCTTACCAACAACAATGCTGTTGATGCAAAGCTTTAAGGGATCAGACCTGTATGTGAGCATATCTTTGCTTACATCGTAAAAGTCAGCTGGTCTGCATGTAGACACTGACTGGTTTTGATAAGATAATATCAATAAACCACTGTGTGCTTGAACACAGACCTTTTCATAGAACATAATGTTCTCTAAGTTCTTGCGAAAAATAACGTTTGTTTATATCATCAGAAATCAACAGCAGAACAGGGAATTACTGTCATGTGGGAAAACTGATTTTGTTCACTCAGATGATACAGCAGCACTGTGTAAAGAGCAATACTTAGTATAACTGGGAGTTATTCTGCAGTAGTGAGGGTGTTGTAGCCCCATCCTGTTTCTTTATATTGTTTTATTCTCAAGGGTTGTGTTTATTATTCCATGCAGCTCTGTTTACATTTGCTGCCCCATTGGTGGAAATTGCATTGACAGAGATTATTTTAATTAGTGAGGATTTGACCAGTGTAAAGGAGATCATGGGCATGATGTTGGGTTCACTGCATACTGAAAAATGGTGGGAAGTGCTGGTGTACCAAAACCAGCATTAGAGAAGTAGCTGTTCTCAGTTTCCCAGCTCGTTTTCACTGCCTCTCCCAGAAATAACCAATTTAATCAGCTTGCACTGAGGGCAAGAAATGCCTTGCCCCAGCCACAGCAGTGGCATTGTAGTGGTTTGCTTCTCTTCCTTGTGAAGTAAAAATAAGGGATTCTTGGGTTTGCTGGCAACACTTCCTTGTGAATTCTTGGGTATGGCCTTAAGAATGTTGGTATTTTAGAGCCTTCCCTTGATATTTTTATCAATGCTCTCAAGCGTGCCATGTTGTACATGCTCAGTTTTGAACACACCTTTCAAGAGGCTTGGCTTAATGAACAGAGAAGGTGGGTATTCAGCATCCTGAAGGTGTTAAATGAGTGGCAGCAAAGCACGAGCATGATAGCCAAGGCTTTTAGAGATAATTTGTTAATTTTGAAAGCTGTCTGAAATCTGTGTCTTAAACATGACTGCACTTGACACATCTTTTAAACTTTTGTTGTCACCATGTAGGTTGTTGGAGGCCATTCCTCCTTCTGCAGTAGACTACTTCAGAAAATCTGCTCAAGAGCTCATAGATGAAAAAGGGGCGGTTGCTGCCCTGGCTGCAGCTCTAGCCCATATTTCTGGGGCATCTCACATACAGCAGCGCTCCTTACTCAACTCAACTGCGGTAAATAACAATATACCTGAGTTAACAAGAACGGGTAAATGAATTGCTTGCATCCAGCCCAAGTGTGGCATCTTCTTCTCAGGTTTTTCAGCAGGGTTTCTGAATAGCTGTTATCCCCAGCTTCTGGTTTGTTGCTCGTTCCTTAACTGAAATGAGCTCTTACTGTCACTCTGCGGGAAACCAGAGACGCTTGAAATCAGTTAGTAAATTTTCTTGTAATGAGAGTTAAAAGAATTTATCCAGAGATCCAAGTGACAGAAGACTTTGATGCTCTAAGAGAATTTAACTAATGACATTTTACAAGCTAATAGATTGGTTCTTGCTATTGTAGTTTTCCCTTCCTAGGAAGCTTTTACATTTCTGTAATATTTCAGGTTAGTCTAGCGTGTGATTACCTGATTTCAAAGAGATCTTGACAGAAGAAAAGTACAGCCCTTCCTTTTTCTGATGCATTTAGGGAGAACTTGGCCCAGTTTGTGGGTGGTAACACAATTGTGGAAATAACATGTGACTGGACTGTGCTTCTCGTAGCAGTTTGGGTTTGGTTTTTTTTACCGTTTTCTAGCGGTAAATTCCTGTGTGTATTGAATAAATGTGTCTCTGCTTCTGGTTAAAATACAGAAATGCTATTGGCCTTTATATCAATGGGCAATCCTAGGTTAGGTGGATGCCTTCAGCTTCGCAGGAAGCTTTTAGTTGCTTGTCTTTTGGGAAGCTGATTTCTTAGGATTAAATACTACATTACAATAACAAGTTACTGCGTAGTTCATTAGTGAGTTACAGGCTGTCTAACCAAGTTTAGTCATGTAAACATTTTTCTATGTTTGTTTCCTGAAGGGTTTTGTGACCATGGTGTTAAAGTGTTCAATAGAAATGCGTAGCATGAGCTATGCCTGGCGAGGACTAAAAGAACAGCTTGGTGAGGAGGTAGATGCCAAAGTATCTGCAATGCGTTTCCTGAAGGGGAAGATGGTAAGAAGGCCCAACCTTGGGGAAGGAGGGAGGGTGTTTGTGTACACATATGGCTAGTTTTTGCAGTGATTGAGATAGGAATTCTGAAGTACCAGTATAGAAATGTTCATACCTCACTCTATCCTTACTCAGTCTCATTGCTCAGAAGATGGTAACCTATCATGAGCCTCCCTGAAACTGTTTATGTATACACTATTTAAAAAAAAAAGCATTGAAGCTAGTTAAGTGTTTTAAAAGACACTTACTTGAATGGAGACATTGCTCGTAAATGATAATGCAGGAATTCTCTGCTGAAAAAAAAAAAAAGCATCAGAAATATGTATGTAGTGGGAGTGGTTGTTGTGACCTCTATTTTTTCATTGTAAACTCATGCTAACAGTATATACCACTGCATTGAAAAGACAGCTGTAGAGTAGGGCAGTGACTGCCTGCCTGATCTGAGCAGTACAGCATTCACTGGACTGCCAGCCTGGCTCCTGACATGTCTGACACTTGTCTCCTGGGCAAGCGTGTTCTCAGAGAGTTTGTGGTGCCAGATGACGACCGTCTTACTTTCAGACAGACTGACCGATTGCAGGTGATGCTGCTGTCAGCACAGAGCATTTGAATCTGCGTTTTGCTTTGAGCTTTTCTGTTTTAACTGCTTTTTTTCTTCAGCTTATGAAAAGCTGCCCCCTTCCCCTAAAAAGACCATGATTTTTACCATTTCTGGTTTCTATAGTTAATGTGTATGAGCAATTGCAGGTGCTGCCTGTCTGGAGTTGTGTCTCTGTTCTTGGAAAGCAAACGCTTTTTTTTTTTTTATTCCCTGTTATAGGGGGTGTGCTTTGATATCCCTGTTGGCGAACTGAGTAACATACAGGTATGTTTTTGTAGCCTGAATTGGCTTTGGAACCTGGTGATTTGAAATTTGGCTATTCCTGTATATAGGATTAGAATATAGGGTGGTTTGGGAGGATAAGGTTTGTGTTTGAATAAGGACATTGCATAGACAAGAGTCATTAGAAAGAGCACAGGACAGTCATTAGAAAATACCTTGTCGTGCCTCTGTCTTATTTCAGTTCTCATTATATTACCTGATTTTATTAAACAAAATCCTGCGTTCTTTGGCTGCTCTGGGTTTTGACCTGTCCCGTGTAGTTGAGAATTAATCAGTTTTCTGTTGACTTCACTCCCTCTTGTCCCTTTGTGATCATTTCTCTGTTGTCACGGGACCATGAGTTGTCTCCCAAGAGGGATCTGCTGATCTGTTTTGGCGCGGGTGGGACTTGTCTGGAAATGCCTTTGCATTCAGTGTTGCTTTCAGTGATACAGGGTACCTTGGACACCCCTGCAGGCACATAAAGTCTCGATACATTGGTCTTGTTTCAGGAACAGTGGAGGGACACCAGACGCTGGCAACTGTTGGTGGCAAAGGAATTGCCTGAGCTGGAAGAGTACCCCCAGGAGGCGGGACGAGGGTTCTCAAAGTTCGGAAATGGGAGGCAAGGTGATGGCGGCTTCAAGAGAAACAGCTGGTTTAAGAATGGAAACCGGGGACATGATTTTAACAAGTCACTTGACTAACTTCTGGTACAGATACGGGACTGAGCTGATTTTTATCAAAAAGTAAAAGCCTGTTAGGACATTCCTCTTTGTGTTTATTCCTTGATAAAGCAGCCTGTCTTTGAGGATTGCTGAAAGGACTGGGTTTTTTGGAAGATTTTTCTTTTTGCCTGGCAAACCAGCTGCTGCCGTTGTCCCACCATTACACTAAATGCCACACGTGTCTCGAGGAGCGAGTGTTTCACTGGAAACTCAGCGCTGTGGGGGAACAACGCTCTGCTGAACACGGACAGTTACTGTACCTTGCCTCTTCAGCAGCCCTTGCATTAAAAAATCTGGTTGTAAAAAAAATTTTTTCTCAGAAAAATTTGAGATCGAGCCCCCTCAGCACCCTTCCTTGAGAGTGTCCCAGGGGCTCCAGTGGCCTTTGGGGCGCTCCTTCTTGCCTGTCGCCGTCTGCCGATTTTCAACACTTGGTACTGTTTGCCCTCAACCCCGTCCGCAGAGGCTGTGGGGTAAAACCGCTCAGAATTGGTAACAGCAGGAGAGGGGAGCGGCAGGGGCGGGGGGGGGCCCGGCGGAGTCCGCATCGCCCTGTCGCCGCCATTATGGCGGGGCGGGCG
>VYXH01004074.1:197998-225056 GCA_013397275.1 Burhinus bistriatus
CCGGGGTGTGTTTGGGTGGTGGGAGGCGGTGGGGGGTGCTGCGTCTGTGGGCCGTGCTGCAAAGGGGGGAGGTAATGGGGTTGCCGTCTCTGCAACGGGCTGGAAAGGGAGGGGGGTAATGGGGATTCATGGCACTTCGATCCCCTGGAGGGGTATGGCTTGTTTAATAATAACAACAGTCAGGGCTGCTGGCGTTTATTTCATGCTCGAAGAAATAATTCACAGGTGAGGGCTGTGGAGGGGTGCTGTTCTCTTTCAGGCTTGCTGCTGATGCCTCCGGGCATGCAGAGCATCTGACAGCGTCGTTCTCTTCCTAGAAACGGGGTGTTGACAAGGCAGTGTACTCTTCAGGATAGACTGAGACAGAACTTGTAAGACCTGAGCAGGAATAAATTAGTAGAACTTATTTGTGATTCCTTAACTGTCATTTGTTTTCAAAGTAAAGTTGGGAGATGCTTTTATTTATGCAGTATCCTGAAAAGGTAATTTGTTCTCAAAAGTTGTCGCTTGCTGTTCAGCCTTGCCTGTTATCTCTTTATTATATTTCATTCCAGATGGGTAAATACAGTTTTGTAGGCCTAGAAGTAGTAATATTCACCTCTTTCTTCTGAAGAAAGTAATACTGTTAACAAAACTAGTTCTTGCCATATGAAGGTTCACAAAAGGGCCTTTGCTCAACCGCTCCATCATGGCAGCTGGTGTATAGTTACATATCTGTCTCTAGACTTTAAATTAAATACAGCAGTTATTTAGATGTCTCTGGCTGCTCTAATTAGAAAAGGCTCAGTAGCACTTCCTTGTCAAACGTTGCAAAACTGACAAGGAATTGTGTGTTCATGTGGAAAGGCTCTAATTAAACAGTGACTTGTCTTACATGGGTTAAATTAACTGAGTTGTCTGGAATTCGTGAGGTTACATCTGCTCATTGTCCTTCAGTGTGACAGTGGTTTGGGTACACCGCTACAAATCTATTACCTATTATAAGATTGGAGATTGCTTGAGAAGCCAGCCAAAATAAGATAACATCTTCCCAGTGTGTCTTGCTGGGGAGTTGTTGCTTTTGTGGCTGAGGGCCAGGGATTCCACTGTGCTTTTGAATCGTTGTCTTGGAAAGCAGTACTTCTCTCTACTGGACAAACGTTTGCATGGATTTTCCCATTTTGGGGCCTATAGGAAACAGCAGAATAAAGTTTCAGTGTTATGCATGGGAGGTACTGTGGTCCAACAATAAACAGGTCTACTGCTGTCTAGCGCTATCATCGGGCACGCAGCTGAGAGCACTGATGGTGAATGAGCTCAGCTTTCCATCCCGAGGGCTGTAAAAGACTTGAGTATTTAATTAAAAACATTTCTGATATAAAAGCAGTAATTGTCAACAGTGGCCATACTTCTCCACGTTCCAGGACATACAGAGTATGTTGTCACGGCACTGACTTCTATGTTGAAAGAAGGAGCATTCTTTTTTCCTGCTGGGCCTGCTACTGTAGCCCTACTTCTAATTTCTGGGCTTCTGCATAAGGATGTGCATCAGTTTCTGTCTAATAAAATTTGGTCCATTCCACTGCTCAGCCATGGGCAAAGTATTTCTGTTCATAAAAATCATGCTATGCGGTGCTTTCTTATAAAAATAATAAAATAAATGGAATTGAAAGGGCCACAGGGGTGGCACACAACTACACATTCTAACTCTTTTGAAGGTTTTCTTTAGCCCCGTTGGATTTTGTAACAACACTGCCTAGGAATTAAATGAGCACACCGGACACGGACTGTTATTGATGCCTCCATCTTATTAATAAAATTAGAGGCACTTTTTGTAAAAGGTGGGTTCATAGATGCAGTAACATTACTATGTATGTTGCTGTAATTTAGATTTGAAGGCAGTAATCTGTAGCTTTTGCATCTTAACGGTTCTTTTCATCTCTGTTCATTGTTGAAAATATACAAGTATTCATGCCTAGCATATCTTTTTCCTGTTAAATTTTTCTACAGTCATGATGACAAATTTCTAATTCCTTGTCTCTTTTTATGATACTTGTGTACGATATAAAAGCTGCATGAATCAGATGTAGAACATACTGTATGGAAAAAGCTTGTTATTTGAACACACCCGTCCTCATTTAGCAGAGTAAACACGGAAAGTTACAGTTGTGAGGTGACTTTTATATGTATTTGTCACTGTGTGAGAACCCTTCTGAGCAACTTGTGATAAAATGGGTGGGCACAATTTTTGCTTTTTGAAATCCATTGCGTTAGAACACATATGTATGAGGATGAAGACTGGTAAAATGTTTGGAGAAAATGTGTAATGTAAATGGAATGTAATGGGAGAATAACTCATTTGTTTTTCCATTTACCTTTAGAACAATCTAGGTATCCTGTGGTCTTTAAGGGATGAAATTAAAACTGCGCAAACTTACTTGGAATCCGCAGAAGCCTTGTATAATCAATACATGAAAGAGGTACTGTGTTTATTAATATTGTGGCAGGTCTTACTTTCATGTGCTACTTACAGTTTTAGTAATCTTTGGGAAAAAAAAAAGTACAATGGAACTTGAGTTTCTACGCTTTATACTGGCTGCTATGATACTTTTCAAAAGTGATATGATTTGTATTGCTAGCGTATGAAGAGGCAAACTAGAGGATCACTTGCTAATTTCAAAATGGACTTATTCAGGAAAATAATTTTGCTCAAAAATAATGGTCCTTTTTGAAAGCTCTTTGAATTGATAATCCAAAGTTGAAGCCAGGTAGAATTTGGCTTTTAATTAAGACTGTTTTTAATCTTATCTTGGAAATGCTATAAAATGTCAGTCCATTGCTTTCAGTGGGAAAAGGAAACAAAAGTGTAACATTTGCATGGTTTGCTCTGACTGTACACAGTATTTTGTAGAGGCAAGTAGTTTAGTTCCATGTCCAAGGGGACAATCTTATAAACAGCTAAACCTCTCATGCATATTAAACAACCTTTTGAGTTGTGGATTCTTCTGTGTATCAACAAAGACTCCCTTGTGCTAGTTTTAAGCTCTCTGCAAAGCTATTCCTACACTGACTGGCCTCAGGGACAGTTCCTGAGTGAGCTAAAAACATTTGTGGCTTTAAAGGAGCAGTATCTGTGTCTCAGGACAGCTATAAAGGCTGTATAGAACTTAGTTTCATGAAATTATAGTTCAGGTTTTACATGAACTTGGTTTATAGCACAGATTATTCTCGTGGAAATTTTAGAATGGGTTAGTCTTTATTGGTTGGTTACTGCTATATTCTCACCTTTGTAGCTATGCTGGTCTACAGTGGTAGGAGAGGTAACGGGCCCAGAAAAATCCCACTTGTGCTGAAAAGCTTGTCTGTTTATTTTCTGCCCTCTGGCCTGATTGGTCTAACTAGAAATACTACATCTCTCTACAGACCCTCTGTCTAATTAATTCCTGATGTTCAACTTTGATATTTATACCCAGCCAGGTATGATATTGTTAGCTTCTGCGTTGCCTCTGAAAGATTCTGGCAGTTGCTCCAGTGATTGTGAAATGGAACTGGTACTACCGTATATTTCAGTGGATTAAACAATGCTGCCAAATACTTCGCATTTTCACTGTGGACTTTTCTGAAACGGTTAGTTTTTGTTAGTAGTGGCTCGTGAATTTCCCTGCTGGGGCTTTGCTGCCTGACTAGGGTGTACATACATGACTGTCAATAAGCCAGCATCAGATCACTTGTCACACTTTTTTGCCCAAGATTTTTTTTATTTGCCACTTACATTTCAGAACATTATATAGTCAAACATAGCTATGCCTAAAGAGTTTGGGTTTTGTTGTTGGTTTTTTTTGTGTGTTTTTTTTTTTTTTTTTTTTAAAGGAACTACAGCAAAAGACTCTTTTTGTGGTAATTTTATTGGACTTGTATCATATTTCTCTGAAAATACCAAACTGTATTTGACATAATCTGCAAAGAATTAACAAACACCCTCCACCCCCCCAAAAAAAACCCCAACCACATGGTATGGGGGAGCTTGTCTAACTGCTTTATGGTTTATAAAAAGGACTTGAGTTCCTTGCAGTGGTGTTTGATCTTTAGAATTTGTGCAACCATGTCAACATTCATCATTCACAAATTATTAAAATTTGAATATACTTTTCTTAACATTCCCCATTTGTAGGCTATTGGGAAGCGTTCCTCTCTGGGAATCTTTGGTAAACTGTTGATGATTGAGGCATTTTCTGAACTGATGGATTTAGTTGTTTACTGTGTGAGAACAACCACAAACCACAGATGAAATGCAATAAGTAAATTAATTTTTGTTATCTCGCCAACTGGGGGATGAGCCGCGGCATCTGGGCACACAAGCAGGGTATGCAGGCACCATGGAGTTCGGTCCATGATAGAGGATCACCAAACCTGCTGTTTTCGCCTGTATATCAGGGATTCACACGTGTAGTTCACCACTGTGCTTTGATCTTCCCCGCAGCAGGGCAGGAATCTTGGGCATGTTCGATAGGGTGCCTCTAAGTCTATCACAGGCCTGTGTTATCTGAACGCAGATGTTCCACTTGTCAAACACACAAGACTAAACAATGATTAGTATGATATATGTGTTTTTCTACACCCCAGCTGCCAGTCACTTGGCGTGTTTACAATCCTCCTTGCCAATCTTCCCTTATTTTCCTACATTTACTAACTGCGTCTAGTTACCTTACAAATTGGGTGGGGCTCGGTTTTTTCCCCCCTAAAGATGAAAAACCAAGGCAATTGCAAGAAAACAATTATTTTGGTAGAGTTAAAAGATGCTTTTGCTTTCTGCTCCTGAATGCTTTGAGTTCATATCTATTTCTAAATTCTTTTCAAAATGTAATTACTGTAACAATATCTTGCTGTTAGGAAAGCTGTTTGATTGTTCAGTGCAGTACAGTGAAAAACTGACAGTGCAAAACTGTATGAGCAGGAGCTTGGGCTAATGAAGTCCAGCTGGAAGAGGAGAGTTGCAGAGCTCTTCCTTGGGATGATTAAAGGCATAAGGCTTGACATCAGAAGATAAATCTGTAGATACAGGAAGGAGACAAGGGTCTTGCTTACTGTATAATTTCAATTGCTTTCTTTGTTAATGTCAGAAATATCAGGTCATAGTCTTGCCAGAATACGCTGCAAATCTTGTTGGAATGTTTGGGAGCTTTTGTAAGGTTGTAAGCTTTTGTATCTCTAAAGAAAACAAGATGGAGTGTTTTAAATTCACATCTTGGAAAATAATGAGGTATAAACAGAAAACCCTAAAGATTAAAAAAATTATATAAAAATCTACACCTTTGATAGGTTAGACACACTTATTTGTCCCTGTCTCTTTCAGACCCATTTGTCCATCTTTGAAGATGAGTAAAACATTTCCATTAAAAGCAAACAATCATATCCCTTCAGGATTTTTTAAGGAGAAGAGTCCATATTATCTTATGCAAAGTATTTCTCTGGACTGCTCTTTATTTGTTGCCTTACTTTCTCTTGGGCTAAGAAATAAATGGGGTTAGGAAAGGACTAGGGAAGTTGCATACTAAACTGGGCTGTGTTGCTAGCACACGTTGAACATCCTTCAGGGTGCACTGTGTAATGGAAAAAAGCCACCTTTAGAAAAACACCTTCATTTGAAGTGGTTTAGAATTGGCATCTGAACTTATTCACAATTACAAAGGAAATTAGATAAGCACAGACTAATAAAACTTTGCCATAAGCCATGTTAATCTGTTGGGCTTCTAGTTATGCTGGCTAACTTCATTGACAGTTGGTTTAAGGGAAGATTGAACAGAACACTGCTGAAAGATGTATAGTCACTGTTCTGCATTCATCTCAGAAACTAATGTCTCAGAATGCACAAAAATAAGTTTAAGAGTTAATTCTGTGTGTACAGCAATATCTTTCTGTTCTTGATCAGGAAAATAAGCTATTTTGTATGTGTCACAAGATTTGTTTCTGTATAATGATTCTGACAGAATTCATGATTTAAAAAACAAAAAAGCACTTCTAAACGAAGTAGTTCACATCATTAATAACTTGCATGTAGGTCATGCCTTTTATCAAGGTTTAGCAGCTTCATTCTTCAAAGACATTGCCTGTTTTCTTATTCATATATTTGAGTAAATAGTCTTACCAGCTTGTGAATAAAGGGAGTCATTTCACAGTGGTAAGTCTTTACAGCAGGTCTGCTGAGCACTCTCTGCACATAATGTTCTTTGCAGTACTTCCTGCAGGATGTTTTCTTGTTACTGATTAGTACAGCTGGGCAAACGAATATTTCACACTTGAAGGCATGCTTAGTATTAAATTGATGCTTTAAAACCCATTATGTTATTGTACAAAATAAAGATACCCAATTATAGTCCTGTAGAGTCTAGGTTGAGTATTTCTGGTGCAGGCAGCATGCATTACTCTAAAGTATGTAAGCAGAAGTCTTCTGTGAGCTGAAATCCTTGTAATTCCATGTAGAATTGTGGCTTTCATCCTCCAAATCTTGTGAGTTTTATGGAATTGCTCCAGAGGGGTGACATTGAGATAGGTGTAGATGTATCATATGAAGTTTTGTTGAATTTGGAATTGAAAAATGGTAGATCATCTGCAGCCAGAAGAGGGAGCACTATGTTACAAAGTAAGAGAAATGTAGTTGACTGAATCTATCACATACTCTTGCAGGATGGAAATCCTCCCCTGGATCCCAGTGAACATTTCATGGCAGAAGAAGAAAAAATCACAGACCAAGAAAGATCCAAAAGGTGGGTGCGTAGCAGCATACCTTGACTGTTATTACTTTTGTAGTTTATGAGGGTGTATTTAGGGAGGGGGAAGAAAAGAAGACATCTAAAGAGACTGTTGTTTTTTCCAGATTTGAAAAAGCCTATACACATACTCTGTATTATCTGGCACAAGTCTACCAACACCTGGACATGATTGAGAAGGCTGCTCAGTATTGCCATACTACTCTTAAACGACAGCTTGAGTATTGTGGCTACCACCCAGTAGAATGGGCACTCAATGCTGCTACTTTGTCACAGTACTATCTCTCTAAGGTAATATATTTTTCTGCTGTAATTATATCATAAATGCAACTATTGAGTAAGATAATTGTTTAAACAGCTGTTTGAGACAGAGCTCCATGTAAAATTAAAAATGTGCTCCTGTAAGACCACGAGTTGTCTTCTGACATGAAACATCTGTTAGTTTTTTCTGAAGAGGACATAGTGGCTTTCCTGTGGTGTTGTGATGGCAGTGGGAAAAATGAGCAGGGGCGTAGACATAAAAAAAGCTCTGTGGTTTATGAAGTATCAGCAGTGATGTGACATGATGCTTGTAAGTAACACTTTAAGGTTATAGTCACTTAATTTTAAATTGTTTCTTATAACTGTTCTTATAACTTATAATTGTTCTCTTATAATAAAGAGTTTAAAAACAAAAACATCTGAGGGCCAAGGTATTGCACATGTATGTTTCCTGTGAATTATTGTCTGTTGAACCTTAGCATGTGCTAAAGACTTGTTTGAGCTGTGTGAACATTAAAGCAAATACGTAAGATGGTAGCTGTTTGCTTCCACACATCTGCCTTGACTCTAAATAATCCACTGTGTTAGGAAATGCTTCGGTTTTGTTTAGGAATTTCTGTATTCCAGACTCTTGGGATGCTCTGTTTTGATGCTTAAAAGACTTGCGCTATGCCTAAACAAATTAATGCTAATTTCAATAGTAACTTGTAGTTTCCATGTCTCTTTGATGCATTGATAGCACTAATCACTAAACAACGCACTGCCAAATATGAGTAAAGGAATCGAAATCTGACTCATAATGTTGTGTTGTATGTCCAGCTCACTCTGACTAATGCCGCGTGATACAATCTTTACCACAAGACATCACTTCCTTTACCGCAAGGAAGCGATAGTAGCATAGATGAGAACAGTGAAAATGTTCACGATGTATGTATCTAATATTAAAAGCAAGGCTTGCTATTGTGGCTGTGGTAGAGAGAAAATGGTTGGTTAGAAAACACTGTATTTAGTAGTGGATGTGGAAAAATTGTGTCTTTTCTTCCAGTGCCCAGGGTAACATACTCCAGAGCCTCTCAGTTCTATCATTTCCCTTGCGTTCATCTATCTTTACTGTCTGAGGTGAGGGGTTTAGCCAAGCTGAGAGCAGTGCTTGGGCTGCTTATACCAGTGATAAACGCTGCCGCTTCTGTTTCTCTCAGCAATGCTTTATGGAGGCCCGCCACTGTTTAGCAGCAGCCAGTGTCATCTTTAGCCAAGCTGGACAGGTGCCATCTGCTGAAGACAGTAAGTTCTTCTGAAAGTTTTGAATAAAATATTGTGAATTAAGCATCGTTGATGCGTAATGTTAGAAGGGAAGTCTAGCAGTACGTACAAAATTTAACCCAGTAAAGTGGAATGTTTCTGAAGAGCTGCTACTACAGTTTAAGACTGGCTATGAGTAAACCCTGTGAGGAAAAACTCAAGTGCTTCTTGCTGATGTTTCAGAAAGCACACCAGAATAAAAGCAAAATTTAAAATGATATCTCTTTTAGTAGCGGCAATGTCTCTGTTCACCCGTTTGTCCTTGTACGTGTGCTTAAAATGCAGCTTATCTTTGCTTCTCCCTGCTCAGAGGGCAATGATTTCAATGAACCAAACCAGATGCTTCCTGGGAATAGTTTTAAAAGAGGGAGGGAAAATGCAGCTCTTAAAAACCCCAAATCCAGAAGTTACTCGTATTGTCTCTTGTTGCTGGATGCTGCAGCGTCATTAACAGCTATTTTTGGAGTTGTAGCTCCCCTCCTTGTTGTTTTGGGTATTGATGCAAAGGAACAACTTTGTGGTTCAGTGTGAAGATCAATAAAAGAAACTTTTAGAGAACTGACCACAATTTTAAGGACCTGTGGTTACACAGTAGTGTCAGTACTCAACGTAAATCATCTGTCTTAGGCTTAGTCTTTGCTTTTCTGCAGCACAGCCTTTTACATTCGGTGTCTTGGGCAACTGAGAGCTTCAAATCAATCGAGCTTTAACTCGTAGAGAGTGAGCAAGTACTTAGGGTAGCCCCTGTGTGAGTTCATAACTCTGACTTTGAACGGTGAATATATTGGGTAACTTGTAATGGTTTGAGCTGTTTGGAACACAAGCTCTTTAATCCACTGGTATTGTTATTTCAGGTTAAAATATAACCTAAATCGGCACAGCTGAGTTTCTTAATTGAACTTCACTAACAGTACATTAATTTAATTGCTTTTAGTATTTCTCTTAGCTCAAAAAATACAGAACTCTATGCAGTTGCCTTTGTTACTATTTAAATATTTTGAGGATGACATTCAAAAGCTTTTCAGTTTCAGGGAAACAGGGCTATCAAAAGTCAGGTTATGCTAATCTGATAGGCCCTTTGAAATCAGTATGTTACAAAATACTCAGTAGTTCTGAATCAGTGTTCATGGGCTTCCATAGCTACCTGACTGCACAGTTGTCAGAGTTCATTAATACAATACTTAAGCCAAAAAAAGAGGTTATGTTTTCGTTAGGTGTGTAGAAACATACACTCAGTTATGGTCTCAAATTCAAGTGCAAGACTGGAAATGGTAGCTAAGAGTCCTAATTTTATTTGTACTCTGTAGATTTATTGTGTGACTTTTGGTCAAGTCAACTAACTTCTATCTTGACTTCCTCTTACACCAAGTGGGAGTAGTGATATTTGTGTTTGTTTCAATGGAGTAAACATTTATCGTATTTTCCCTTCCTTTTCACGGTACAGAGAGCTGGGCCATGGACTTGAAGATCTTTATGCAGAAGGTTCTAACTTACGGAAAGACTAATACACAGTCAGCGTTGGCCACTCTCAAGCACATTCATTTTATCATGTTAATCTGAATATAAACTGTTTGAGATATTTCGTAAAGGTGCCTCTTCTTAGATTAGCAACAATTCTTATTTCCTTAATAAGAAATACTTGATTGGCTCTGTTGAAAGATAATGAACACAGTGGATCTGAGTCTGAAGTTGGCTTTTTATTTGGTGAACAGAAAGGCCAAAATCCCCTCATTGTTCAGCAGACTTGCTGCCTTCTGCCTAGAGACTGGGAAATGAGTTCTCTTTGAAATCCATTTGGTTTCTGAAAACATTATCTTGAGACATCAGCAGCGCTGCTACTTGTAGCAGTGGGGAGCAAAATACAGAAGTTGCAGAGCTAATAAATCTTATGTTGGTACCAGGCAGATGAACCAAAGGAAGTTTCCCCTACTTTTGTTCCCTTTTTTGGTAGCAAGTCTGGGGCCCATTGGAATACAAATGCCCTAATCATCCTCAGAAACAATTACTGAATCTCAGAAAACAAATTGTCCTGAGTTCTTGCTCCTATTACAGAGAGACATGAAAATCTTTTTCCAGTAAAACACGTCCAAGATCAAAGGTCTTTTTAAACATACATTATGATCTATTTTTTTTGGAAGAATTCATGCATGACAAATCCATGTTAATCTATATGATTTTCTACCAGAGTGACGGTTTAAGAATTATTATATAAACTAACATGGAGAACATGTTTCTGTCTAAAAACAAGGAAAAATTAAATACAAGTAACATAGTCTTTGCATGTAACATTTGATGTTCTTGCTGGAGTGCTTGACTTCACTTAAGATTTTCATGTGTTTATGTCCATTCAATAGATGAAATGGAGCAAGACCAACAGGACCTTCGACAGAGAAAAGCTGAAGTTGCAAGGTGCTGGATTAAGTATTGCTTGAATCTCCTGCAAAGCGCTCGGAAATTACTTGAGGTAACCAAAAATCTGTTCTGTAGCTGTCACTGTTTAAAAGCAAAGTCTATTTTGATGTTTGTAACGGGAATAAATTCATAGTTGGTAGCAAATGATAAACAATTGCTCAGTGAGTAATACAATAAATGCTTGCAATGTAGCAGGTGTTTTGTAGTATGCTTTGACTTTAATGTAGAGGTTGAAAATAAGCACGGATAGCAGATCAGCTCTGTAGTGTGATCAGTGCACTGCTTGTACAACCGCTCCATGAATTTCCCTCCTCTCTGGTGCATTTTCTTGCGGCTTGATTTGGCAGATTACTCCTTATTTAACGGCTAGTAGGAACATCTTAATATGCAACAGTTTTGTGTGCTGATGTTCTCATTCATTCAAGCTTTTGATTCATTCAGGTGTTCATTTAATTCATTTAATCATTCATTCGAATGTTTAAAACAGCATTTGCTGAAATGCTTTACAGAAGCAGAACCTTTGGGCTTTACATATATTGTTTTGGCTATATTGTCACACAGGGTAGGGAAACTAAATTGTCTTAGTCTTACATTTTTACAGAATCGAGACTGTAATTTACATGATTTTTTTGTGAATATAACGTCTAATATGCCAACGTGTCTTCTCTTTTGTCTTGTTGCTAACTAGTTTGTATTTCAAAGGTCATTAGTAAATAAAATGGTTCAGAGTAAGTCACTCTTTGTAAGCCACATGCATTTTTAATTAGTATGCTTTGTCATTTCAGGATAACATAGGAGAGCTGGATCCAGACAGGCAATTGGAACTTAAAGCCCAAAGAAAAAAAGAAGAGGATGAAAAAGAGAAGGGCAGGAAAAAAGCTGTCCTTTTTGGGACGAGTGATATATGTGACTCTGTCTTAGCCATGGAAGAGAAAGTGAGCAGTGTATATCCTTTAGATTTCCAAGAAGCCAGAGAGATCTTCCTAGTTGGTCAGAACTATGTTCTGGAAGCAAAAGAGTTCTTTCAGGTTGATGGTTATGTTACTGACCATATTGAAATTGTCCAGGATCACAGTGCTTTGTTTAAGGTACTTGCCTTCTTTGAAGAAGACTATGAGAGACGTTGCAAAATGCACAAGCGTAGACTAGACATGCTGGAGTCTATATATGTAGACTTGAATCCTCAGTACTATCTGTTGATCAGTAGGCAGCTTCAGTTTGAACTAGCCGACACCTATTATGAGATGATGGATTTAAAGATAGCTATTGGTAACAGGTTAGAGGAGCTAGACTCCCACACAATTAAAAAAATTAATTCTCTGGCTCAGTTAGCGATCAAATATTACGAACTCTTCTTAGATTCTTTGAGGAACCCAGATAGGGTGTTTCCTGAACAGCTCGAGGAAGATGTTCTTCGCCCTGCAATGGTGGCTAAATTTCATATTGCACGACTGTATGGTAAGCTTATTACTTCGGATAGCAAAAAGCAACTGGAAAATATGCAGACATCATTGGAATATTACAAATTTCTGGTAGACTATTGCGAGAAGTACCCAGATGCTGTCCGTGCTGTTGAAACTGAACTAGAACTCAGTAAGGAGATGGTGGGTCTTCTTCCGACAAGAATGGAGAGGCTAAGAGCAAAGCTGTGTCCGTTCATATAAATACTTGCCTTGAAGGAAATGTGCGCTATTAAAATGGTATCTGTCAAAACCAGTGCTGTCCGACAGCTTCCGTACTGGTTGATAGAACTAAGGTGTCTACAGTTCGGCAGTCCACTTAGAACCTGTACTAGTATAACTTTCTGAGAAACTCCGAGCTCTCCAGTTCAATAGCTCACCCACACTAATGGTATAAATTTTAGATGTAAAGTGGATGTCCAGCTAATGCTTTGTATTGTTTGTCCTGTATGTAAATATAAACCTTTTCTCCTGTATGTTTTTTTTTTTCCTTTGGCATATGATTTAGTTTCTAAATGTAGTGCTGTACAAAAATTGTTTCTTCTAAGAGAATCTGTTTCTCTAGGAAAATTTTTCTAAGAAACCTGAGGCACATTCTTCCAACTAGAATGTATTTTCTCTTTTGATCTTTGTCCCCAGAAAACTTTATCCATATGAAGGGAGCTTTGTTATTTTCAGTATTTATTTTGTATGTTGCCCAGTGTTTTCTTTTTTCCCCTGTTAATCAAAACCTAGTCGATCGAAACTCAATAAATGGACTAGCTTGGCAAAATGTTTTTTCAGAGTCTTTAGAATTCTGTTTCCTTGTGTCTGACTAAGCTATGATATGCATTACAACTTTGGCCAAAATAAATAGTTGTGAAAATGTTTCCACGAGTGTCTTTGGTAAAACCTGTGAGCAATTGAAGTGCCAGAACCAAGAGCAAGAAAGCAGCAAACTGTCTTGCTTGTGTGGGAGGAGATACCCTGCTCTTAGTACGCTGTAGAGAATTCACAGGGTAGAGGTGCTGTGCTTTAGTGCTCCAGACAGTTGCTGCATACAGCTTAAAGGCCTGGGACGCCATGGAAGGTTTCTTGCCTTGTGTCGGTCAGGGAACCCAGGTGCTGTCCGAGCGGGGGCTGAAAGCAGGGACCTCTCTGAAGTTGCTCTAGATCCCAGCGCTGCTGAGATGCTATTAAAAATCTGCCTGTGTGCTGTCGATTGCTGACTTCTCTGTTAAAGCTGTCGTGATTTTCATTAAAGACCTGCTGATCTGGCAATGTTCCTAGTCTTACACAACCTGTTACCTGTTATTGTTCTAATTGAGCCACCTCTTTACTTTTTATGGAAGACCAGGCTGCATGTCTGACCCAAGACATACACAGAGGTTGTCTTTGCATTTCTGGTGTCCATAGAAGGACTGTGAACCAGGACCTGTTTTAGATAAAATGTAGGCTGAGCACATTGCCCAACCATCTAATAAAAGATTATGGTCAGAGATGCCAGGGGATATGGGGAAAGCGAAGTGACGATGTGATGGGGTGCACAGTAGTGTGCCGCTCTGTGCACCAGCAGTCTTACTGCTGTCAAGTTCATGGGAAGATATTTACAGCAATAGAGCACATTGAAGGAAAATAGTCAAACAACTGGATTATTCCAGAAAACGAGGGGGGGAAAAAATGATGTTAGTTTGGAGGGTGTGAGGAGGAAGCACGCGCAAGTAAGAAAGCAGGTATATCTTAAATGTGTGGTAAAAATCTCTAGCTTGCAGAATTCTCTGCAGAAGGCTTCTAACCACAAACAAATAGGGCAAAAAAATGGGCCCTGGAAACAAGAGGCAGCATAACTCAAAACTAGACTAGCAACCTGCATGCATATAGAATAAGGGAGAGAGTATGTGCATGTGTGTGTTGTTTCTGTCTTACTAAATAACTGTCTAGTCAGCCTTTAGGAGTTTCTTCTCTGCTGTCAGATCTTCAATTCAGTTTTTCCTGTGGCCTGAAGGTAGGGCAGCCCATAGTTTCTCAGCTGAAACAGTTCTCAGCGGGCTGTACTGTGCATTATTTTTGTCTGTGATTTCAATTAAAGCTAGTGTGCACTTTTAACTTTGAAATTACGAGTTTGTGGTAATTTTTTCTACTAATTTTGTGACATATTTGAGTAGAAGAAGCTGATCCCCCTCTCCCCTTCCCATATTCTTTATTATTCCACCTATGAGGGCCTTTGAGCAAATTTTTTAAAGCAAGGATTGGCTCATCAGACTTAGTTTACTTGTAATTTAGGGAAGGATAGATTGTGGGCTAAACCAGCATACAAAATTACTTTCTTCTTTACAAACAGAATAATTCTGTCACGTTTTTCAAATACTGGTCTGAAATGAGTGTTAAAAGTTACCTGCATGGTGGGCAAAGCTGAATGAAGCAAGGGGCTACACATCTCTTTTAACCAGCTGTTGTGGGCAGAGGAATGCCCTGAGTTCACCAAAATCCTAGCGAGAGCTCAGCAGACAGGTAGGAGCGGGTCCATCATTAAGAAGGCCCGGAAATAGGAGGGATTAGAGCTTTTTCAGCACAGCTGTGTGGCTGCGGCTGTGGTTTGGAGACCTCTCTCTGAAGATATCCCAGAACACTTCAGCTTTGCAGTTCTTCTTAAAAACTGTGCAGTACAACGTAAATACATTTCATATAAATGCATACGGAGTTACAGAAACCAGTGATGCCAATTGTTCATCTCTTACAGTAAACGTTCAAGACTGCCACCAGCTAAGTATATGTTATTACTGGAGACTGTATGGTGCCAGATGCTCAGCACGCTACGTTGTGGTTCTTTTAAGGCATATCTTTTTAAGGAAATGTTTAGAATAATTCCTGTTTGTTCCATGATTTGAGAGAATGAACTTAAGTAAGATTGTGTATTTAGTTAAAAAAAAAAGGAGGGGGGGAAAGCTTGTTGGATTAGGCAGCAAAGCTCCCTTCAGGAATGTTGAGTTTTAACTATAAAGTATGTGTGAGGTCAGGCATTTATTTCAAAGATTAGGTTCCTGTGAACTCCATTTAACCTGCATTTCTATTCCTTTTTGTATGGAAAAAAAAATCTTGCGACTGAAACCTCCTTTTTGTTGTTCTACTAATTTTTTCTCCTTAGCCAGCATAAAGCAGCGAGGTTTACAAGAAGCCCGTGTTTGTGCAGAATTCGTATCGAGTATGAGATCTCTTGAACTCAGAGGCTATAACCTCAGTGTAGTTCTTCAAATAGTGCATAATACTTACAAGAATTAATTCGGTTTGATTAAAAACACAGTTTTGTTTTTAATTGAAATGCTCTTAATTCCCATGCCGGCTAGAGACATGGTATGTGTTATCAAATGGGTTGATCTGGAAGGGACCAGACCGGAGGAGAGCGGCAGGAGGTGACAGCCGTGTCCTTTGCTGTTCTCCCCTCTTAAGCCAGCTGAAACACCGGGAGAAGTGAGTCCTTGCTTCCCCTTCGCAGCAGGAAAGTGGGTCCCCCGTATTGCAAGGGCAGCAGCGGTGGTTGCTGCCTCGGTGTGGCAAAAACAAAAGGTCCCTGGGCTGGTTTGCCCACTGGGAAGCTCCTTGTTGTGGGTTTTGGTCCTGCCCCGGCACAGGCTCGCGTGGTCCTGGCGAAGCAGATGGTTTCCTTCTCTATCTGCAAAATGGAGAAGCCTCCATGTATCAGTGCAGCCCTGGTGCTGGGTGTGATTGCTGCTGCGCTTCCACGTCCGGAAATCTTGCAGGAGCCTGATTAAGCTTGACATCAGACAATGAGAAACAAGGCTGATCTTGTTAACGCGTGGCTTTACACATCTCAGTTTTGTTTGGTGTCTTCCTTTCCCTCAGCACTGAGAGAGGAACATGAGCTTTACTCATGTGTTTCTTTTAAAAGACTGAGCTTGTCAGTGTTACCTAGATGTTTTCTGTGGAACTTTTCATTACAAAATGCCCAGAAATAGCCTTGCGAAGGAGGACGAAGACTGGCAGCTCACAAGGCCAGCCCTTCTATAGTCTTGAAGTTACAGAACTACAGACTGTTATGTTAAAATCAAGTGCGTAAATTTGCGGTGAGAAACATTTGTCAACTTTCTTTCCTCTTCAATTTCAACATCTTTGGCTACTTCAGAGCTCACCACAAATGACTAATGCAGATTTTAAATTTGGTTTGAAAACTGCTTTTACATACTTCCCAGGAACTCTGTCCAAAGTGCCTCCTAGTACTTTTTAATTTTGCAGTTTGGCTGGTGGTTTCTAGCTCTTCCTTGTCACAGGCAGGTGTATGAACAGCCAGCGGTTTCCTGACAAGGACTGTTTGCCTGGCTGCCTTTTTTCCAAAACCATTATACAATTGTGTCTTTACAGCTGAAGATCTGGATGATGTGCCAGAGAGATCGTTGCGCAGAGAGGATACTAAACAGAGCGTTTTGCAAATGCATTGCTTGCCTTCAGAACAGAAAATGTCCATGGTATCAAGCATTTGTTTATAGAGAAGTGACTGAACAATGTGGTCCCTTAATGCCAAAGACCTTAATTCTGGTGGTTTTAGTGATGTTTTAAATGCTTAGTGCTTGAAGTTTTGGCACTTGGTATGCACAGAATACTTAAAGTCTTTTTACATGCTCATTGTTGCTGTAAAGGAGACTTACTAGTTGGCATCAGACAAGGATGCAAGGATTTCACTCTTTGAGATTTTTAATGTAATTTTCTGCTGAAACAAAGAGGAGTTGGATGAGTGGTTAAGAGCGATGGGCATGTGATGGAGTGAGCTGGTGTTAGTCACTGAATGCCCTAAGATGAGTACAAGTGCTTCCGTCAGAGAGCTACTCTGAGATCCATGGGTGAAATGCGTGAGGCAAAAAAAAAAGGGAATTAACATGATGATTTCCTGTACGCTAACTGTCTTGGAGGGGAGCAAGAGCAAGCAGTTCCCAGGTGGTGTCTCAAACCGCTTGGAGTGTTGGCCCTGAAATTCCTCCTGCTCTCCTGGAGCCCATCTCTGGATAGCCAGTGGGTTCAGCAAACACCAGAGGAGTTTCATCCATGAAAGGATGCAATCAGGTGGACCTGGAGCTTCCTTCCACCAGAAAGCCAGGACTTTTTAATTAACAGAAGTAGTGACACCTTAGAGGTGAAAACGGTGATGCTGGATCTGACTGCCAGCACATGGGCTGCAGGCTGCAGGTGAAGAGGGGGCAATAAAGAACAACATAACCTCCTACCAGCAAAGTTTACGCTGAACACCGCCTATGCGTGGACACCTAGGGCTGATGAGTGTCACACATTGCTATCCATCCTGCCTGTCTACATCTGGAACTTTTGGCAAATAACTCTCAAATCCTTTTTCTTTTAACTCCTCCATGTGCTTTGCCTTAACGTTCTCTTATGGCACCGAGCTGCCGGTGTTACATAGGGCTCATGGAAAGACATACTTCGCTCTCTACACTGTAAAGGCACAAAGTATTGCAAGCGCAAGGGTTTTGTGAGTCTTACCTCCCTGGTTGGCCCATCCTGGCCTCCCCGCTGCACTCTTTGCTGGAAAGGTCAGATGAGATGAATTGTGCCCCAGGCTTCGGCTTTCCCTGCTGGCTGACCCCTGTCTGAGTCGTCTTCTGCACTAGAAGAGATGAAAGAATAGAGCTATTATACAGTCTGTCTCTTTTAAGTAGGAAAAGGCAAAAAATGCTTTTTTTCCTAATTAATGCAAATTGTGTTTTCTAAAGGGACGTGCTCATCTTGAAATCCTCTGTGCTGCCAAGGGCAGAGCAGCTTCGTCAGCACCACAGGCTGTTTCTGAACTCGAGGGAGGGCCATTTGGATCATGCTGCTTCGTGCCGCAGCAGCGTCCACCCCAAGAGCATGGAGCAGATCTTTCAAAAGGGGCTCGGTGGGCTGGAATGTGCCAGTCCCACCAGGGAGAGGCCCCTGTGGCAGACCTGCTTCTCACGCCTTTCCTTGTTCTTTCTTCTGAGTGTCACTTTTCTGAATCAAAGGCTATTTCAACTAAAACAAACATGCTTAAAACTAGCTAAAAAACACCCAGCTCCTTTGGTTGATAGGAAATACAAAAAAACTGTTTTCTTCTACTCTAAATGTAACTTCACCTCTTTCTGCAACAACTCAGTGAAGGTCACAAAACTACGACTGTAAGTAGAGGGTTGGCTGATGGGGGCCTGAAGATCTGGTGTACACACAGGATGGGAGCAGTGGATCTTGTTCACAGCGAGATGTCCACAGGAGTGTCCGAGCTTCCCATTCCTTTTCACGTTCCCAAATTTTACTGATGCCCTTTCTCCCTGCATGCGGTGTGAAGTTTTTATGTGGCACCGGTGGTGCTTGTGCTTAGAAATAGGTTCGTGCTTGCGCAGGGAGTGGAGGTAAGGTGAGTTGCTTGGGGTTGATAAAAAGCATCTAAAAGCTGTTGAGCCGCTCACTCATGTGAGGCTGTCCTGTGCTGGAGAAACCATCTTATGGAAAAATAGCTGTGTGCAATATCCAGGTAACTGAACTCAAACCAGCTACGTATGCAGCAACGTCAACTGGTTTGCAATGAAAAGGCACTCCCCAAGAAGCAGAGGAGGAAGAGGGCACCAGGTTTTGCTTTTAAAACATCTTTGCCCCACCGTCCTTCTCTCCCTAGTTAATTCATTGTGGTTTTAGGAGCGTTTTCCTAACGAGCAGCTGCATGAAGGAGACTCCCTTCCCCCTCACTCCACTGTGCAGGTCCTGCTCCCAGCGAGGGCTGGGCACTTTCACCATGGGGCTGGTGCTGCTTTGGGATGAGGTTTTAAAGAAGGGAGGACATCTGCTGAAATTGCCTCCCTCATCAGAACCTGGAGCTTGGCTGCTGTGTCATCTCTTAACAAATTGTTGCTTTTAAACTATAGTCCTGAATTTGCAAGCCAAAACCTCCTGCTGCGCTGGGCTTCAGCACGTGGAAACAAAAAGCATCGCAGCGCGAAGGAAAGTGGCTTTTTTCCTCCTGAAGAACAGGCCCATTGCTGGGTTAATGTTTTTGGTAGAGGGGAGATCACTGATGGGGAAAGGCCGTTGGCAGTTTCCCGTCCGTTGGTGGCTGCGTTTGATCTTGATGCAGCTGCGGTTTTCCAGCAAAGATCTCTCCCTATGCGCTCGTTGACCTTCATCATGGGAAAAAACAAGGAGTTGCTCTTCTGCGTGATCTAGATGGCAGCAAATGTCCGATTTCTGCACGATGCATGTGAACATTAATGATTTCTTGCAAGATCTGAATCTTATCTTCACGGGCCAGGTCCTGATATTGCCCTCGGAGGCAAGAGGCGGCAGCACGAGAGGCCGAGGGATGCCACATACCGCCCTGCTGCGTGTGCCATGATGCTCCGGGTAGACACATGAACACAGGGCCCAGGCGCTGAGCTCAGATGTGACCCAGGTTAAGAATTCATCTTTGCTCAGGGCTGGATTTAGAAGTCCCCTCCCTGGTCGACTCAAACCTCCCTCCCTGGGTTGCTAGCTCTTTGTTATTTTGAGGCAGGATATATATTTTTTCTTTCAGTCCCCAAAGGTTGGTTGGTTGAACATGAGCTGGTAGCAGTCAGCACCCTTAAATCTAGCTGGGCTGCCTGCCTGGAGGTGGGCTTGCTGCTGAGGGGAGTCAGTGTGATTTGGGGGTGTTTAACAGGGCAGTTCATGGGTTACATCTGAGACAGATCAACGTGCTCAGGGCCTGTTGGATGTCCAGGTCCAACAGAACTCTCGTTCCACCTTGGCCGTGAGCGTTGGGGAAGAAACCTGTTCTGCCTTCCCAAAGAACAAGGTCATAGAATCACAGAATCATAGAACGGTTAGAGTTGGAAGGGACCTTAAAGATCATCTTGTTCCAACCCCCCTGCCATGGGCACGGACACCTCCCGCTAGACCAGGTTGCTCAAAGCCCCATCCAGCCTGGCCCTGAACACTTCCAGGGATGGGGCATCCACAGCTTCCCTGGGCAACCTGTTCCAGTGTCTCATTGCCGTCACAGTAAAGAACTTCTTCCTAATATCTATTCTAAATCTTCCCTCTGCCAGTTTGAAGCCATTACCCCTCGTCCTATCACTAAAGTCCCTGACAAAGAGTCCCTCCTCATCTTTCCTGTAGGCCCCCTTTAGGTACTGGAAGGGGCTCTAAGGTCTCCCCGGAGCCTTCTCTTCTTCAGGCTGAACAACCCCAACTCTGTCAGCCTGTCTTCATAGCAGAGGTGCTCCAGCCCTTGGATCATCTTTGTGGCCCTGCTCTGGACTCGCTCCAACAGGTCTATGTCCTTCTTATGTTGAGGGCACCAGAGCTGGACGCAGGACTCCAGGTGGGGTCTCTCGAGAGCAAAAACATGCTTCTTGTGTTCAACTCAGCCGCCATTTAGACATTCTCCCCTTCTCTGTCACTGACTGTCTGACCTCTGTTTTTTTCTCATCTGTTGCTGTCATTCTCTCTCTCCCCTCTTTCCCAGCTCTGCTCGTAACAGATGTAGTCTTTTCTGCACTGGCTGTTCCCCAGAGCAGCAACCTGTACAAAATACCTATTTCCACTTTCCCAGCAGAGCAAATAATGAGTTGAGCATTGCAGGCAGAGCCCAGTGCTTCGGGACCTTGGATGCTCTGCTGGGGAGGAGCATTTGAGGGGTGCAGGGGTCAGCCTGGACCCCTGCTGAAGCCAGGACCGAGCTCCTGCCAGCCGGGGCAGGGGAAAACCTGACCCCTGAGAGCAGAGTGACCCTGCAGCAGTTAGGGTTTATCTGATTTCTGACCCGTAATGAATGAGAAACTACTTTATCGGGATCCCTGATCTGGATGGATATCGCCTCGCCTGCGTGCATCGCTGACAAGCATAGGAACCGTGGGTGCCCGGGCACCCATGGGAGCCCATCCTCTGGCCAGCTGCCTGTCAGAAATATGAGCTGCAAAGCAAACCTGCGCTGCCGGGAGAGGAAAAGCAGCAGAGAGAGCGGGTCGGCGCAGCTATGTTGGACTGCTCCTCTGGACCGCTCCTACAGACCGAGCTGCAGCGTTTATCTGGGCTAGAGCAGGGCAGGGGTTGGTCGTCCACCAAAGACTTGGCCAAAACACCCCCATGATGCCCCTCTGGGTTACTAAAATGGGCCTGCTGGGAATCTTTTTTGCCCTAAATCTCCTGCCCTCGATAGCAGGATGGGTGTCTGCATACCAGGCACTCCTGTGGTGCAGTCCCCAGTTAGTCATGTTACTAAATTACTCATTACTCCTGAAGCCCATTGGGAGATAAAACAGCCCCAAGAGTTACCAGTAGTTCATCATTAGATTTTTGAAGTGTTTGTTATAGCTTAGGGGCTACTCCTGGATATTTCAGGCACATAACGAAGAGTCCCAGGTGTCTGGTTGAGGGGCTGGGCGCACAGTGCTGAGGCAGCCCCCTTCCTCCACCTGCCCCCACTCCCCAAATTAATGCCTTAGAAAAATGCAAAGCTCTTAATCTGCTTTGCATGTGATTTGAAAATAATGGCAGCGCTTCAGTGCGGTAGTTGTAAGAAATGCTCCAGGGGAGTGAGCAATGGCTGGGAAACATTTATGCAAAAACATAGCCAGGAGGTGAGGATGGATGGTGACATTACCATCGTGTTGGTACAATATTTGAAATCCTCTCTCTGACCTCAAGGCACGAGCTGTGTTCTCATATATCTGCACCTCATTTATTTTCTTCTTTTCGCAGGCTTAGTCTATTGGGGCGTTTAGTCTTCTGATATATATGCAGGATCTATGCAAGAGGAACGTTATCCTGTGAACCTTCCTTGCAGTTTACGGCAGGTAGATTTGAGGTAGCTGACCTAGGTTCAGTGACTGTCCTCGCTGAGGATTTAAAATATTTGACTTAAAAAAAACCCTCTTTCTCTTACACTCTGATAGTCATGCAATGGCATGTTTCAGGGTTCCGATATAGTATGGCTCGTGTGCTGTTTTCTGTTTAAAAAAAGAAAAAGTGTGTTATCTTTCTGCAACTTGTGGCCTCTAGCTCAAGATGGCATTTTTTATTTCTGCTGATTATTTGCATTTTATGTCCTGCATGGCTTACGGAGAGATAAATAATTGCACAGTGTTCCTTGGGCATCCCATGACACTCCACAAAGGGCATGCTTTACTTTTAAGACTTGAACATCCCAGATTGCCTCAGATCCAGGCCTCCAATATCACTTCCATGTTCTCTGGAAGGTGGAAAGCTCGTTGCTTGCCAAGCACAGTGGTGTGCGGGCACTGGCGGAGCGCGGCAGGACAGGAGGAGATGGGCACAGGCTGAAGCTCCCCATGGGTTTCTGGCCCCCATTTATGTAGGTGTACGTGAGACGGGAGAGTGGAAAATTTGCTTTGGTCTTCCCATGGTTACCAATTGTAGAGCAATCTCATTTCCTGAGGCGCGCTGCTGACACAGAAGAAAATAACAAAACCGTGTGGCAAAACTGCCAGCGCTACAAGTTCCGCCATTGGCTGATGGTACGAGACAGATAACTCTGCTCTGCGAGATCCCTCTCCAGCTAAGGGGGTTTTGTAGCTCCCACCTACCCCCAGCTGCTCCCCCGGCTCCTGCAGGATGCCCGCTGGTGGGTACTGCTCCAGTTGCATCCCAGGGGGCTCCCAGTGCTGGAATGGAAAAAGCCCCTGGCTGGTGAGAAGGGCAGAAATAGCCAGCAGAGGGGTGCTTTCCCACATGGGGGGTGTTTGCACACAGTGGAGGGGTGTGGAAGGGGTCAGCATGTGCCCGTGACCAATGGAAAATGAGAGGTGTTATTGCAGCCTTCAGCAGGTGGAGGCTGATCACCTCCCCACACATGTTCACCCAGCTTCCTATTGATGCTGAGCACCACCTTAAAAAAAAAAAAAAAGAAAAAGAAAAAAGAGTTGATGCTAAAAATACAAAGCAGAAAAGAGGCTGGTATGAATAACTGCTGCATGCGAGCCCTTCCGCACCTGCTTAGTTTGAGTCTCCTATATTTCCCATGCCGGAAAAAGCCCCACGTGTGGTGGTTCATAACAAACTGCATCGATTCCAGATGTGCAGCTCAACCCCTCAGTCCAGCGGTAAACCCCAGCCCAGAGAGGGGAGCTGCTGGAGGGGTCTCCTCCACTGCTCGTGGGGTTTCAGTGGAGTGCTGTGCTCCAGGGAAAGTCACTGGTCCGCCCAGATCCCCACCAGGGGCTTCCGTGGACTTTCCACCATGTAAAAATAGATTTACCACAGACAACTTACACTGTCAGCCGCATTGTCGAAGGTGCTGGCAGCACGTTAGGCCCACATGTCGGTGCCCCAGTTAATCCAGCAGCTAATGATATGACTACGAAAAACTCCCACCGCTTAGGTAACCCTGTTGTATGTAATTTATTCTTAAGTAAACTCAAGCCTGGTTTAATCCCAACTAAAAGGCAAGCAAAAGGTATGAACTAGCTGAAAGGCAGCTTCCATATATCTATAAAGGGGCTTTCATGGCTTTCCCAGCCGGGCTCCCTGTGGAGCCACATGTTGTCCAAACCCTTTGCCACAATCCCCGGGGTGCTCGCACTGCGCAGCAATTACCCAGCTGCCCCAGATCAGCCTTCGAGGCCGAAAAAATCTCCTTTTCCTTTCAGAAAGGAGATAACATGTTTCTACTAGGATCTACTCTCTAAAGTTTTTCCATTTTTTCACTTCCATTGTGAAAATCTAAGATCCTACTTTCAAAAAAAAAAATAAAAAATTGATGTGAGATACCTTAGATAATGATTCACTTTTGTGGGAAGAGATTATTTCCCAGTCGGTGAAACTTGCACCGACCGCAAACAGGCGGCTCCTAACCCTCCCAGAGGACCAACGGGGGCTTGAGGCAGGGAAAATTGCTGCCAGTGCTGATGCCAAAACCCAGCTGCCTGAAAGTCGGGGGACACGAATTGTTGCTTTATCTCTCCCAACGAAACAGCAAATGCCCCGGAGCCCTCTGAGCATCAGGCAGGCACTGGGCGGGATGCACACCTGGACCACAAGCTGCTGGCAGCACATGCCTTCAGCTAGGCTGGTTGGTCACGGGTTTCCTTTTCTCCTCGGACAAAACTGGAGACGAAGGCAGCGGGGATTTTTTTTTTTTGGTGTGATGAAGGCCGGGAGGCCAGAGCGCTGGGCTTTTCTGTAGATGTCTCACTCCTGTCAATCAGGAAGCAGTGACGCAGGTTATGGGTTGGGTTTGAGGTTTTGGAAACCTTTTCTAAAAGTCGATCTCCTTGCCCTGTCATATTTCTGAAGTGTGAAGCCGTGGTGAAGGCTGGTGGCAATCGGGCGGACGGCAGCCAAAATGCAGCTCCTTATCAGATGTAATGGGAGGATTTTCCTGGCTATTTGTTTAATCCTCTTTGTGGGATACACAGCACAAGGTAAAACGGTGCGGTTGTTCTCTCGGTAATCCTCTTTCTGGGCTATGCAGTGTAGGCCAAGTAGGCAGCCTCCGAATTTTTCAAACTGACCTTCTTCTAGGGGTAATGAGATCTACTCAGAAAACCTGTTTTGCTAATATTTCCTTTTCTGGAGGGGGAATGGTAAGAAATGGTGCTTTTTGCTAGTGGAGCATTTCTGTGTCCCTTTCCCAGCCCCTATGAGAAAAAGACTTCATAAAATAAGTTGCTGTATGTGGGTATATTTTCAATACCTATATGTCAATTATTTTTTTTTAACCGGCCCTTTCACAGTGGTCCAGTTACATACTGTCATTCCGTTATGTAGTTACAGAGTATGTAACAGCACCCATGTCATAACTACTACAGTCTACTTTCTTAGGGGGGCAGGAAAGGAAACTAGTTGTAAGTATGAGGAAATTAAAACGGTTTATTCGGTACAATATTGCAACATGCAGCACTAAGACAACTAAAAGGAAATGTTGATTCATGATGACATGTACCCTGTGGATTTGTTTCTTGCGAGGGAGAAGCACTTTTCAAGCATGTAGAGTATCATTTCTCCCCAAACCAAGGCTGTGATAGTGACAGGCTTTCACTATGTAGCTACCACTCAGAGGCTGATCTTTGAGAGATTATGGCCTGCTTTTTGTACATTGTTTATTTGCAAATTGTTTGGCTGCTGTTGTTTATTTCGTTGCCACAGTTACTATTAAAAACCTTCTTAATAATATGCTAAGAGAAGAAACTAAGTATGAAAAAGGAATACTCTGTAAAAGAAGCAGGAAATGATACCCATGAGATCTCTTTTCTCTTACAGAGGAGTGTAGGAGGTAGCTGAAAGTCACCTAGTACATTATGGAAATATATAGAGCAATAGAGAAGTGTAATTACAGAAAGATACTCCCAAGAAACTGAGGAAAAATAGATAAAGTGTGAACAGGGGAAGAATACGCAAGGAGGCTTCAGAACAAATTAATTACATGAGACCAAAAGGAAGGATGAAATGCTGTTGTTTTTATCATTACTTTGCGATCGTTATTTTCTCCTTTTGGTAATTTTTGAAGACTCGGTTTTCAGTGACAGCCCCGATCAGGCACCTGGGGGGCACCAGAACTGAAACCATGTGTTTACGTAACCCTGGGCCCTGTCTAGGAGACGCCTGAACCGTCTCTACTCTATGCGCTCCGAGAATATATATAATCCCCAAATCTGCTCCTGCGGCAGGCAGCTCTTGGCATACCTTGAGTTTCCAGCCTCCACACCAAACCTCACCCCATTGAACTCGAAGGGGCTGAGCTGAGACGAACAATGCCAAAGCAGGGTCGACCCTGACTCTTGCTGGAGCCAACAGAGAAACGGAGGGTGCAGGAGCCAGCTCTCTGCTGTGGTGGCTTGTCCCCTGGAGATCTTGAGATACTGTCACCAGCTTCAAGGAGAGCTGAAGGTGGCTGAGCTCGCAGGTCCCCTGGGGACGTGCTGTGTCCCCTGCCGGGGATAAGCCCTCATCAGCATGAGGCAGTGGTTTCCCATGGGGTTTCCATTTCTAATTCCTGTGGACTTCCCGGTGCTGCACACAAGATATGCCCGGTGCCTCTGACAGCAGGGATGTCGCTTAGGGATACCAGTCGCTGTTTAAAAAATAGTCTGCGGGCTTAATTTACTTTTTGGCCGTTGAGCAATCAGGGCCACACAAATTACTTTCTTCCGCTCCTTTAAGCTTTACTAGGTGCTCATAAAATTAATAGGTCCTGCTGAATAATGTCGTGGTCCCGGTGAATAACGCATAGCTGATTCCATCAGGTGCTCCGATGCAGAAGGCAAGGTACAAGAGAGTGAGGTGCCGACCCGACGCCTGGTCCGCTAACTGCATTGAAGAGAAGGGGCCCTGGTTTTACGTGCCCACTGGCGGAGCCAACAGGATCCTCCCTCCCATGGCAGACCCGTCCCTGTAAGTTCATGTGCTGCATGTTTGTCATTGGTGCTGGCACCCAAAATTGTCCAGTATTTGCCTCTCGATGGTCCTGTCACAGCGTGGCTCACCCATGGGAACGTGAGGCTTTGGCGTGTTCACTTAAGGGATAATAAAGTAATACATTTGGAATAAACTAGCTGCCGCTCTGCATTTCAGGATAAAGAGATACCAGGAGCTGGGCGACATATTCCCGCTCTCGGATGAGGAGTCCGGCTCCGGGTCCGATGTTGTGGTGGAAGTGGAGCCAGCCTCCGGCTCGGGGCTTGGTGATGGTGACGGCTTCTCCGAGGCGAAGTTGCCCGTCTTCCTAGCGGGCCCGCGAGGCGGCGAGCTGAAGCAGAAGCTAACGGAGGAGGATTTGCTCCTGTAGGGCCGGGGACGGCGGCCTCCCTCGCCCCTTCGCCAGCGCCCAGCCTGACGCAACGACCACGAAGCCATTTTAAACCAACTGCCATATCAATAAAAACTTTGCCTTAAGGTCTTTATTGCTTTCACTCAAAAAAAAAAAAA
>VYXH01004074.1:226921-253584 GCA_013397275.1 Burhinus bistriatus
GGGCCTGTGCGTGAGGACCACCGCCCCGCCGGCGCGCGGTTTGTCCTCCGGTTGTCCCTCCCCACCGTCGCCGGCCTGGCCGCCCCCTCCCCGCCTTGCGGTCAAGCGGCCGCGCTGCTCCCCGCCGCTCGCCTTGCCCCGAGCTGCGCCCCGGCCTGGTGGCGGCCGCGGCCCGGTAGGGTGGCCCCGGCGAGGGAGGGAGGCGGCGGGAGGCGCCGCTGTTCGGGGCGAGCTCGGGGGAGAGCTGGCAAAATAGCACTGGAGCGAGGTAGTGGAAAAACAACGGTTTGGGGTGCTTTTAATGTAATTTATGGATTAAGGCTTGGGACGTTCCCTTGCTGCTTATCCGTCCTTGCCAACACGGGGATTTAGTCGTGAAACTCGGCTTCCATTTTTCCTCCAGCTGCTGTTGGAGAGGCTTTGGGGAAAGTGGATGCAATAGTCCTGGAAACAGCAGTAAATCTTTCAGCAGTCCCGTAAGGCAGTGCTTAAAATGACAGCAGTTGGTAGTAATCCTTCAGGGCTGGTGAAACAGTGGCCACTTTGTGCTCAGCAGCCTTGGCCTAGGCAGAGTGCTTGGTGTGCTGGGGTGTATAGGTTTAAAAAAAAAAATACATATTTTAAAGAATCAGCTAGAACAGTGCACTTCAGGTTTCTGAAGCGTGGGGATCCCTTAAGATGCGTCTCTATCTCTGCTGGACATGCAGAAGCTTTTTAGGGCTCCATGTGAAGCTGAGGCTGGGATTTCTGCACTGTTTGTCAGCTGCTGGGAGTCCTACAAGTCCTTTAGTACAGCTATAACACATAAGGACTGAATGCCGATTGATTTCAGTCCTGATGTAGCAAAATCTTCAGCGTCTGTCTTTTGCATGAAATCAAGAACATAGCCCATCGTTTGGCCAGCTTCTGCAAACCTTAGTTCTCTGTCTTCATTTTCTTAAGCTGTAACATGATAAGCCATATGATGGCTTCTTAAAATACTTCTTGTTTTGCATAGTTTCCCTGCAGCAGTATCTTCGGTAGCAACTGGAGGAGATACCAGCTGTTGATTTCTTTATTCCATATGTTCTTGTTCTCTCTGGATGAGATCATGGCTAATCTCTGAGGGATACAGTTGAAATATTCATACACAGTGTCTTGAGAAGTGATGTGTTAGTTCTGGCTGACTGCTTTAAATGATGGTACAGCTTCATAATTTGGAAGGCACTGTGAGTCCATCCTGTATAATGTGTCCTTAAAGGTAATGTGCTTCCTTCTTTACTTGGGGGGGGGGGGGGGGAAGTATAAGGCTAATCTGAAGAATATTAGAATGCAAAATTTCTGAGGAAAAAAATATGGGCATGCCCAAAAGTAATCTCTGTAACAGTTTCCAATAGTCTAAGATTTGGAATTCTTGTTGAAACTTTCTTCTTTCTCTCTCCTCCCCTTCCCCAGAAGCCAAAAGTGAAGAATGGTTCTAGTGTGCAGTCATTAAAAAAAAAAAAAAGTTTTATTTCTTATTTCAGCAATTAATGCAAATATGTGCTTGGCAGAGACTTGGAGGACCATTCAGTCTTAGTTTGATCTTGACCACCTTGTTGGTCGTCTGCTTATCCTTTCCTGTGAGAATGTGAAGTAGATATAACTAGGTTTCAGTTAGTTATATACATCTCTGTGGATTGAACTAGGGCTGGTTGTTATCTGAAGAAATACAAAGTTGGTTTAGCCTTGTGTGAATAGCTGTTTTATAGCTCAAAATTGCACCATGTCTTTGCTTGACCTGTATGGGTAAGCAAAAAGTCACTCAATGTTCCTGCTGCTAGACAGCAGCATTCAGATTAAACTTTCTTCTAGACTTTTTGGTATAATTGTTACATTTCAAACTTCAGGTCCCCAGAATGTCTTGAATGTACTCTTACTCAATTTTTGAGATTAAATTGCTAAAGTGAGAATGACTGTTTGATCTAATAGATGTGGATGCTCTTGTAAAGAACATAGTGTAATTTCTCAAAAAAAAAAAAAAGTTACACTAAATTAGTGAAGTGTTGTCTGCTTTGGTATATCAAAGCAGATTAGTGCCTAATTCTTAGGAGAAAATGTGGGCTTTTGTACTAATCTTGTTGAGTTTCCCATAGGGCTGCTAACATGTTTTGCGGTTTCTTGTAAAAAAATGTTTGTGTAAGGTCAAAGGATGATCTCTCCTAGTTGCTTGTGTTTGATGCTGGTCAAAAGTTCGTGCCTAGGGAATGCTGTTGTAAGGTGAGGGCAAACATTTAATGCTCCTAATGGATTGGTGCCTGGAGCAGTATCACGGGTAAACTTGTAACGTGCACTCTATCTGCTGGCAGTGTTGTGTAGCTAGCGTAGGTTATATGAAGAACCGCTGCCTCTTGAACCTGCTAGTGCTCTCTTCATTTGCTAAGGGAACTATGGGACGTAGGAAGAGGCAACAAATGAAAGTTCCTGTTCCCCTTCGCCAACCAGGGGGATGCTTTAGGCTTTATACTGTATCCCCTGTTGTTTCTTTTCACCCTGCTTTGCTCTGTTATTCCTCTTACTTCTGATTATTCTTGATACTGCAGTTTATGCAGTAAGTTATAGTGGGTATAAAGCAACACGTAGGTTTTTTTGGCATATTTCAAATCTTAAACCAGAAGGGATAAATTTGTTAAAAAGATATTTATTTTTTTTTGAAATGTGGTTTAAAAGTGATTAATTTTTTTTAAAGTGAAGTCAATGATTGGAAACTTTGCAGTGGCAGAAACCAAAGTTGGGTTTGCAACAGTAATGTTTTAAATATTTGTTAGTATTTTAGTGTACTAATAATAATGGTAATTACGCTGTGTACTTTTTTATAAACATTATATTTTGTAAGAGTTGTCACTGCTTGTTACTGACCTGATTTCAGTGATTTGCTAGATGAACAACTGTCTTTTGTCATTGCTGTTTCTTGGGTCTCTAACACATAATGGCTTTGTAACTTCATGGGAGCACAAATGTTTTTACCCAACGTATAGTGTGCAGCTGCAAGTAAAATGGAGCGTCCACTGTGTAGTAACTTGTCTAATTCTTGTTATTCCAGAGTTTTCTTGGAGGCTTTTTCGCTCCTCCTTGTGAGATTGATGTTATTCTGAATGATGCTGAAACACGAAAAACAGCAGAAATCAAAACAGAAGATGGTAAAGTAGAAAAGCATTTTCTCTTCTATGATGGAGAATCTGTTTCGGGAAAGGTAAATTTTTTTCTTAAAGTGACTTAATTGCTGTAATGATTCTGGCATGCAAATGTATATGGGAAAGTAAATGAAAAACTGATATAAGCAAGAGCTGCAATTTCAGTTTGTGATGTTATCCAAAGAGGAAACAGTGTTTTCCTATATGTGATCTTTTTCACCATAGTCATTCAGGCAACTGATAAAACCGAACGTTTTGATAGTAGCTGTTTGTTTGTTCCTGGTCATCTTGTTTTTATGAATAAGCTTTTTGTGCAACTGTGTGCAATCCTATTGTTGCTTCTGACAAGAAAACTATTCCCAAATGGATCCCCCTGCTTCCCCTTCCCTTTGAACTCCAAAATCCACAACCCAACATGTGTAACAGTAATTTTTGGCTAGTGCAGCCAACCTGCTTTGCATACCCTGAAGCTAAGCCTTGTGTTTCATGCCCTGAAGTGGTTTCTGGAATTGCATCAGAGGAGCAACATAGGAAGTTCAACTGGCTGCTGAGTCAACAAGAGTTTTTGTTGTTGGGAAAAAAAAGTTGAGATTGCCAGAGGGATTTCTCTACTTTCAGTATCGCACCGAAGAACTCCTTGCCATCACTCTGGTTTTACTGGAGCCATTCTCACTCTCTGAATATTTCCGTTATGATCCACTTTTTGTCCAAAAATCTTGAGCCAGGTATTGGGTACTGAGATTGACTTCTAAATACCTGCTTCGATCTTGACTGACCTATTACCTGTGGGCATCTTCCCGCTCTGAAGATATCTTTCCATGCTAAGATTGCGGTTCTCTAGAAAGATCCTTTTAGGGATGTGAAACTCTCACAAGATGGGCCTTAAACTCGGGAAACTGAGGGAGTTAGCTTTTGCATGTTCACTGTCCTGAGCACTTCTTGCTTGTATCGGTGAGGCCTGAGGGGTGCCTGATGAGTTTTGGCTAACACAAGCATAATGAGATGAGGAGGTCTGGAAGACCAGTAACTTATTGGACAACTTCCATCTATCTCTCTCCTCCTTTTCACCACAAAGATTATTCAAGTGGTTTACTTTGTACTCGGATATTGATGATGTACTGGATTTTAAGGTACAGGAATGTCTCTGGTCATCACTACCTCATAAGAATACATTATATATGCTTAATATTTACGTCTTTCCATAGAAAGTAACCTTATGGAATCTCTTCTTGTGAGATGAGGTCTGTTTGAGAATCAAATTCACAAATTAAGATCTTGATAGTAGGTTTCATTATGTATTATTTTTTCATTGACTTCTCTAACACCAATACTTAGCCATCTGCTGAGGAAGGGACTTAAGTTCACTTGACTTGAAAGGAATGCATCTCGTGGCAGTTTTTTTGGACTTCCAAATGAGACTCTCAGAAGATGCTTTGAAGCTCTCTGCCTTCAAAGATGGCAAGAGGGTCACGACTGGCTTATGTGAACTCTGCTTAAGCTCTGGCTTGGATTCTTAATTTTGGGACTTTAAAGTTTCAAGCTTAGTTATTAAATTCAGTCTTGTGGATGATTAGATTTTTCTTAAATGCTTTAGTGGCGCCTTGGTAATGCTTAATTTCATAATCAGCTGTTTGATTTGGCTGCCTTCAAGCTCAAGTAGTGCTGTTGAGAAAAGGTCTCAGTTTTCATAGGCGTGTAGTAATATATTTTCATTTTTACTTAGGTCATGTATTAGAATGAGTGTTGAAAAACTTTAACTGGTGGTTTTTTTGTCTTGGTAGGTGAACGTCTCCTTTAGGCAGCCTGGGAAGAGACAAGAGCACCAAGGAATTAGAATTGAATTTGTAGGACAAATTGGTGAGTTTAAGCTATAAAGCGGATGTCAGGTGTGTGTGGTTTATGGAACTTGGCACTTGGGAGTGTCAGCAGTTTGGCTTAAACATTGCAACCTGTTTGAGTTAGTGGATGACAAATGCCAAAGGAAGACTATATCCTCCTCATTTTAATGCAAGTGATGTACTAATTTGTGCTCGTAAGAAAGTAATTGGGAGGGAAGATATATACATGTGAGGGAGAACTGGGATGGTGACTGTTCTGTCTCAAACAGGTTAAGAGTTTGATTAAGCGCCAATAGAGATTTCTAAAAACTGAACTTGTGGCCATGGTACATGTAGTTTCTGCTTCATGTATTTCAGGCTATTCATTTTTAACTTAAAACACAGTCTCCCCACTGATTATAAATGCTGAATGACCCTGATAGAAAAAGCAAAATTAAAGCACTTGATTTTTTTTTTTCTGTTTGCGCCTTGTTTTGCATGTATTTAAGGTTCTGAGCCAAAATACCAGGTGTACCTACTGTGCTAGTCTACTTAATTCTTGTCTTTAATTCTGGCTCAGAAAGAAGAAGCACAGAAAAGAAATGGTGGGACAGCCTATAGAAAATCACTTCTAAAATAATTCTTCGGTGGTTGGTTTTCTGAAACATATTTTTATACTGTTAACATAAAATAGTATTGAAGCTTCAGAGGATCTTTGTGCTTTTTAGCAAGATAATATGGCATTGACATTAAAAATATCATTTTCCTACAACTGTATGCAAATCTAGTTACATTTGAACTATGAAGAATCTTGATCACATCTAACCTCTTCCTACTGCTTGAGGTAACCTCTGCACCCTTAGGCTGTTGCTAAAATTCCTTCCTTGTCTGTTAGAGGGCTGTTTGCATTATTGTCCCCTTTGGAAATAATTCTTCAAGTTTCAGCTTCATACAATTACCTTTGGAATTTCACAAATTCTGTATTTCTGAGCAGTCAGGAGGCTCCAGTACCCTATGTCTGAACTGTTACGTAGCCGGTATGACTGGGTTCTGCCACCTGATGGTTCATGCTTTGAGGTTTTGATCAGTGGGGCTGTAAAAGCAAACTTTTGGAATAAAGCAGCAGTGCGATGGGAATGCGGCATTTAGAGGTAGGGGAAAAATAGCGCTCACATATGTCAGCTTTACTTAGTCTGTTTTCTAATAGCTATACAGGCTGTTCTTCGTCTACTCTGATACATAAATTTTATTCTCTGAATGACTTAATTGGATGTAGTGTTTCTTGAATTTTATGTGTTTCTGGGACTTTCCATTGTGCTACAGTTTAGAAGTCATCGGTTATGCAGAAGTGGCTTAAGCTACTGATTTTTGTACTTCTCCGTGTTTTCTTGCATCCTTTCAGGTTTTAATATAGTGATACAAAAATCATCCCAGTCGCGTGATCTGTCTCTGCGCTACTTGGAGGCTAGCTCCAGCTGCATGGCAAAGACACATTTTAAACCAACTCTTCAGAGTGCAACTTTTCTGACTAGCACAAAAAGTATTGGATATGCAATAGTAAATAAGCCTTGTATTATTATATGAATGCTTGTCATAGCAAACAAAGTACACCTTAGATAATTTGTAGTCATGTTAGAAAAGAAGCAACTACCAGTTAGTGTCAGTTTCTACCAAACTGGCAGTGATAAACTGTGGAATCAGTGTGTTTAGTTCATTTGTTCTCTTCTGGAAAGCTTCAGTCTGCGCAAACCCAAGTGCTGCTAATGTTCTTAGCTGATATTTTCAGTTGTGAATTGTAGAGAAACTTGTTTTTTATATACTAAAGTGTTTCGATTTCTTTTATGATAATGTTCAATTTTTCTGCCTTACCAAGTTTTATCTTGGTAAGAATTGCGTGACATAGATCTAGGGATGAACAGTACTAACAGTGGTCTGGCCTGGGGACAAAAGATGCTGTTGCTGTGAAACTGGTGTGTCTATGCTTGTATTAAGAGCTTGTTTTCAAATGACTGACTTAGACCAGTGGTCATAATAAGCCATTTGTTTGTAGACCAGTAGTAATAAATAAACCATTAGGTAGGTGTTGTTGATCTGCAGGATACCAGTTGGGATTGCTGGCCTGTCCTAAATGAGCCGGTCTTCTTGTTGCTTAGATTTTGTCCCTTCAGCGATAAATGCTGGAAGCCAAATCAGGCAATGCTAATTACAGAGAATGCAAGGCAAGAAGTGCTTATTAAAGTTAGCTAAACTGTCATTAAAAAAAGATGCCATGCTAGCGAAGCTTCAAATATGTGTTCTGTTCGGTGCAGTTAGCTCTTTAGGAATGCTTACTGTAGGTTGCTGAAACTGAAGATAACTTTGAAAAAGTGTTTAAAACAGGTATGTGTAATTCAAATCAAATAAATTGCTTCTGTTGTCCTCTCCTACCTGCTCCTGCCAAATCAGAAACAGTCTTGTTTGCTAAAAACAAACACTGAAACAGATTTTCCTTTAACTTCCTCATCTTTAGAGCTCTTCAATGACAAAAGCAATACTCATGAATTTGTAAACTTAGTGAAAGAACTGGCCTTACCTGGAGAACTGACCCAAAGCAGAAGCTATGACTTTGAATTCATGCAGGTTGAAAAGCCATACGAATCCTACATTGGTGCCAATGTCAGACTGAGGTTTGTAACTCTTAAGCCTTCTCTCCCCTCCACCCCTGCAGCAAATTCATAATGTAGCAATTATGCTGCCTGTTCCCCCTTTCCTCCTTTTGGATTTCAAATCAGACATGTAACAGCCAGTAGCTAATGAGCCTTGATTGGAGTTGTTGAGATCGTGTTATAATGTAGCCTTTTCTACTTTATTTGGAGTTGCTCAGTGGTGTTTGTGTAGATCAGATTCTTTCACTGTAATCAAATGAAAGCAGTCCATGTCTCTCCTTAAAAAAAGAAAAAAACAAAAAACCCACCCCCCCAAAAAAAAAAACCCACAACAAACAAACAAAACCCAATAACAACAAAACACAAAAAAACCCAAACAAAACCAAGCACAACCAATCAACCCCTTCTCCACATTTCCACCTCTAAGTGTTTTTTAGTTTGATGTCTTATTATTTTCTGCTTAGTCTTAAGAGAATGTACTCTTGTCTTTGGCAGAATACCTGTACTTCAGAACATAAGGGCTTTTACTTATGCAATTCTGAATAATGATGGTTAACTTGGTGGCTTTCTTCCTTTTTAAATTCTAAAAGTGACAATAGTGAGACGGCTGTCAGACTTGGTGAAAGAGTATGATCTGATTGTTCACCAGCTTGCTACATACCCAGATGTAAACAACTCCATTAAAATGGAAGTAGGCATTGAAGACTGTCTTCATATAGAGTTTGAATACAATAAGTCAAAGTAAGTGTAACTTAGAATGAAACATTCAAAGAAATATCTCGGGATAAAAAGATAGAGTACATAATATTTGATGAACAACCTGGTATCTGGGGACTTAAAATGTAAAGCATCATTTTCACTGGTTATTGTATTGAGCTGTTTGATTGATAATTACACAGTGGCCTTTTTTGAAGAATACTTGTCTGTTCTGCCTTCAGTACTAATATGAAGATCACTAACAAATATTTAAGACTTGATTTCTGCATTTATGCTTTTTTAATATAACTACGTTACTTCCTTTACTAATAGTGCAGTGATTGAAAGGTGCTAATTGCACTGGTCTGGCTGAGATGCTTACCTCAGTGGGGAAGCAAGCTCTGAGTAATTAACAGGCCGGATAAGGTAATTGTCTGTATAACTTGTTTTCAAGAAACTGTAAAAGTTGTCTTTATTCTTTAATGAAAACCCCTATTCTGTTCTTTTAAAGGTATCACTTAAAGGATGTGATTGTCGGAAAAATTTATTTTCTCTTAGTGAGAATAAAAATTCAGCACATGGAGTTGCAGCTGATCAAAAAGGAGATTACTGGAATTGGTAAGAGAAACAAAGTCCAAAAAAAATGGCAACTTGTATGCCAGTTGAGCGTTATGCAAACCTGGAGAGTGAAGTCAATAGTTGTAGCTTTGGCTAAACTGATGCTGCATATGCTGCTTTCTCACTGCTGTTTGACTACCATTTGCATTTTGTGCTTTGGTAATCATACTTAGTAGTCAACATTACCAAAGGTCCTTGGTATTGTTCTGGGATTGTGACTGTTGGGCTAGCTTCACAAACGTGAACCACTGTTAATGGAACTCGGGCATAAATATTTAGCAGCTTAAGCAGCCTTGATAGATAATGAACGAGGGAAAAGGTGTAACGTGCATTTTGAAGACCCCTTTGACTCTGCAGATATTAGCTGGTAAAGTGGGCTTGGTAAAGATTAGCATGAATTTCTTGTGTTCTAGAAATGTGTCATTTTCAGTCAGCCTAAAGCTGATAGGGTGGAAATATCAAGAGGATTTGAAGCAGAAACGGCTTGATTATTGCAGCTCAGGCTTACGCACCCTCAAACTAGGAAGGCAGTAAGAGCTTGTGGCTCATGACTTCGTTCCCCAGTGGCTGGAACCCTAGTGAGCTGCTTGTTTGGAGAATGGGAAAGCCTCCATAGCAATAGAGGAAGGGCAGAAAGCTCTACTTTATTGTTGGCTTTTGTGGCTAAATTAGGTACTCTGTTTTCTTCATCCTAGGCCCTGGAGAAAGGTGGCTGTTGTGCTGAGTGATAACCCTTCAGCTTTCTAGTCTGATCCTGGCCTAGCAGTATCAGTTGCTAGTGCTGCCCACCAAACAGAACTGTTTCACAAGTCCTACCCTGTCTGCTTGTACCTTATTTAAAACCTTCATACCCAAGGGTTCTTTGAAGCATTGGCAACTGCCTCTTCTGTGTCAGCATGGGGAGGAGAGAGTAAGAAGTAGATGCTCTGCCTGGGAGAGGGTTTTCCTTGCAAAAAACGCAGTGTTGTGTAATTTAAATGCTGCAGAGTAGAAATTGCTGTTATAAAGCTTTGTAAATGTTTAAAACTGAAGTGTGTGTTCTCACAGTGAAAACTTTTTTCACCAGGACCCAGTACCACAACAGAGACTGAAACTATTGCAAAGTATGAAATAATGGATGGTGCACCAGTTAAAGGTAAATAACTGCTTGTTTTAAAGGGTAAGCATTTTTGAGTTAAAATTGTATTTGAAAAAAAAAAATCTGGAGGAGACGACTTACATAATTTTTTCTGGGAGAAACCACACTTCTCAGGTTGCTGAAATGATAGTAGCTTTTCCTATTCAAAGCAGATGTTTTTATTGACTTAGGGCATTTCACGTGGGATCGTAGTCATTCTTACCCGTATTTACCATTGGAAATTCTATATCTGATCCTTTCATCACTTTGATTCAAACCTGACTCCATGGTGTAGACCAGCTCTGGAGTTCAACATACTGATCCTTTCGTCTTGCCTGGCTACCGTGCTTCCACTGAGAAAGTGTTTCCGCTTTTGATTTCACACTTGTGTCTGTGCTCAGTGTTATGTTTGTGGTATTTTTCAGTGTCGGGTTTTTTTTATTTTTTTGTTTTTTTTAAAGAATAAGTGAAGGGGCACAGACAGTGCTTGGGAAACTGCTTTTGTTTTGCATGTCTTCTGAAACTGCATTAATGATATCCAGTTTTAAGGAACTAACTGAAACTTTCTTTTTTAAGGTGAATCAATTCCTATAAGACTGTTCTTAGCAGGCTATGACCCAACTCCTACAATGAGGGATGTGAACAAAAAATTTTCAGTGAGGTACTTCTTAAATCTAGTGCTTGTGGATGAAGAAGACAGACGATACTTCAAACAACAGGTACGGTCAGTCTTGTTGCAGAACTGTCTGGACCGTTGTATGTGCTGCTTTGAACATTCAGCACATTAGAAGCCACCTTTGCTTAATGTATGGCATAAGCATTTCTGCTGGCGAGTGTATTGAAAGCTGTATAGAACATGTTAGCTTGCAAAAAGGAGCCAAGGGGGATGATAGCTACTGTTTCAGCAAGGGGAGGATGCTCAGTGCCATAGAACAGCTATGACATTTGACTGAAAACATAACAAAAGTTGAGGACATGCTGAGGAAGGGCGTAGTGGAAAGGGTCACTGGAATGAAGCTATGTGGATTAGAACATAATGTAGATCAGAATCTCCTTTCTAAAGGATAGACAAGGCAATATAATTAAATACAGAAAACAAAAGGTAACTGGAACATACAATGGCTATGATGGGCTTTGGATTTTGAGAAAAGGAGGAAGAAAAACTTCTTGGAGGCTTTAATACCATCAAAGTAGGATTGTTAAGGAAGAGGTGACTGCTCAGGACTGATAAAAGTGTCAGGCAGTAACTACATATGAAACCTAATTATTTGTGTCTTCTCTTATAGAGCAGTGCAGTACATTTGGAAAGTAAATGGAGATGCAGAGTTTTTTCAAAAGTCTTTGCCTATTAGGAACTTAAAATGGTACTTGATACTGCTGGCTTAATGGTAAATGGTTGTTTAAAAAGTGTTTCCTTCCTCAAATAGGAAATAATTTTATGGAGGAAAGCTCCTGAGAAGCTGAGGAAACAACGAACAAACTTTCACCAGCGATTTGAATCTCCAGAATCACAAGCATCTGCTGAGCAACCCGAAATGTGAACTGGTATAAGGTGAAAAACTTTGCGATGCTTCAGCAGGTTAAAGATGGCAGCAGCCTGTGGGAAAAGAAGGCCAAAATTCCCATTACAACTGTCTTCCTTCATCTTGCAGTGCTGCATTTACCATACTACTAAAGCGTTCTTCAGTTAAAACATTCAAGTATGTATATACATTTAAAATAAAGTGCTTTCTCAAACACTGGAACTTTCTTAAGCTACTATTTTATACTGCACATTTACTTTTATTTGATAATGTTATGTGCACTTGGATATGCATAAGCTTAAATCTAGTTATTTCCATGCATGGTAGGCTGGTATATTTGATTTTTGCTGATCACCTATACAGTGTAGACTAAAGCATTTCCCTTCTCTCATGTTGTTTATTGCATGTTTCTTTCCAATGTTGCTTATTCGCATTTGTTTTGTTTGGAAACTACAGTAAGACAGAATTGACTCAATCACACTAAAAATCGGGGTTTAGGGTGAATTTGTCCTAAGACTTCTAATTACAATGTTAGACAGGGCTTAGCTGAAACTGCATGTATGTGCACTATGACTATGATAACTGTGGAGCCTTCAGACACCTTACCAAGGTTTCTAAGAAGCTTTGAATCTGTCGGTGGCAAAGAATGTTAGGAAGCATCTTTGCCTTCCCTCCCTCCCCCAATTCTCTCTCTACCATACTTCTCTAAGCCCTTCACGTGAGTCACTCCTGACCTTTGGGGGTTTGTTGCCCAGTCACTAGTGACTGCAGAGATGTTGTCATGATTTCACCTGCAGGTGGTGAGCGGGGAAAGTATTTGAACGTAATTATCTCGTATTGATGAAATAAATGCTGGTAACGTTGATTATTTTGCAACTACATGGAACTATGTGGTTCCTCCTGGCTTCATGCTTCCACTGTCTTCACAGTCTGTCTCCTCACTGTCCTGACAGGAGAGGCAAAATTGTCCTCAAAGGATGTTGTCCTCCTAGTCCATCTGGGCCCGGTAGGGGGGCAAACAAGGTTTTTGTGGTCTTCTGGAAAGGCGTTTTGAAGCCAGGCAAGCCTTAAAACTGTTAGAAGCTTGCCTGGCACAGCAGATTGTTTGTCTTGATCATCTCATATGCGTTTAGTGTTTGAAGAAATAGCTTTTCAAGGAGTTAGCCTTCATCTCTTCACAACTGAGCACGTAGTCTGTTGTCAGACGTGTGGCTCGGGCACGACCGACGCCTGCTGTGCGGAAGGCTACTTGCGCTTGTAGATCACTTGGCCTTTAAACCAAGACTTCTCAACTCCGGTGCAAGTGTCATTGGTAACCTTACTTTATGGGTAAGGAAATAATCGAATTACACTTCTGTAAGAACTGTTTTATTACTGTGGCACTTTGATAAAGCAGACAAAGACTCTGTGTACTTTATGGTAGGATACTTCTAACGCAGATACCTTTGAATGAGAGCAAATTTAACTCCCTCATGTAAGTGCCTGTTCAGAAATTTAAAGAATAAACTAAAAAGCCAAATATTTTCATGGTCACTTGCATGTTGTAATCTGGAAATGATTCCAAGAGATTTTGAAAACTTGATTGTATTTAACCAGCCTCAGATTGTGCAACCATGTATAATAAACGGGAAACATACTGAGCTGCTCTTTGAATTATTAAAACAGCTGTATTCTCACTAACATCTGGCTCGTCTGTGTTGATTGGCGCTGCCCTCTCTGTTGCTCACGGGGCGGCGGAGGGGCCCGACCCCGGCGGTGCCTCTGCCGCCGGTGTGAGGGCGGCGCTGCGCATGCGCGGCGGAGGGCGGGCGGGCGGTCGCGGCTCGATGACGCGCCAGCTCTGCGCCGCCGCCGCTGCCCTTCGCTGTCGATGAGGCGGTGCGCGTGGCCGCTGCTGCGGCTCCCGGCGCGCGCGGGGCTCGTCCCCCGNTGGTCCGACCGGTGCCCGCCGGTGGTGAAAGTGGGATAAAAGCTGTCAGGTGAGGTCGTACGACCGATAGCGAGTTTTTAACCGAGGCCCGTCAGGCGTCCCCCGTCTGGAGGAAAACATCTATTGTCGTAGTTCCTCCACTCCCTGTGTCGGCCAGTCAGGGTAAAGGTGCTTGGCGTGGGAGCGGGTCCCACAGCTCAACCGAAATCCTGCGGCATTCCGAAACCGTAACCGAACTCAGAAGTCAACAGTTTTCTTAAATATTGCTGTTATAGGCAGTCGGTGTGAGAATGTGCCTAGACCAAAATCGGGTGAAGCATTCAGTGTGTCTGGTTATTGGCCATCAATGTTAGAAACTTAAATTTAACTTTCAGTTAGAACACTGCAGGCCTCTTTTTGTGTTCTTGGGTTTGCACATCGTAAAGTATGAGCAAGTAAATGTTAAGTGTAGGTTTCTGCGCGTCAGTTGGGGAAGCTGTGTCAAGAACTATCTGCTGTGTTACAAAAGCTGCTGAGTATGTCAGAAGCAGAATAGGAGTTTGAACTTCAGCTTGAAGTAAAATTGCATCTTTCTCAATGTTTTATTTTTCTCTGCTAGGCATATGTCCTGTCATTTTAGTTGAGACACGTTAATTTTTTGACATTTAAGTGGAAACAGAGGAAATTCTGTTGTTGACCTTTAGATGCTCTACACTTCTGTTCTTTGATGTCTTCATATGTAATTATATCTCACGAATCGTTGAGTGAGTTGTAACTGCTTTTTCAGTGTTTTCTTTAATTATAAACCATGTGTCCTGTTCGTTCTTTGTCTGTGTTCAGTCTTCTCCTCAGGAAAGGTCTTATTTTATCTAGCTGTGCTATCTTTAAAGACTTGATAAATAAGAAACAAGTTCTTGATCCTTTTGGTGTTTGGCGATCCCAAAGCACCGAGGGTGTAAACAGAAACTTTTTTTCTTCATATGTTCTCCTAATTCAGTGTTCTGATGGCATATTATTTGTATTAACTCCAGGTGTAGGAAGCATGGGAAAATGATCTTAATTTCTTCAGAGCCCTAGCGAAAAGAGTAACTGGCTCTGACAGCTAAAAAACCTAGCTAGGAGGGAAATTCTGAACAGCTGTAATGCAAAAAATCTGTGTCGTTTTCAGACTTGTCTGTGAGCATTGGCTTAAATTAGTAGTGCATTCCTCAGATGCCGATGAACATAAATGGTGGCATCTTACTTCCGCGTTACTCATTGTCTCATTTATGACATAAGCAGTTATGTTGGATTTCTTCAAAGTTGTAAGTAAAATGCTCTGGGAAAATAAGCATAGTTTCTGTTTGGCCTCTGCTAAATTCTTGAGAGAGGAGAGATTGGCTAAAATTATATATGTTCCCACAGGTGAAAATTAACTACTTCCAACAGCCTGAAGTTCTTTCATGGGAGTCTTGCAAGGAATGCCAGCCAGGTGACCAGTATGGTGCTCGTCTGGCTTGTTGGCCTGTGGTGCTGTCAGTAATTTTGTGTTTTGAAACCCCTCAATAAAGTTAAACAGGAAACTGAGTAAGACCTTCCTTAGCAAATATCATCCGTTCTTTTTTATGAAATAAGTAGTCTTCCTCTGCTTCCCTGCCTCTGACCACACAGAGTATCATGCATCTGGTTTTTGGTTTTAGTTGTTTGTTTTTGTTTGGTTTTTTTTTTTTTATGATTTGAAGATACTCTGTCAGATTCTATTGTCAAATGCTGAACTAGATTCAGTAAAGAAAAATTTGTATTTACAGGCTTCCTGATTACAGCTTGTGTAGAAACTTTCTTACTTACAGTGTGCATAATTCCAGTGTGAATCACCTTGTTAGCCTGTTACTTGCTGAAGTGAGATAGTGCTTACAGTTTTCACACTAGTCAAACACTGTCAGTATAACAGAAGCCTTTTTAGAAGCTTACTTTTGCAAAACCTTTATAACAAAGCTGCCGCTTAATGGCGTGTAGTGGAATTCATTCACAGCTGCGTCTGTTTTCTGTGACTTCATAGGAAGTGGATCCTTATGAGTGGTGATGTATGCTTTCAATTTTTGTGCATCAGGTAGGTTACAGTTTGAAGGAGCTTTGCTGTTGAGCTTTTCTTACAGACATTATGGCAGAATATGTCTTTCTGTAGCCTTTCATTGCTTTTACATTAGTAATGTTTCTGGTGTATTTGGATGATGGTGATGTCCTTGTTATGAGAAGCCCAAATGCACAGTGTTATGGGTAACAATGCAACAATATGAAATTACTCTATGATGGAATGATGTAAGATCTGAGTAGGTGTTTGCTAAATCCCTTGTATGATTGCCTTATCGAACAAGCTAATTGAGTGACTAGGTAACATGTGAGCACATTATAGTGAAATATCTAAGGACCAGTTATGTTAAAAAAAAGAAAAGAAAAGAAAAAAAGAAACTGTGATGTTAAAACTGAGGTAAGAGGGTGAAAGGGACATGAGGTCTGCTCACCCATATAGTATCAAAAGAAAGGAGTGTAAAGAACAATGAGAGAAGATGTCATAAAGGTAAGTGATATCCAGTCAGTCCAGAGGTTGAAAGATGGGTACCTGGCTTCATGATCTTCAGTACCAGTCCTGAATGTTGCTAAGTCAGTGGGCAGCACAAATTAGGTTTGGTTTGATGTGGGCCTCCTCGTATGGAGATGATCCATTAACGATTTTTAAATAAATGTAAACGGAAAAATCTACTGTATGGAAAGATCAGCACTTTGTGCCGTGTGGCTTCACAGAATCCTTGATACAGTTGTTGATTTGAAACCCTAACACTCACTTGTCGTATTGAATATCAATTCTGTGACTTTAGTTGTAAGACCACGGGGCTGTGCTTACTGGTGAGAAAAGTAAGCTAGGAAAGACAAAGTATTGTCAGCGAGTCATGTGTCAGAAACAGGTGCCTGAACAAGTGGATTAGTTAGATGCACAAAGTCACTTGGCCTGGACAATAGAAGTCTAATAGTTCTGGAGGAATTTTAAAATAAAGCAGTTCAGCTGCCCCAGTAGTAGCATACAGGCTTACTGAAGTGGACTGTTGTCCTCTCAGATGCAGGATAATAACTGAAAAATCTTCCTGCAAATAGGGCCGAAATGTCTAAATGAACCAGATACATTGGAGGCTAACTGCATGATTTCTGAGCTTAACCACAGACTCAGGCCATCTTTTTACACAGGAACCTTAAAAAAATGGTGCTGAGCAGTCAAAGTAATTGAGGAGTAAGAGCTAAAATACTGTTCTAGAATGAGGAAATGGTGAAGGAAGGGAAATCTTAAAAACAGGAGTGAACGGTAAAAAGGGTAATGGTAGAGGCAGGACACAGATCTCCTGAGTGTGTACCCTGATTGCTAGCTGTTGCTGTAGAAATAGTTAATACTACGCGCAATTGGATTAAGCTGATGTGGGCATGTCTAGTTGGACTGCAATGCCAGCTTTGTTTTGTTTTGATATACCTTATTGTTAAGACAAGTATTTGTGCTTAGGAAGGATCGTGACCTTGGATCTTGAGGGCTGCGGTGGTCCCAATGTCACGTTGCCTTGGATAGTAACGAATGTTCTGGCATTGACCTTTTCATCTTGTAAGGCCAGTGGGTTGTGAATTTAGCTACGTAGCTGGTGATGTGTTAACTGTTACAACTTCTTACAGAAGCTCTGAAGAGAATTTAGCCCTGTGCTTTCTTTTAGTGCAGTGTTTTCCCAGCTGTCTTTGATTTCCGGTCCCTTAAACATTTTCTGCTGAGAGTATGGATGCTTGTGCAGTAAATGTAAGCCTGCTGACAGTCTCGCTTGGTTACCTTTGTGAACGTTTCAGACCGTAGGTTAATCCACTAATAGACTGCTGTCACCATGCACAGGGTATGGAAGGCAGCCGCTGCTCTTGTGCTTCTGGCTTTGCCTGCAGTTGAATTTTGCCATCTTCTTGTCACCTGATGGTTTTCTTTATGCAAAGTGGGTTATCTCTGTTCTAGAGTGTAGTTTTTTAGAAAGAGAGGCAAGGTTGATGTCATGGGAAGCTTTCCATGTCGTGGCAGGGCCTTCAGAGAATTACGGACTTAATTGCAGAGAGTAGAGCTTGGCAGTGCTGTGTTCAGTGACTTGTGCTGGCAGACCAGCGGTGTGCTGCCTTATGTATCAGTCCTAGCATTTTATAATAGAGGGTTTGTAGATTTGAATTTTGAGAATAACATAAGTTTATGGAGAGGTGCTCGTGATATTTGCTAGTTTGGTGTGAATTTCTGATCTGCTGTAGATGGGGAGGGGACACAATTTTGCCATTGGGATTTAACTAATATTTAATAAACTAAATTCAGAGTGTACATTAGTAAATACAGTTTTTTTGCAAGTCTGAACTTGCCTTTCAGTGGAGGGAAAGCATTAATTAACAATGTTTAATAAAAATATAATAAAAATAATAATATAATAAACAAATCTGAGTAATTTGTGATATCTGTGAAGAACATCTGTTAAGTTTTCTTCTCTCCTCCTTTATTTAACCTGAGAAATAGGAAGAATACTGCATCAGGTTTGCCTGATCTTTCTGGAGAGTGGTTTAAGCAGATTTACTTTTCACATTAAAACCTGCTGTTTCCTTATAGGTGGTGATAAAAAACAAACAAAAAACACCCCAAAACCTTAATTAGTTTGTTCCATAACATGTTGGCTGCAGGTTCCCACCTTTGTGCTTTCCTATCAAGTACCAAGGAGAGTGTCTCTCAAATACTGACCTCGTCTTTATGGTAGTTCTTACTCTGCTGCAGTTTAAGATTGTTCTTTTCTACAATAGGTTCAGTCATTGATTGTGTTTAATTTAGGGAGAAATCATTTGAGTCTGTTCAGCATGGCAAAGACTCCCTGTCTCCAAAGTAATGAGACCATGAGCCATGATCTTCGGGTCAGCAGAATTGGTTTAATTTTGAGCAAACTAAAAAAATGTCACTGTCTCTCTGCAGGTGAAGTTCTAAAAAACTTAAATAAGTTCTACAAAAGAAAAGAAATTCAAAGGCTAGGAGCAGAAAATGGATTAGATGGTAAGAAAATGTTCTAAGTTGTTTTTTTTTTTTTTAGAAATGTGAAATCTGTTTTTATTTGGATATGGTCACAGGTAGATCTGATCTTTTATGGGTCTCACAACACTGCTTGTTTAGGTTGTCTCTGTCACTCAATTCAAATAACCTTTATATTTACTTGTAATATCTCACGTTAAGGTATAGGTTTTTAATGGGCTACTTCAGTGTTTTATTGAGTGTTTACAAATATGTTTTTGTGATCCCAGTCACATTCACTTTGTTCCTTTTTTTTGCAGCTCGCCTGTTTCACCAAGCATTTATAAGCTTTAGGAAGTATATCATGGAATCCAGTTCTGTGAGTGCTGATTTGCATATTATTCTCAATGATATATGCTGTGGTGCAGGCAAGTATCTGGAGTGCTTGTAAAATAAAATATGCAATTTTTTTTTCTGTTTTTTGACCTGTATGCTTACCTATGTACCTGCGGACCCCCCTACTATGCTGTAAAAGAGATAAAAATCACTACTTCCCCTTTCAAAAACAATTAGTGCCTATCCTATGGAGTGTTCTGTCCTTAAGTTTTCTAAAGTGGAAACAGAAGAGGTGGAGGTCTTAGCAAGAAGCAGCCTATTGTTTTATAGCATCTGTTCATTGCTGAAATGATAATAGTACTGTTCAGTTTATTCCTCTTAAAAATTCAGTAGTCGCTAGGGGGCACTTTGAGAGCTCTCTCTTGGCCAGGTGGCTTTAAGTACTTGGGAGTAAACTCCATGGCTCTGCTCTGTTTCTGTGTGGCACTAATAGAAATGAGCATTGTTTGCTGACTTACTGCATCGTGTGTTGTAATTAACGGCATTTAATCAAGAGGTGATGCTAGCTGGTAACAGTAGAAACAGCCTTCTCCAGAGTCTGAGCTTCATAAGTTTGTCATAGTTATATGTGCTTTTAATGATGGTAATTTAAAGGTTACAGTGGCCATTAGTTTTGTCTTAAAATGTAAATGTGTAGATTTTAAATGTTTAGCTTCTTAGCAAATTTAAAGTGTCTTTTTATGTTAGTTGTGCATAAAATCTTCCACCTGATTTTGTCACTTCCACTCCTTATTTACTTACATATGAGCATTGTTTATGTATGCCTCAAAACTCACATATATAGGAGTGTAAAGGGTTGTTTATTGGTGCAGTTTTGAATTTTTTTAGTTGAGTTTTGCTTGTCTAAAGATGATAATTGAAAATACTACAGTTTTTAAGTTCTTTAAATTCTGCACAATAATTTTGATTCATTGATTACTAATTCTCAATTTAAAATAAAAAACCCCAAACACTACTTGCCTTTTTTTTTAATGTGTATGTGTTTGATAATAAGTTTTTTAGATCCAGATAGTTCTTTGAAATTCTATGAGAGTTGAACAATTGGAGTGTGACCTGAAATGAGACCTTTAAGGCTGCATGTCTACTCTGCAAACAGTCAGAAGAGTGAACCTGGGTGTCTCTTCTGAGTTAAATTTCCTAATTTTGTTTTCCCACTAAGGGATTGTAGACTCACAATTTTGATCCAGCATCCCAAGTCTCAGTAACTTAGGAAAGCTACAAACTACTCCCTTTTTCTCTGTTTATTCATAAAAGTATTGTAGAAGCTTTTGTTTTATTTTATTCCAAGGCAGCACATGAATTTAGGAGGAAAAGGTGAAAATCTTCTTAGGACAGAAAAGCTATTTCTCATCTAGCTTTTCCATAGCTTCTCATTTTATTTAGAAGTTCTCGAGACACGTAGGCTGGCCAGAGTGAATATCCTGAAATGAGATCTTTTTTTTTTTTTCCCCATGCTACTGTATTTGCATTACATTGCTTAATGAGTCCATGTACTCATGTTAGTTTATCTTCTGCCATTGAGATAATTATTGAACTTTGTAGAGAGCCAGAAGTTGAAAGAATTACGTAAGATACACACCTTCAGACAAGCTAGCAAACTTTCTTAAAAGGGTTTGTCTTCTAGGTCACGTCGATGATCTCTTTCCATTTTTCTTGAGACATGCAAAGCAGATCTTTCCGATGCTGGACTGTATGGATGATCTGCGCAAGATCAGTGATTTAAGATTGCCGCCCAACTGGTCAGTGTGTTTAAGTGGTTGCAGTGTCTTGGTAGCATCACAGAATTTCATTCATAGTCTGTGGACTTAAGCGTTATGATGTATAATTGCACTATATTTTCAGTTCCATTTCTCTGTTTTTACAATAGTTTGTGTTGGGAATTGTCTTTGTTACAAGATACGTTGCAGTCAATTAAAAGGAAAATAAGATTATATCAGCTATGAAAGTCGCTGTGTTGGTATTGCCTTTCCAGAAAGCTGTCTTCTGGCTGTATCGGGGAGGTAGCGCACCAGAACATTAAAATGTTAATATTCTGAAGGAGGGAGACCACAGTAATAAGAATTACTTTGAACACAACGTGTGAATTCCACTCTAAATCTTTGAAAGCATTGTATGATTTAGAAGATGAATGTATAAGACATAGTGACCTCTTTACACTGTCTCTATTTAAGAACTTGATCTTTCTGCTTTCAACATACATTAAAAAGTCTATTAGTAAGTAAATGTTTAAGCTAATTTGCAATTTCCCCTGAATCAGTATCCAGAACACCAGATAAATGTTCAACAGATCTGTTTTTTTCTGTATGTTTTAGGTATCCAGATGCCAGGGCTATTCAGAGAAAGATAATATTCCATGCTGGTCCTACAAACAGTGGAAAAACTTACCATGCTATCCAGAGATTTTTGTCAGCAAAATCTGGAATATACTGTGGTCCACTAAAACTTCTGGCTCATGAGATCTTCCAAAAGAGTAATGATGCTGTCAGTATGTTATATTACTTACCTACATCCTTAGTACAGGAACAGTCTTATGAATGCATGTTTGTAAAGTACTGTAGTTGCTTAGAATGGAACATCATTTCCCCAGATGGAACATCACTTTCCCCAAAGCACACGCTGTGCAGTCATCCCTGTAACCTGCCTCCATTTTCCTGTAATTTTTCCCTCCCTGGGTTTAGCTAAGTTCTACTGTTACCTTTTTCAGCATGGAAACCGTGGCTTCTTTTGCCTGTGACCTTTATTTTAGCTTGTCTGCAAGAAATTACCCTTGCTTAACTCCCCTCAACCTTCTGCTTCAATGTTTAAATAGATGTCACAACCATATAAGAAAAATTTCTGCACCTTCAGATGTGTTGAGTTGAAGAGCAGTGCCCTCTATCAGGTCCCTAGAGGAAGCTTTCATTAGTACTTTTTTTTTAATTGCTTCCAGCATCTTTTTGAAGGCTCCTCACCAGTGTGCTTCCAGCTGCGCGGAACCACACCAGTTCTGAAGCATTACAATAATAGATGACATGTTAATGCAGCATAGTGTGTATGTACAGCAGTGTTTAGCAAATCATCTTGTGATTTTTTTCTTTTTTTTTTTAATAAGTGTATGATTTAGAATTTGTAATTCCTGGTAGTGGTTTATCAAAGCAACGCATAAGAAAGATTGGCTTGTCCTAGAAGATATCCATAATGTGTACTGCGTAGTGAATGTGGATACCGTGTCGTGATGTTCCTTGTCAGTAGTTACTGCACTTTTTCCCCATGTGTTTAGTGTGTGTGAGGACTTTTCACTTGGCAGCTCATGGATCATACGTAGCCCTTGAGGCTTGGACAGGGCTTCCTGCATGGCTCTATAGATGGCTGTAGATAGGGAAGGAGCAGCCATCTGCCTGTGATTCAGTGAGTGTAGAGCTGACAGAGGGTGATGGCCCCTGCTGTCTCTCACAGCTAGTCCTCGTGAGCTCTTGCTGTGTGAGTATGAGGCAGCAGATGAGACACCCAACAGGGCAATCACCAAATGAACTGGAGGAGGCTGGAGCTTGCAAGGCTCCTTCACTGCTGCGCCCTGCTTTATGAGCCCCTTGTACTACAGCTGTTCTGACAGTTCTTTTGTTGCAGGTGTGACATCTCTGAAATGCTCAGAGGAAGATGTAAGCTCCTGCAGGAGCAGGGGAGGGCATGTAATTACAGATACTACCTCTTCATTATACCCTTCAGTCTGATAGGGCTTAAATACAGAGCACAAGTCTCAAAAGGCTGAGGACTTATTTTCTGGATAGCTTCCATTATACTGTCTTAGAAACTACTTTAAGAAACTGATTTTTTTTTTCCCCCTTTGGAAAAGGGATTCTGTTATATTAAAGAAGCTTAACATGAGTTTTCTGAATTCCTTTAGAATGTGCCATGTGACTTGGTGACAGGAGAAGAGCGTGTGTATGCCAACGAAGATGCCAGACAAGCTCCTCATATTGCTTGTACCATTGAAATGTGCAGCACTAATACACCTTGTATGTATACCTAATTGTTTCAGTCACATCTCTGGTATCCTTATGTGTGTTATTGCTTGGACTCTGAAGTAGCTGAACTATTCCTTTTCACTCTTAACTGAACAATTTCTGAACTATGTTAGAGCAGTTAATAAAACCTGGATCATCTCAGAATAGCCTTTTGGTGGTAGAGCATTATCTTGATTTGAGCAAACTTTTTTAGAAAGCCTTTGAATTCCTTCCTGTCTTGTATTGCTGTTCTAGATGCTTTTCCTTGGTGCATCATATTTTTCTTCTTTGTTTTAAGATGAAGTTGCTGTGATTGATGAAATTCAGATGATCAGAGATCCTGCCAGAGGGTGGGCTTGGACAAGAGCCCTTCTAGGTAAGGTTGTTTGTGTTGACAATAAACTAATTTAATGTACCTACAAATGGCACATTAAATTCAAGCTTAGCAGTCAGTATATTCATAAGTGGTTACAGTAGGTGATGCAAAATAAAAGCAGGTATTGTTTCTTCATATGTCTTCTCACAGCAAGTTAGAGAGAGACTCTGCCTCAAAGGTTTTGTCTGTATGGCAGCAAGCTCCCTGTCACGTTTTACTTAATGAATGTTTTTTTAAAATTTTATTCTTTAAGTTATACAGATGTCTCTTTTAGTTTTTCTTCCTTGGATAATACAGAGTCTTTGTGTTGTTACACCTTGCTGTCCTTTTACGTTGATGATTTTATAGAAGTATGCTTTTTTTGTTCAATTAAAGCCACAGTTTTTCAGAGATTTCATTATGAAGAGATACTGTTAAATGTATGGCAACATGGCAAACATTAAATATTTTATAGTGTTAATTTCAAATGGCTCATTTATAGAGCTGCATTGATCTGTTAAATTCTTAGAAGAATGCTTCTTTTGCTAATTTTAGAATTTTTCAAGAGGAATTTTTGAAACTCATTTTTCCTCAGATTTTGAACAGAAGTTGGGAATCTGGTTTCCCCCCCACCCTTCCCTTCACTACTTTTGATGCTAAGTTTAACAGCATGATTTGTCACACTTCCCCTACCTCCTATTTTTTTTCCATTTTCTATTCTGACTGCATTAGGGACGTGTTCATAATTTTAGAAGGTCATGCAGAAAACAAAGCTCTTCAGTTCTGCTGCGGTTTGGGAGTTAGTAAAACATTAGTAGTAAATAAAACACACTCAAAAGTTTGCTGCACTTGTTCAGTGGTTGAGGGTACCTCTTGTTTTGGCTGAGAGGGTGCAACAAGGTATTAGCTGCTCTGATTATTGTACTAATGGATTTCCAAGCATCTCTTGCTGATACGAGGTCAAGAGCAGCTCTAAGGAAGTAGTGTACTGTGGGAGAGGGGATGTAGTGTATTGTGCTGATTTGGGATGTTGAAGGAGGTGAAATACAGTCCTTGTTGATGAGTTTAGCAAGCAAAATGTAATTTTTGGGTAACTTAAAAGTCAGCTAAAGCTACTGTTGTCTATAGATATGTAACATTTTGCATTTTATTTCATTGGATCTTGTTCAGGACTCTGTGCGGAAGAAATCCATGTTTGTGGAGAAGCGGCTGCTATTGACTTGGTGACAGAGCTCATGTACACTACAGGGGAGGAAGTTGAAGTAAGCTTTTTAATTCTGTAAATTTGCGGACAGAACATCAGGTTGTCCTTGCTGGAAAACAGGCAAAAATTTAGGGTCTTTTGAGAGTATCACCGATCAATGTTATTCTTGCAGGGGTTCTTGTTAGAATGTTTCTCAATTCCTGTAAACCAAAGGAGATGTTGCAAAGTTTTTTTGTGGTTGTTTTTTTTAATAGTAGTATTGCTTTGATTAAAGAAGATGAGTGCTTTGCTGAGTTCCCCTCAGGGAATGCTACAGCTGTTTAGGGGCTTTCTTTACAGTTCTGTTCTTCCTTGGGGGCACAGTGCCCTCAAGTTTGCTGAGGTTACCAGGTCTGTTGATAATTGTCCTCCATATGATGAGGAAAGGAGTTAAGAGCTAACACCTTAGAAGAAAGTGGTTGAAAGATCTCCAAAACCCAACGTTAATGTCATAATTTTTTTTTCCCTTGGGAAGATTCCTTTGTGAAGAGTATTTAAAACCATAAAATTTGGTCCTAAGAAAGTCCAGCCTGCGTGATTTCCTGGTGAATTAGCTGTAGGTTTATATGTCTGTGTGGTGGGGCGTGTAATTCTGAAAGGGGACCGGTTACAGCGTTGACGTAACTGAGTAAAAACAGACTCTTATTTCTTGATAGAGTTGCTGCATAGCCTGTATACTTCTTTTCCTGAATGTAGTTTACATGTAAAAATGTGGAGTTCTTCTATTTCTTGAAAAGGCCATATAGTTCTCAGCTTGGGAAGTGCTGCAAGTATGCAAGTGCATAAGGTGTATGTCACGTTCTCCCCAGTAATTACCCCTTCAGGACTGTGAGTGGTCCCACAGCGTTACAATCGATTGTGATAATAACCATGCTGGCTGATATTCCACAGGAATTTTTCATTCAAATGATTGTTTTTGGCAACTCTTTGATTCTAGGTCCGAAACTACAAGAGACTCACTCCTCTTACTGTGCTGGATTATGCCTTAGAGTCTTTAGATAACCTCCAGCCTGGGGACTGCATTGTCTGTTTCAGTAAGAATGACATTTATTCTGTCAGTCGACAGATTGAAGCCAGAGGATTAGAATGTGCTGTCATATATGGCAGTCTGCCACCAGGTAAGGCACTCTTCCTTTTATTTTTAAGGGAATGTTCTGCTTCTTGCTGCTTTCTTAGAAAAAACTTCTAAAATGAGGCAGTACAAGTTTTCCTAGTTTTGCATCTCTACGTCATTAGAGAAAGTAATCAACTTTTGTGGATTGGACCTTTATTATGTACTTAATATTGATGTTCAGGTAGACATAATTAAATGAGGTCTATCCACAGCTCTGGGAATGATTTAAATCCTTCCTGCCCCCTTCCCCCAACAACAGCCAAATACCAATCAAATACCAGTTTGGTTTTTTATTTCTCAGCTTATTATAAAGGCATTTGACTTAGTGGTATATTGTCTTTATTTTGTAAGAAGAGTTTGCTACGTGAAGCGTTTTGTCATTCTGTTTTAGGAACAAAACTTGAACAGGCAAAGAAATTCAATGATCCTGATGATCCATGCAAAATTTTAGTTGCTACAGATGCAATTGGAATGGGACTCAATTTGTAAGTAGTTGGAGCAGTTATGGTATGATTTTTTTTTTTTTTTTTGCAGGTGTGATGCCTGCATTAATTTCCTCACTTGTTTCTCCCCAGTTTGACTAATTTGGCTAGGTATCTGCTACATCTAGATAACACAGTAGATACATTTTAATTCTGAAGTGGTGATCAATGGGCAGAACTAAGCTTTATTTTAAAACTGATTCTAAGAATCAAATAGCTCACTTGGCCTAATCCTGTGTAATAGTAGGCACTATTAAGATCCTTTTGATTCACTGGAGTCAGATGTGCTAGGTGGTCAAGAGTATCGGTCTCTTGCATTTCTGAAATGTAAAGCAAGTTCAGTCCAGTTTCAAATGTATTTTGTTGCTGAAGGCGATGCAGTCACATTGCTATAAACTACTGAGGCAGATGATGATGGTGAATGGATTGGGACCCTATTAGAACATGATTGTTGTGTGTAGGGATGATGATTCTCCTGCAACTATCCAGTAGTCTTATGCTGCCCTTTTGAATATGCTGTGTCCGTAACTAGTTAGTACCTGTGGTCCCTTAATTTACAGAGGTGAAAAAAGCTCAAAAAAAAAAAA
>VYXH01004074.1:253627-301517 GCA_013397275.1 Burhinus bistriatus
AGGCTTTCATTCTTCTGTAGTAGGTTGTATATTGGAAATAATTTGCAAAAAAGGATTTCTCTTTGTTTTTGTCCAAATATTTCAGGTGTATAAAAAGAATAATTTTTAACTCTATAGTAAAGCCAACTATCAATGAGAAGGGAGAAAAGGAAATAGACTCCATTACAACCTCTCAGGCTCTACAAATTGCAGGCAGAGCTGGGCGTTATGGCTCATCCTTCAAACAAGGTGAAGTCACTACGATGCATCGTGATGACCTGATGCAGCTGAAAGAAATTTTGAGTGAGCCTGTGCCCCCTGTGAAGGTGAGAGGCTCAGTACCCAGTTTGTACGGATGTGCTCTGGAGCTGATTTACTATGTTCTGATCCCAAATTATTTTTCCTTGTGTCTGTTTACAAGTTAGTAATAAAAATGGATTGTGTAATGCTGGAGTGACTTCAAATATATGTCCCATTTGGAGGCTTGCAATATTTCATTTATATTGAAGCTGCTCTTTTAAGAATTAAAAGCTCAGGCAAAAAAGTTCTTAAGTTCTGGAAAAGTGTGCTAAATAAACTGGACTCTGTAGGGTGCTTTGGTTTCTTCATTTTGTCTTTCTAGATTTTTTCTGATGCACTAACTTAAGAGCAATATTGAGAATTAATGGAAATTTTTTTCTTTATTTTCCCTTTAGGCAGCTGGCCTACATCCTACTCCTGAGCAGATAGAAATGTTTGCTTATCATCTCCCTGATGCCACTCTGTCCAATCTAATTGTAAGAATGATGAAAATATTAGCTTCTGCTTTAATAATGAAGCATTGCTTATAATCACTGCGTTTGTATGAAAGTGCAGTTTGGGAACCTAACAGACAGCCTTGTGTGTATCTTTTGTCAGTTGGATTCTTCTCTCTACCACAGCAGTGACTGCAAATACGTTTAGAATGCTTAGCTTTTCTTTGTTATAATAAACTTGACAGCTGTTGAAGTGTGTAAATATGTTTACACGTGTTGAAGAGTGTACTATAACCTTTTCATTTCACCTTTCCTGTATTTTAAATGGAGACTTTTTGGTCTGGGGCTGAAAATAGTAGAAATTGAAATTTTGATAAATTTATGTGAAAGTTCTTGGGAAACTGGGCTGGTCATGTCAGATTTCTGTACATCTGAGAGCTACTTGATTTTTTTTCCTGGTTCTGTGGACTTTATGCTAAAACAGTGTCTGCTTAACTTTGAGAAAACCGATTTTGTGGGATCTACTTGATCTCATCATTAACTGGATAGTAGAATTTTTGGAAGTGTCTGAACATTTTAAAGTAGAAATTAAGCTTCCAATGCTGTATTTAAAAAATAGTATCACAGTTTTTAGTACACTGAGATATTCTTAGCAGCTTTCATGGATTTAAATGCATATTACTGTTCTCTGCTGATGTGCTGTTGTGTATCAAAGTGTATGATTTCTAACCTCGAGGTAAAAGATTACACTTGGAGACCTCCTGGAGGACTTAGGCTGGTAGGGAAACATCACATCTTTGAAATTTTACTATTGAGAATTTCTGGGCTAGCATAGAAGTATTAAGACAAAATCCCCATGTTATTTTTGATCTCTTAAGTATTCAGTCACATATTCATTAAGAAGCTCAGTGTTTCTTTAGAGAACTTTTAAAAAAAGTCTTGCAAAGATTTACACGGGAGAAATAATTTTGGGGGCCCATAAATATTCCCCCTGCAATGTGCAGTGGCATCTCCTGCCTTGGTTGTGTTTCAGGTATTCTTTGAAGTCCTCTATTGCAATGCTGTATTTATCTTGTGATTTCTTGCTTCCTAAAATAGATCTGTTCCTGACATTGGGCTAAAAATACCTCAATTATTGAATTTTGTGCTGTAAAGTTAGCTTTTTGGGTCATGCTTAAATGACAAACCTGGAACGAGTTCTAAACATAGTAGTAACTGGTTCCTCTGATGGTGTTTTTGTAACTAAAAGGTACACTTCCAGAACACTGTGTTTGTTACTTAGGAGACTAATTGAAAATGCTTAAATGAAGCATAGTGTGTTATGTCTTCTCCTCTGATCCTGTGTTAGAGAATTGAATGAAAATCCTGTTAAAAGAGTAGAGGGAACTCCCCTGCCCCCTTTTTTATTACTGTGGTCAAATTTGATATTTTTAGCTGCCTTTGATATTTCAGTTAGCCTTTGAGACACTAAATCGTTTCTTAGTTTGGTAATGCAAACTTTAACAACCCTCTGCTCTAATAACATTCTCTCCACTTGGTTATATTTTCACAGGATATTTTTGTGAGTCTCTCACAAGTCGATGGGCTTTATTTTGTCTGCAACATTGATGACTTTAAATTTCTAGCAGATATGATTCAGCACATTCCACTAAATTTGCGATCGCGATATGTCTTCTGCACTGCACCCTTGAACAGAAAAGAGCCTTTTGTGTGTACCATGTTGCTGAAGGTCAGTTATTTCTTTACCTCCAAAAAAATGTGGCATTTATATTGGAGCAAGCGGATCTCGGTGCATTGAGACTCTATCTAGCTGCTGTATTTATTATGAGTTTTGTCATTAGATCACTTGAGAGCATTCTTAAAGTGCTCACAGGTAATAATATAAAATAGCTGGGGATAGCTATTTTTTTAAAATATTTTTTTTTTTATCTTTACCATTTTATTGGCCAAAACTTTTAACCTCTAAGAACTGCTTCTCATTTTGTGATGTAAATTAGAATTTGGATAGTTTTTCTGCTGTTTGCCTCAGAGAATCCTACTGCTTGCCTTGCAGGTGATCTTTGGACTGGGAGAGATCCAGAATTGTGTTATGTGGTCATTTGTGCACTGTTAAGCTTTTCGCTACACTGTGTGTAAAAGTAGTCCTTAGAAACCAATATACCGCTGCTTCAAGGTGTTAGCTTGTCAACAAAAGGAAAGAATGTGGGATTAGGTGTGACTGCTGATGTTCTAATACAGTTAAACAGAATTAAAACCCCAGAAAATACAGCGCTGTGAGTTGCTCTCAGAATTACGTCATTTCATTTTTCAGGCCTGGATGAACGGTTTTCCACTGTGCCCCTGCACTGATTATTTTGAGGAATTTGTAGTCAGCTGATTTCAGTTTTTCAGGATTAATAATTTTGTTTGGGACTGTTACTTTTTTAGACAGTATCGCCTTTGTCCCCTTTTAGAGACTGCATTAAACATATTTAATAAAATAGTGTAAAAATGAAACTGATGTAGTGCCCTCACGTCACAGATACTAGACCTGTGCTTTACAAAAATCACAAATGATGTTCTTTAAAAATTGAGTGATTGATTTAAAGACTTGGAAAAAAACAAAAAAGTGCCTCATTAAGAAAATGCTGAGTGTTCAGAACCCCAAGTAATGAAGGTACAGAGGACCATAATGTGATGTCTGAGGGAGGTAGACTGTTGTGAATGCCTATGTGAATTTAAGCCCCATTCATTAGCAAAAACCCTTTTGGAATCAGCCAGTTAGGAAGCAGTTATTCCAAGTCATCAATGCTCCTGAAAATTTTAAATTTAAATCTCATTTGGCTAGTTTATCTGTTAATAAAAGAGCTGAGATGTCTAGGTTTCAGAAGGGCTGATTTCTAGTGCAGATTAATCTCTTTGAGTTGTGAATAGTGTGTTTCCTAAGTCAGGGAACACATTTAACATGTTCTGAACCCTGGAGATTCTGAACCAAGATAATTAACAGAATAGGAGCAGGAGAAGAAAAAAAGCCAAAGTCCATCTGCTTTGCCAGATGAAATCATAAGCCTTCGGTGTTAGGCTTTTCTGGATAGCTCTATACTTTTGTTGCTTAACTGTGCATGGCCCATGGACGAATTGTGTTAATGAGGCCCTGGAAAGGAGAGGTGACTCCTGTGTTGAGTAATTAAGTAAAAGAATGTGTGGCATTTGGGCTGTGTAAAACAAAGCAGGTATTTTCTGGAGTATTCTATGTATATAGACTCAAGGGAATTTAAGTCATTTGGGATTTCTTCTTTCCCGACTGAGGACTTCATTGTATCTGCTTGTTTTTCAGTTTGCAAGACAGTTCAGTAGAAATGAGCCTCTGACGTTTGACTGGCTCTGTCGGCACACCAAATGGCCATTAGCTGCTCCAAAGAACATCAAAGAGCTTGTACACCTTGAGGCTGTTCATGATGTTTTTGACCTCTATCTGTGGTTAAGGTATTGTCTTTGTGCTTGAAAATTATTTTTATTTTTTCCTGATATTTATGACTTACAGTCCTAGAAAAGCAGTGTCTTCAAGCCTGTGTGTTTGTAGTGCACTACGGGCTCTTTTGGCCCTCTAGAGGATCTTGACAAATGCAAATGTAGCTATGTTGGGGGAGCAAGTCATGGGTTCTGCAGAGAACAGTTTGTGACTGACAGAAAGAGAAAGTTAGAAATGAGGTGATCCTGGACTGGAGCAGCTGAAATGCCACTTAAAATACAGTGGCCTTCTCATGCAACACGTAATAATTTTTTTTTACTTTACATAGTATCTCATTTTTGTCTTAGTCAGTCCTTGGATGAAAAGGTTTAATTGTGTGTTGTTTTGCCTCTCTTCAGTTACCGCTTCCTGGATATGTTCCCTGATGCTGTCCTTGTAAGGGATATTCAGAAAAACTTGGACGACATTATACAAGTTGGTGTCTGCAACATCACGAAGCTGATCCGAGCCTCACAGTCTGCCGCTGCTCCTGACACAGCAGCAGTTGTGTCAGAAGACTTTCCTCTTTCAAGGACTAAGAGGGATACCAGGCTAGTTTCAGACCGTCACGGCGCAAAATCCACAGAGGCACTGTCTATTGCAGTGGAGGTTCCGGGAGAAAGAAGAGCAAAGAACTTGAAAGCCTATCGGTCTGCTCCAAGGCAGGAGGATCTGAAAAGCCATGGACGTGGATCACTTGCCAACAGACTGCTGCGTGAAGGACTTCTGACACAAGAAATGCTGAGACAGCTGGAGAGTGAGTGGCAGGATCAGCGCAGGAATGGTAGATATGGCGTTGGTTCAAAAAGAGATGATCAGAATAGTTCAAAGGAAATGGGGAAAAAGAAAAAATAGAACCATGTCCTAATTCTGTTTAGTTTTTATTCATAAAATAAAATACTATTTTAATAACTTCCTTGGCATTTCATGGTTACACTGATGCAGCTCCTTGATGTTTTCCTTCTCCTGTGGCCAGTTATGTGAAGCACTCAGACAAGTGGACTCTTAAAAGCTCAGAGCTCTAAGTTTGCTTTTACCAGTCAGCTGTACACTTTTTCAGTCATGGTGTTCAGCCTCAGTGTATGATCTGCTGCTATGTGAAAATTTGAACTTGATGTCTTCTTGCAAGATAGCCTCACATCGTTAATAAACATGAGATATTTCACTAGTAATGAATTAGCTACTTATTCCATCTCTTCCCAAAGGGCAGAGTTTAACAGATAACGAACAAGTAATGAACAACCTGGCAGGCAGCTGGGTCAGAGTGGTGATAGGAGTCATGCGCCTCTAACCTTTGTGTCCTGTCAAAATGTGGAAGGAGGCTAAAAGCGTTTGTGTTAATGCGTTGGGGAATGATGAAATTCTGGCCAGATTTTTGAGTAAATTCCAATTCTGTCATCTGAGGGGTAATTACTGAAACAAAGCAAAATCTGTCCTTGCTCTTTAAGTTGTATTCTTTCTCCTAGGAAAAGCTCATCACACGGATTCAGGCAAAGTTTGGGGGGAGGGAAAAATAAAAAAGTTGGATTATGATTTTTGGGGGGAAGGAGCAGATGTTAAAGGCATAGATATGATTTATTTACTTTTGAGAAATTCAGATGTCTGTTTCTCCTTGACTTTTCTAATTCGGTTTCATACAAATTATTTTGTTCTGTTGCACTTCGTAAATGTTTTTTTGCTTCACATGCTAGTTTGTTTGTGATACCTGAATTTTGAGAGGAGACAAAATATTTTACTTAGACTATAAGCTGTGTGAGCTTAAGTAACAGCTTGTGGGTTGATATTTCTGACAGTAGTATTTCCACATACCCGTTTTATCATGGGTATCATAAACTGGGAAAGTTAGGTGCTTACCACTTGGGGGAAGGTTTAATTTGTTAGAACTAAGTTCTGAGGGGAAAGGACTTTTTCTTCCTGATGCAGTGTCACTGAATAACGTTTAAGGCAGTGCACCAGTGCCTCTTTCATACACACGCAGATGCTGTCATTTGTTTTTAGTGTGAGCAGCTTTAAGGTATGTTTTTGAGCTCCCAGTAGGGATACTGGAGAGTGGAAAGAATCACATGCTGAAGCTCCTGTGTATTCACAGAAAGGGGTTTCAGCGCTAGGACGCGTTGCTGGGGCTGCCTGAAGAGAATAATGCTGCAGCAACCACATTTCTGGGGTTGGCTATATACAAGTCTGCAGATCCTGCTTGTGTTAATGTTGGGATATGTGTAGAAGCCAGGTTGAATTTCACTGTATCAAATACCTGACTTTCTAAAATGATCAAGCACATATTTCTGCAGGTTGAAAGTTTGCTCTGAATCCGCTTTGCTTCCTCCTAGTATGAATCCTTTAAGCTGCTGTTCAGAAACAAGTCTGCAGCAGTTTGAGTAATGTTTTTAACATTTGTTCTCAGTGTATTTCACCTACTCTTTCCCCGTTATTTACTAAAAAGCAAGCAGTGCTTAAATGTTTCCAGTCCACCTGATCTGCTGATTTCAGTGCCAGACTGGGGGGGAGGGAAAGTTTTAGGTCCTTCCCCTGTAAAGCCCCATCTTTCTTTTCTTCCCCAAGAAAAAACAAACAGCTATGTATGTGTGGCAATGGCCATGTGAACGTCCTGAATTTTTTGCTTTGCGGATGAGTAATTCTGCTTTGCTTTCCCGGAGTCCTGACAGCCTCTGCTTCACAGCAACACGACTTGCTCAGAATGTGAGCTGGCAATTAACCCTTACAAATGCATTCCATTTGATACTATTTGGAGAGCTTGTGTGATGTGGATTACGTGATTGAGTGGTATCAATTGGCTCTTTGTGTCCTTTGCACTTGACAGACTGGAAGGGACGTTGTTGCTCAAGCCTGCAGATGGGTTTGACAACATGCATTTGCCCACTTACCTCTTGGACTACAAACTCCTTGCTGAATCTGCAAACCACTGTTTAAAACCACACTTGTGCAAGGATGACTCCTGTTTTCTCTACCCCAGTGCGTGTGGGGTTGGGTTGCAGGGGAAGCACATTGCTATTGTACTTTGCTTCTAGTCTGTTTTGATAAATTTGTCCTTTAATTGTATGCTAAGCTGCGTACTAGTGTATATTTTTGAGCAAGGAAAGAGTGGCTGGGACTTTGGGGTATAAGCCAGCCTTGTGTTTGAGCAGCAATACTTGCATTAAGGAAGCTAAATGACTATAAGCATTCTTTTTTGTATTTTGCTGAGATTAGCACTTGGCTTAACTCATTGCTTGTTTCCATAGTGACTCCATAGTAACTGTTTTAAGAGCTCTGAAGTTTATTCAGGCGTTTCCAGGCTGACTTTTTATGAAAGTTTTCTTTTCTTCTGAGCTAATGGTGTGGCTGTCATTGACTCCCATTAGAGTGGCTGCCAAATTGGTCCTGTGTGGTACAATCCGGACTGGTGTGGTGCAAAGCTATGCCAGCTGCACATTTTTAACGTGCCCTGTGCACGCAAGCCCCTGGGGGAGGATTGGGTGGCCTTTTGCTCCTCTTCATGAGGCTGTGTTGAAACTTGCTCTTTTTAGACAACATCAACAACGTTGTTCACTTGCTCTGGGAATCACATTTGCAAAACTGTTTATTTCAGGTGTTCGGACTTCCAGATTAATTTCAGGCATTCAAGTTACAGATGTTTGGGAACTTCTTGATTTCACAAGTTAATTTTTTGTGTTTATTTGGTATGCTTCGAATGTAAAATGCTGATTGTAACAGCACTACTTGGTAACACCCTTCTTTCTTTTAAGCCAACGTGCTCTTTTCTGTCTGGGCTGTTTACATCTCTTCTAAAGAGTGTCTGTCCTTGGAGTGGATTTTCCAGTCAGTCCCTTCAGGTGTTCTGCCTTATTTTGCAGCCTGATGTTGCCCTAGGAGGGGCATATCCAGGATGAACGTGGGGACCCCTTTCCGTTCTGAGTTTTAATGAACTTGGGAGAATATAATGGGGAACAAAGCTGCCGCTACTGGGAGGGGAAACATGTTCTAAGGGTTGGTCTTGGAAGCATACGCTGAAAGGAAGAAGGATTTCTCCTGATGACTCGTCTGTAGCCTTGTCCACTGTCTCCTTGTTAACCTGGCTGCCAAACTCAGCAACGAGTGTTGCCAGCTGCCTCTGATGAGTTTCTCCAGCAATAAAATGCGTATTAATGTGGTACCTCTTTCTGGAGGTAACTGGTACATGTTTAGCTGATGTACTTGGGCATTTATCTGAATTTCCCCGTTGTAGCTGTGAGCTCCTTTTCTCCGCAGGCCTTTGACTGGAAGGCAGCAGGTGGAGGATGGGCTACGTGAACACCAGCCTCTACAGGATTCTCCATTGTGCCTTGAGGCAGGCTTTGGAGGGACAACTGCAGGAGAAGAAAGTAGAGAGAGAGGGGTATTATAACTTTGAAGTCTTGTTGGCCCTTGCAAAGGGGGAAGGGGGGGTAACTTACTGGATGCAGCTCTAACAAAGGGAAAAAACATTTCCTCAAGCCTCCAAGCTGCATGCAATTGGAGCTGATCTGTTCACTTAGTCCTGGATTGTTTCCCCTGTACTGGCCAGAATTTGTACAAAATGGCTGTAACGTATTTGGGTATTGGGCCCTTAGTGCATTGAACTGCTGTCTGCGTGGAAGTGAGATAATGTCTTGTCTTTTCTTGCACAACAGCCTGCCTGAAGCTAGGATGCACCAGGGATGAGCGAACAAGTTACGCAGTGATTCTGACACGTCAGGTATTTAACAGAGCTTGCTGCCAGTTTAGTAACATTTAGATCTTTGAGACCCTTTTCCAGTGGCATCCGTTAGAGAAAGAAAGAAAAGAGAGAATGAAAAATAAATCTACTGTATTACAGACACAATGGGCTCTGGATCAAAGTGGGATGGAGCTTGAAAGGTGATGTTTTCAATTTTGCTGGCCAGAGGGGTTGTGACTCGGATGGCATGGGTAAACAATGAGGAAAGAGACAGTCCCTCTGGGAGTCAGTGTCTGACTTAACGAGCCAGCAGTTATTAAAAGATGAATACAGGAGAAGTGAACCGTGCTTTCTGGCTGGTAGCGTGGCTTTTTTCTTCTTTCTTTTCTGCCTTTCTCTTGAAGATCAAAGGCCTAATTTTAGAACAAGCCCTATTTATGGACTGTTCAGCCACTCTGTCTGCTTTACTCTTGTTCTAGAATAGTGGAAAATAAATAGAGCTGGCGGGATCTCCCAGTGTCCAGAGCTCATCCCTGATGCAAGGCAGGAGGGGAAAAAAAAAAGAAAAAAAAAAAAAAAAAAACCTCAACCTTTCCTAGCAGAGATTTTGTTTAATTTGTCTCTGCAGAGGGAGTTCCCTTCCCCTCCCTCAGCTCTTTCAATCTTTCCTCATGACCAGAGGCTGAAAAAATGTAACCTGTGATGGCTCCTGATGTTCAGCAGAGCTCTCTCTTTCTGATCCATGCCTTCCTGACGTGCTGTAGCTGCCAGGGCTGGGCAGAGTCCTCTTCCTGAGACTGGTGCTGAGTATAGAGTTGTGTTGTTTTGTGTGTCTGTGGATTATAGTCCTGTTCATACAGCCCAGCATGATGATCAGTCATACTTTTTTTTTTTTTTTTTACAGTAGCATGAGATTGTTGGGTCCACTTCAGGCTATGAACTGATGTAGCCTGAGATCCTTTCCTGTTGACTGGCTGCTTCTGCTCTGCTCTGGATCTGTGTAGACAATTTTCTACTTCTGCTCAGTAGTTCTTTGTGTTTCCTCCCATTACTTGGCATTCCCTACCCCTTCCCATCTCCCTTTTCTCCCTCTGGCCCGAGGCTGTTTTTCTAATTTGTCAAAAGATTTTTTTAATTTTAATATTGTTCTGCAAAATTTTGGGTGGCAGTTGTCTGCCGCTGCAGTAAGTGTGCTTAGTTCCAGCTGAAATACTGAACAGTAACTGGGGGGAAACACACCCAGTGTAGGTGTAGTTTGAGAGTGAGCCTCTAATTACCCCATGAGAATGCCTTTTTTTTTTCCCCTTTTCTTTTTTGTTTCCTTTGTGTCTACATTTCACACAGTGTCCTTTGGATGATGTTTCCGTAGTCCGTATCACTTAATACAATGGCAAAATCCTGGAAACACTTGTGCATTCAGAATGAACTTTTGAGAGGAGTAGTTAAAGGCTGTGTCAAATTCAACTCTGATGGTGTACGGAAGCTGCTCTTAGTGTCGGCACTCTGTGCTCCCGTTTAAAGGCATTTATCAAGTGAGGCAGTCTGATAGCAACGCTGTCGGCTGCCAGGTAGATCTGTCCCCTCCCCAGGTTTTGCAATACTGAGGATCTGCACTGGTCTGAAACTTTGTCTTCAGGAGGGGCAAAGGGAGAATAATAGGTACAAAATCTCTCTGCTGGGAATTGTGCAAGAGGTATTTCAGCGGGGGGCAGGGGTCTGTGTGTCTGTTCACTCCTGTACACGGGTGAAGCTTAATTGGAAAAAAAGCTGCAGATAAGGGTGCACTGTGCGGAACTAGAGCAGAGTTAATTCATGCAGAAGAGCTTGCCTCGCAAGTGGGAGCGCTGAGTAGAGGGAAGAAACCACCTAAAATCCTCTCTAACTTTCCGGATTCCCTGCAGCACTTTGTTGCGTGCTGTGCTGGTGGGAGCTTGTCAGCCCCCCCGGGAACGGAGCGAGGCAAAGCAGGGCAGGCTGCGTAGCAACTACATGGCAAAGTGGTAACAATTCCCAAGTGGGGCAGTAACAAAATCGATTTTTCTCCCCTTCAGCTTGGCAGCTCTCCAGGTGCCTGCTCTGGCACAATGAAGTGTGTAGCTGGGGAGGGAGGGACTTCGGCTTGATGGGGGGGGTGATACAAAGAGACAGAAGTTTAATCATTGAACCGTTCACACTGGATGGATTTATTTCTGGACTCAATTTCCCAGGAACTCCACTATCTCACCCTGGGGGAGATGCCTCAGCCGAAGTTTCTCTAGCTCCAGCTTCCTGAATAAAGACCTGTCGCTTTGGAGTTACTCACAGCAGCTCTGTCACTACTGACTCATCCATCTGCTTCAAGAAAATGTTTGCCGTCCACTTGCTAGCTTTCCATTTCACAAAGCTAAAAGAGGATCAAATAAAAAAGGTAAGATGCAGCGTTAGCTGATTCCTATTTTGAGAACTGTATTACTCAGATACTGTGGGGTCTGCAGTACGTAATGCAGACTAGATAATGGCGTTATCTACTAAAGCCATACAGCCAAATGGGGTAAGAAATATTTAGACCCTAAACCATCTGACGAGTGTGAAAATAGGTCTGGTTAGTGCTTTGCCCTGCACAGTTACAAGTTCTCTTCCAGTAATGGAGCAAATGATCTTCAGTAAGGAACAATGGTGCTTAAACTTTATCTGGCACGGTGTGGCGTAGTCCAGAGGGCAGAAAGCAACCTCTTGCTGAATCACTTTGCCAGTGTAGCATGAAGGACGGGATTTCTAAAGCTGACTAGGTATCAGAGTCACTCACATTGTAGCACGGGTAGGGAGAACTCCTGGGGTCTTTGGGCCAGGTCTTCTGGGACTCAAGAGACAATTCCAGCTGGTGTTGGTGTGGGAGAAGTGCCTGTGCCTCCTCTCTGGTTGTCTGAACCTGGCTAATCACTCCGATGTTTATAGATGTGACCTTTTATTACAGTCAGAAAAGCTCAAGATGACCCAGATCTGAAGCCGTCAGTACTGGGATTGAGCTGCCTAATGGTTGCTCTTCCCTCATCCACTTTCAGGGCCGTGCTGTAATGGGTTTTTGGCGTTCCATCATAAGACCATGTGGGACTTGTAAGCTTCTTGGGTCAGAGGTCCTCTGGTTTCTAGACATGTCCCCTGCGGGTCCTCTGTTCTCCTGGCATCTCCATTGAGTGCTTTCTGGTGGCCGTTGCTGCCAGGCTCTGTCCTCTTGTTTTCCAGCCAACTGGAGGCGGGGCTGTCTGCAGACGCGTGGCAGTGCGGGAGATCCAAGGTCCTGGTGGATAGATCCATCTGCACCGCTGAGCTCATCAGCAAAGCGAGCAACACTAGCTTGTCGTCTCTGTGTCCTTGCTTAAATATGGAGTGACTTGTTCTAAGGGGAACTTGTTCCACTAGTACTGCCTTGAAGGGAAGCATTCCAAGAGAGGTCCTGGTATCTCAACAATCAGATGTCTCTGACTCTGTTTCTCAGTCATAGCCCTTTTATCCCCAGGGTTTAATATGATCAGAAGGGGGCCCCAATACACTTTCCTTGTGTGAGGATCTAGTCTAAGGTCTGTCATCTAGACAGCGCTATTTCTTCTTACTTTTTACTAAGAGAGACCTTTGTGAAGCAGTGCTTGGGTGGAATGGGCTCTTCTGAGAAACCTCCAGTAGTTGAGGGAGGACTTCCCTGAAGTGAGGACAGTAGAGAGGAGAGGGCAGAGGGATTCTGGCAAAGCCATTTAAAAAATGAAATCTTTCTGCTAGGTGCAAACTCACCCTGCCTGAAGGCAAGAAACCACATGCTCTTTAGACTTCTCTTTTAAGAAGGCCAGGGTGGGCTGTATGGAGCAGAGTTGATTTCTCCCGGATTAGAAAGAAGGAATGCCTTGCCACCCCTCCCTCCCCAGGCTTATTTGCTCTCTGGTGGCAAGAACAAGAGCCCCCCTGCCATGAAAACAGTACTCTTTCCATAACTGAGGCAAGACACTTAAAAACAAGGACTGTCCTTGTGCGGTGGGAGGGAGGCAGCAACACAGGGTTTGGTGTTGGATGGCCTGGCCATTCCTGTGTTTACAAGCAAATGGTATGTGAGCAGGCCCTTGCTCTGGTTGTAAATCAGACTAGAGAGTCAGCAGGCTTTCCTGGGCTCTGCCTTACGTGGTTCCTCAGAGAGGACTGTCTCCTCCTATGGTTGTAGGTAAACAGGGTGGGGAATGCAATTCCTGTGGGGAGCAGGGAGCTAGTGTGTGTTCTCTGCAAACAGACCGTTTTATTACCGTTTAGGGGTTTTTTTTCTCCACAGGGACTTCTGTCACAAGGTTATTTGGGTCTGTGAGTGAGTGCTGTATGTCTCCAGTCATTCTCTTTTATTTTATTTTTTTCTTTTTTTTTTTTTGGGTATGCCCAAAAAAGCAGTGCTGGTGCTTGGGCTAAGGTGGTGGATCCTAAACAGTGATGAGGCCTCAAAAAAGGCTTGGAGGAAATGGAGTGCTTGTGCAAACGAGGGTTACAGAGAAAGATCTAAATAATGGCCTTTTCAAGGTACAGTTGTATCCAAAGGCAGCTGCTGCTCCTTGCCAATTGCATCTTGTAATTTAAGACTTTCTCCTCTGTGTGTGTATGTTTTGCTGCTGGGTAAGTGCTGGAGTTACTTTCAGGGTCCAGGCTCTTTCAGGTGGGTCACTGCTGACCATCACTTTAAAATGAGACTGTGAGTAGGTAATTAGTTTGCGCCTCATTAATATAGGTGGCTAGTACAAATTGCAGAGGAGGCCAATTTATCTACAACCTTTGTTCTCCTCTGTTTAAACGATGCTACCTTTTAAATCCTGCCTTGTTGCCAGTGGGACTTGTTTTGTGCATGTTCTCCCAACCCTCCAGACCTCCCTATGTAAATGGGACTGATGAAATGCTCTGAACAAATAAAGTAGCCTAATAATGTAGCCCACGGTGCAAGAACTGAGTGTCTGTACTAACGAAGTGCTGGAAGCTGTCCCACCTCTCTCCCCTGCTCACCGCCTCTGGCCCCGAGTCTCATGTCACAGGGACTAGGATGTTGACACGGATTACTCTCCAGGGGACATCCCGCTGTTTGGAGCACAGAATTACTATGCCCACATCATGTTTGTTTATACAGCACTGAAGTCCGGCTCCCCACTTTAAAGGTATTTGGATGCTGACAGATTCTTATTTTGCTGCATTAATCCTTTGCTGTACCCAGCTATGTGGTTTCTAGGCCAGCTTACTTACAGCTGTGTATCCAGCCCTGCACGTAAATGTCAGTCCAAGCAGTGTGTGGTCCTGGAGAAGAAAACTTTAAGTTTTGCCCTGATGAAGCTGTACAGAAACACTAATTAGCTTCTCTACCAGTTTATCTGAATGTGTGTCTGCTACTTCATAGATGCTTTTGATTCGCTTTAAATTCAACTGGCTTTTATCTTGATGTATGTTGGGAGTTACAGACCTATAAGAAAGGATATTGATTGCACCCAAAAATGTTTTAGATGTAGTCCTAGAATCACAAGAGAATGGAGGGCAGAGACGGAGTGAGAAAAAGGCTTTGAGCTCCAGCCTGGCATGCCAACAAATTTAATTGTCTGTGGAGTGAAGCAGTAGCTGAATAGATGTTTTCAGGTTGTGGCTGACACGCTTGGGTACTGATGGCATTTTCTGGACCTGACTCAGAGTGGTCAAATTCTCACCAGGTCAAGGTACTTTGCAGTTCTAGTTCATTACGTGTACAGGAGGAGAGAAGGATGTAAAAACAGCTTGCCAGGGTCTCAAGCAAGTCTCACGTGCTTATGTATGTTGGCAAGTTACTGAGCCATCAGAAAAGTTGGCTAACTTTTTGGCAGTAATTCACCAAGGCCGCATTAAACATTTTCAAAACACAGTTTTTTATAAGGGTAAATGTTCTGATTATGTCCTGGAGCTTGCTTGCACTGACAATCGTGGGAATTTAGGTGCTGAGGTCAAAAGTGAAATGAACTTGTAGAATCAGAGAGGTGGGCTTTGCGTGGGTGGTATGCTCACCTTCAGTTTGTTACGTATGTGAAAGGAATTCTTTTGTCTCCTTAGGATCTTCAGCCTCGTGTCCATCAAGTGGGTGGGAATGAGCATAGTAATTCTTGTCCAGCATAATGCAGGGTGCTGCTGGAATTGGAGTTCAGGATTTTCAGATCCTTCTTGCCAAACTGCACCCCTGATGGCTAGAAAACTAGTGCAAGTGGCTAGGAAGTTCCTGTGTTTTCTCTGCCTGCAGAAGTAAAGGAAGTCTCCCCAGTACACACAGGAGAGTCCTTCTGTAGTCTGAAAGCAGTGCTCATCCCAGGCAGCTGCTGAGCACCGAGGAGCCTGCGTACTTCCCGAGTAACACCTTTCATCTTTCCAGGTTGACAGGTACCTGTATCACATGCGTCTCTCCGACGATGTCTTGCTGGATGTGATGGCTCGCTTCCAGGCTGAGATGGTGAAGGGCTTGGGGAAAGACACGAACCCCACGGCAACAGTAAAAATGCTGCCGACTTTCGTGCGCTCACTTCCTGATGGCTCAGGTGAGTTCCCCCTGCTCCATCACAGCAGTGCTGGTTTAGGAAGATGATGGGTTGCTGCCAGCGCTCAAGGACAGCGCAGCAAAGACACAGGGCAGCCGGTGGCTTCAGGTTACTACTGCCTGTCTCATGTTGAGAAAGCAGGTGTGTATTGAGAAGACAACAGCCTGGGGGAGTGATGGCAGAGGGTTTTTTTCCCTGCACCAGGTGGTTTTGACCTAGTGCTGTTTGTTTGAGGAAAGGACCTAGCAAGTGCTCAGAAAATGGTAGTTTTTTGAGTGCAGAAAACTGGACCTAGGACAGGCCTTGCTGCAGGAGCTGTGGCTGGACACGGCAAGGGCAGCCTCTACAGCTCAGATTCTGCAGTGCAGTGTGCTGCAGGTGTGGAGGTGTGGGCAATGCTGTGGCCCTGGTGTTCATGGAGCTACAGGGAATGCAGGATGCTGCAGTGAAACCCTGCAAATTGCAAAGTGGCAGCAACATCGCGTTCTCGGAGCTGTGATCCCCTCTCAGCTTCTGACAGCAAACTCCGCATTGCTTTCTCTATTGCCCCCAAAAGTGATCCCCTTCTGCCCTTCCTTGCCTTCTGCATTGGGGAAATCTGCTTCTGGATGGGGCGTACCAGGAAACAGCCTGCTCTGCTTCTGCAGCTGGATCCTTGTTTCCAGTTGCCCCTGAGACTTAAACAGAGAGGGAGAAAGCGCAGTGGTGTCCTCTGGGAGGATGTGAGGTGAGGTAGGATCTAAAAGCCTGTCTTTCTTGGAGAATTATGCACATCCAAAATAACTCTTCTGGCTCAGTTGGCTCCCGGCTGTGCAGGCTGACAGAAAATTATGTTTTTCCCAGGTTTAACCAAGTCTGTGAATTTGTGCAGGACTCTGTCTCTGGCCTAGGTCAGGACTCACTGTATAACAACTGTGCAGAAAACTTAAGAGAAAGGTTTGCTTTGTACCTCATTTTCACAGGACTTGGTTCCTTCTGAAGGTAATTTCCCTACAATTAAATGAGAAAAAACAGCTTTAATGGCGTAAAGGGAACATTTGGAGGCTAGTCCCTTGAAATGAAGGCTGTCTGAGAGAAATTATATACAATCCCCTCAAACTGCCTGGCTGGAACTGGGCACTCTTCCTTTTGCTGCAACCTTATCCAAAGAAAAAGAAATATTAGCTTAACCCTTGCTATCTCAGTGACCGTTGCTGGTCCTGAGGTCTCACATGGCACTGACCCTGTCCTGAAATAGCAGGGAGCCCCTGAGGTTAGGAGACTTGGAAAATTGCGTGTAGTGTCATCACTGTTGCAAAACTTCATGTTCCTCAAGGCCAACTTTGGACAATGCTCTCCTGGCCTGCATGACCTTTCCGCTGTGTCAAGGACATACTGCAGGGTCAAGCTGGACTATGTCTTATCGACCCACTGCCTATTTTAAGTATCACATCGATTTTTCTATTTTTGCTGTCTTGCGAAATCCTTATTGGTTATTTTCTTTCCAGAGAAAACCTCCGGTAGGTTTTAACACCTCAAACTTGGCTGGATTTTCCCATTTGCCGTAACAACGAACTTGCAGATTTTTCAGTGCCCTGAGTGTTGCTACCTGAAATGACCCATATGGAGCATCATCAGTTTTTAATCGTTTAGGGATTAATAGTCTGACTAATGTCACAGTTTACTGAGTAATCCAGTTTGCCTGTTCACCTTTGTGCTATGTGACCGTGTTATTACAGGTAGAATATCCTGCTTCTTTCCCTTTCAGGGTCAGATTTGATAAAATTTAGTCAGGTGTTTGGACTGTGAAACGAAGTTCATGCAATGCTGTGCACATACCACTACGTTTTCCTTTTGGGAAGGGCCTTCTCCTGTGCATGGGATAGATAATTGCTTTATTGTAGCAGTGAGGCCAAACTGTCCTTCCATCTGAGGTCTCCTGCTACAGAAGAACGTGTTTGAGCTAAGAGTGCTGCTGACTGAGAAACAAAATGGTACTTCTACAGAAACAACTAAAGGCTTTTGGAAATGATTGTGTTGGTTGACTTTGGGTGGCAAATTAATCTCACCCCACTTGGGAGTTGACTTCTGCAGTAGGGTCAGGTCTTAACATGTGACTGCAAATCCCGCATCCTTTACTGGACGTAGGTAATGCTCTCAAACTCCCACTTCCCCACTTTTCAGCTGTACGGCTGTGCCGCTCCTGTGTGCTCTGGTTGGCCTAGCAGTTGCTTTGGGCCTCTCTCACCGAGAAGCTTATCCCTCTGCAGCTGGAAAACATGCTGCTGTGGAAGGAGCAGGGTAGGCAAAACCAAACCGCTAAATAAAAATGAAATTAGCTGCCACATAGCAAGCTAATTGGATGGTCCTGGTACCCTTGCTTAGGGTTGCCAGCTCTCAGCCTTCCTGGTGATGCTCCCAGGCCCATAGGATAAAGGACCTGCCATTATGGAGCAGGAGAGCCCGTGGCCGCGGTGAGTCAGGGGCCCTGGGCTGTGGCCTTCAGCATGGCATCTGGGCCATGCTTCTCGGCCATACTTGCTAATGGTTGCCCACTTGTGTTGCAGAGAAGGGTGAATTCCTTGCTGTTGACCTGGGTGGCTCCCAGTTTCGTGCCCACCAAGTGAAGGTGTTTGATGATGGGAAGCAGAGCAGCCAGCTGGAGAGCAAGTTTTACCCCACACCCAAGGAGGTCATACAAGGGAACGGAGCTGAGGTAAGGCACGCAGGGTCTTCTGTGCATGGGTCTTCTTGAGCGCATGCCTGCTGGATGCAGCCTGACTCTGTCCTCTCCTTTCTTGTGCAGCTCTTTGATTACGTTGTTGACTGTCTGTCAGACTTCATGGAGACAAAAAACCTGAAGCATAAGAAGTTACCTCTTGGCTTTACATTTTCTTTTCCGTGCAAACAGACCAAACTGGAAGAGGTAAGATGCAAAAAGAAATACTATTGGCAAGCCTAGCTCCTTGCAGAACTCGGAGAAGCTATTGCACTGGAGTGTTACCCTGTGGCTTTTTTGTGGGGTCGTGTTTACATAGGTCTCTGGAGAAGGCGTGGATGACCATTAACATTTAACTAAACTTGACTACCCTGCTAACACTCATTTTCAATCTCAAGGCAACATGATCTTTAAGCTAAAGCTATTCTTTTACTTAATCAGTACTTGATTCCATAGTAACCACATGCCCTTGTATGAAGACTGTTAGACTGTAAAACACATACTTTTGTGTCCTGAAGTATGTTTCTTTTGTAATCACTCTCATTCAATTTCTTTTTTACAGTTGATTCTAAATAGCAAAGACCTGTAGCTGAGTTGTTTGAGAGGCCACATGGGGAAACGAAGGGCTGGTTGCAATTATTTTGTGGCCTTTTATTCTAGCCTCTCTTTTATTTCTAGGGATCTGTGCTTTGGGTCTCAGTTCTGCAAACGCTTTGTGCTTAATGCTGTTAGTTTGTGATGAGCATCAGTCAAGTGACACATGCTTTAAGCAAAGCGCAAGGAGAAGCATTTGCAGGAATAGGACTTTATTACTGTACCTGTTTAGTTGTGTTTGTACTGACAGGCACCCCAAGGTGAGATGTTCTGCTGGTACTTATTTTCTCCCACATTTTAATGTGTGGAGAGACATAGCGGGCTTCTCCACAGATTTTCGTCTTGGCTGTCTTTGTCACAGGTTTGTATGCCACATTTTGGTGGAGCTTTTGGGTCACTGGACTGTTACTTTGCAGGGGATTCTTCTTGCCTGGACAAAACACTTCAAGGTCCGAGGAGTTCAGGACACAGATGTGGTCCGCTCTCTGCGCAAGGCCCTCCAGCAGCACAAGGCAAGTTTTGTACCTGCAGGAGGTGAACCTGAGTGGCCCCAGATTGTCCTCCTGGGAGATCAGCTCTTGGTGTGTGGGTTGTTTTGGGAGTTGTCAGACATCCTTCAAGGACAGCCAGTAACAAATGTCCAATATGGCTGTGTGTCTAGTAGATCTGTCTCCCTCTCAGAGCTGAAGCCATGGAAGGGGACATGCAGCTGCAACTCAGTCTGCCCCAGGTCAGTCTAACAGTGATGGCAACTGCACACTGATAAACCAGACTGGCCGTGACAGTGAACCAGTGCGGCCCCACTGTCTGTCTGAGCTAAAAGGGAGTCTGTTGTGAACCTGCTTGGTAAGATGTGGATCCAGATTGTGTTTCATAGTCTGACTCGTGGGATGAAGGTTCGGAGGGGGAAGCTATCATCTCAAATCGGCACACCTAACTCTACCAGCACTAGCCCATCCACTTCACTCTGTGGGACGGAGTGATTGATTGTAATTTTTAAGGTCAGCAGTAAGACATGGTTACATCTGCCCTTGAACTAGTGTGTAACTTTGAATAACATGTTTTAATATTTTGGAAATCCTTGTTTTTCATGTTCAGTGCTACTGGTAACACCATCTAAGAAATACAAAGCATTTTTCCATACCTTGACATCTTTGTAGTCAAGAGGAAATTCTTCTGTTTTCTCACATGGTAAAAATCCAGCCTTGATTTTGGTTCACTTCATTCTCTGCATCAGTCTTACTGTACTTAGCAGGAACAAAGGATCTGAGACTTCCTGGGTGAAGTCCAGCCCCCTGCTAGTGCTGGCATCTGAGTTAGAAGAATCCTTTGATAACTTGGATTTTACTATATCAAGTTACCTCAGTGTGAAAGGAAAACTGCACAGCTTTGATGGAAAGGCTTTTTACTTGAGTGTGATACTGGTGCATGGCCTTGTGTTGAATAGCTGTGTTTATGTATGCGTATTTTCTGTCCCATTTGGTGGGATCTGCTCAGGCAGCAGGACATTATCCTGTCGTGCAGTCTGTAAGGACAGACACACGGGCGCTGGCATATCACAAAATTTAAACGAATAACATGTTGCTTTTCTGGCAAACAAGGTTGGATGGGGGAAAAACAAATCCTGCAAGCAAAGATCCTGGCTGGCCAAGCACTTGAGAATTCAGAGATGTCTGTTACTTTACAGGGTTGTGGGGATAGTGTTACAAAAGGAAGTAGTGTGTCTTTCAACTGAACCAGGCCTTCAAAGTACAACCCGGGGAGTATGTCTGCATGCTGTTGCTTTAACACACAGGAGGCTTTCTAAGCTTTTTTTTCTGTTAATCACCCATCTTTATGCTTTTAGGACATAGACGTTGATGTTTTGGCACTGGTCAATGACACCGTGGGAACCATGATGACTTGCGGGTACGATGACCAGCGCTGTGAAGTTGGACTCATAATTGGTAATTTTTTCTGTTTGCTAAGAAGGTTTTTTTCCCCTCATTTGTTTAATCCTAACAAATTTGGAGTAGAAGGGAGTGTCCCAGTACAGGAAAGAGCAGGAAGAAAATGGAAAAAACAATGATCAAATTTTCAAGCCTGACTGCCTTCTGTAAAGCAGCTGTTTTTATGCTGATCACATGGCCATCGAATACCACAGTCCCCATTTTGTCTGGGTTCAGTTGTGACCAGCATACTAAACTTTTCTGCTGACTGTATAGAAAATTACTGTCTGTCTGTCCAGAGAAAGCTGAATTCCTCTCACGTCTGGTAGTTAGGGTCAGCTACGCTTTCCACAATGTCTCTGCTTCATGTACTGTGGTGGCTTTTTTAAGGCACATAGAAGTACATTTGAAAAAGAAAAAAATGTTTTAAACAAGTCAAGCCTTAGATTAATTTCCAGAAGTATTTCACTCACTGTGAAGTGCAGTGATATTAGCATCTTCTACCACAGGGTTCCGTATTTATATTTTCTTCCAAAGACAATATACTGACTTACTCCCAAACGTGTGAACTTAGGAAAAAAGCAAACCTGGAACAAACAAGTAATTTATCTGTACTGTCTCCACCACACACAGGGACTGGCACCAATGCATGCTACATGGAGGAAATGAGGCACATCGACCTGGTGGAAGGTGATGAAGGGAGGATGTGCATTAACACAGAGTGGGGTGCCTTTGGAGATGATGGTGCTTTGGATGACCTCCGCACGGAGTTTGATCGGGAGCTTGATCTGGGATCTCTCAATCCTGGAAAACAATTGTAAGTGATTCTGTGGCTTATTTGCTTCGGCAGTCTGAGTTCTCTGAGTATGTTTCCAACGTATGCCAGGAGCCCCTTTGGAACAGGTGTAGCGTTAAGTGAACCTGAGTTGGCTTGATCCCGGTCCTGTCCTATCCAGACCTTTCCCTTCTGGGAAGGGTGGGTACCTTTCACAGCTCCCTGCCCCACAGGCCAAGGGATTGCTGCTGCAGTTGCTAATGTGTTGTTAAAAATAGGCAGTTTCTCTGGTATGATGCTGCAGAGGGGTGAAGAGAGGAGGAAGGTAAAAAAAAGCCTTCTTCATCAAAACTGCTTCTACTGGCTGAGCTGCTCGCAAGCCTCTTGAAAATTCTCTTTAATCGCTCACTTATCTTGAGGGGCATCCCATCTACAACTTAGCTCCCAAACCCCTTTTGTACACGCTTAAATATGATCGACCTGCATAAGAGCATAAGATGCTCGTACTCGAACTTTTCATAGTTCTGGCTAGCTGGTGAACACGTGTAATCATTCCTGTGCCCCGTTCCAGGTTTGAGAAGATGATCAGCAGCCTGTATTTGGGGGAACTTGTAAGACTCATTCTGCTAAAAATGACAAAGGAGGGTCTACTCTTCAATGGGAAAGTGTCAACGGCTCTGCTTACTAAGGGCAAGATCGAAATGAAACATGTGTCTGCAATGGAAAAGTAAGAACCTGCAATATGCTGTTTGAGAGTGGCTGTTAGTCTTTCACAAGCACAGCAATGATAATGAATGTGTAATTATAATCTGAGTACTGGGAACAGTCCTGAACTGTTCAACTTGATTTTGCTTTTGTCTAGGAGAAAAGTTCATCTTTCCCTAAGTAGGAATTGGTGGAAGATAAAGTTTTAGCAAAGTACCACATTAGCAAATGTATTGTTAACCATTAGAGATGCAAGTTGTTTAAATAACTGCTTTAGAGACCTGAGTACATGGGAATGATTGTTGCGGTTTTCAGCTTCTGTGACGTGGGAATACTGGGTTTGTAGAGATGTAGTACAGACTCTGGATCAGCTAATAGATGGCTATATGGAAAACTGGCAGATTCTGGTGTTTTGAAGAGAGATCCTCGTCCTCATTATTACTCCAGGAATAATTTTCTTTGTTGTATTGAGTGAAGCTGTACATCTATTCCTGTGCTGTCCATCTATGGACTAAATATTTTATCCTGTTCTCATCTCAGCTAGCTAATTGGTACATCTCACCAAAAACTGAACCCCAGGAAACAGCCTCTTAAAAGTCTGGTCTCTCCCTCGGGTACTTTTGGGAATAGTGTGGGAAAGACGTTACTGGTTTAATGGGAACCAATTGTGATGCTGCCTGATAGGTTGTGCCCTGGTCTTCTCTGTTTTCTTTTTGAGCCAACATGCAGATACTGATTTATGTGCTGCCTTAATATCCTTGCATTGGATGATGTGTTCTTTTGTTTCGGGCTAGATATAAGGAAGGTCTGAGCAACACAAAAGAGATCCTTATGGAACTGAACCTGTTCCCCTCTGAAGAGGACTGCATTGCTGTTCAGCATGTCTGCACCATCGTTTCCTTCCGCTCGGCCAACCTCTGTGCTGCCGCTTTAGCAGCCATACTGACCCGTCTGAGAGAGAATAAAAAACTGTTAAGGATGCGAACCACTGTTGGGATTGATGGGGGACTCTATAAAACCCACCCCCAGTAAGTAACTAAAGAGGATTTGGTAATTGCTGGCCACATGTTGATGTTGCAGAGAGTCTCCATCTGCATATATGCATGGCTTTTCTGAGAACTGGTGGTTTTCCTGCAGGGTTGGGGTGAGATCTGGTGGAGTGCAGAGGGTCAGACTGGCTTAGTTATTCAAAGCTGTCTCAGGAGCTTTAGAACTTGGAGTGGGAACAACAAGACATATGGGATAACAGTGTCTGGGGGAAGAGCAGCTGATTCCTCAAGTGACTCCAGGACGCTTGCAGTTCACTGTGGGTTTTTTCTTTCTTTCTTGCCCGCCCCCCCTGGGTTTTTGAACCTATGCTTTCCCAAACTGGAAGCTTTCCCAAACTGGAAATTTTCCCAAACATTTCTCCCAAACTGGATGGAAGTCTGATTCAAGATGGGGACTCTCACCTTCTGTTTATGATTGTGACTCTCCATGGTTGCCTGGCTTTTCTCCAGCGTCCCTCTCCCTTGGCACTGGCACTTGTTCAGAGGTACCATGTTCCTCTAAGTGTACAGGTTCTGCAAAACAGCCAGAAATTAGGATCATTGTACCCATCTCCTAGACCAGTTTCTGACCTTGTGCTCCACTTGACTGTGCTTCAGCGCTTGTGCTGTTGAATGTGTGCATGTACTGGAAGTGTATGTGAAATAAACCACGCGTGAAGTGCCTGTGAGACTCTAAAGAAACTTTTTGTTCCTGTAGATATGCCAAACGTCTGCACAAGGTGGTGAGAAGGCTGGTCCCAAACTGTGATGTTCGGTTCCTCCTCTCTGTGAGTGGCAGTGGGAAGGGGGCTGCCATGGTCACAGCAGTGGCATACAGGCTGGCCGCTCAGCGCAAGCAAATCGATGCTGCTCTCGCGCCATTTCTGCTGTCCCTGGAGACCCTCAGAGAAGTTAAGGACAAAATGAGGACTGAGTTGGAATACGGGCTAAAGCGAGAAACGCAAGCCAGTGCCACAGTGAAGATGTTACCCACATATGTGTGTGGGACACCAGATGGAACAGGTGAAGTCATTTTCTGATCACCTGGAGGTGGTTCAGGAAAGTTGCTTGTCTGTTTTCTGGGAGGCATGTGCCAGGGTGATTTATGTTGGCCAGCCAGGGCTTCCTGTGATGTTATCCGGCTGGTCCTTCAGCCCCATGCTAGCAGACTGATGGGATAATACCATAGGGAGCCATGTGCTATCGTTGGCACAGATGAAGTTTCTTGGGGATGTGTGGCAGTGTATGCCATTCTGACTGGCAAACATGCTACAAGAAGCACCAAAAGGAAATATCTTTCTTCTCTTACAGAGAAAGGAAAGTTCCTTGCCCTTGATCTTGGTGGGACAAATTTCAGGGTTCTGCTGGTCAAAATCAGAAGTGGGAGAAGAAGATCAGTGCAAATGTATAACAAAATCTTTGCGATTCCTTTGGAGATCATGCAAGGGACAGGGGAGGAGGTAACCTCTAATGAATGTTTAGCTGATCCAGCCAAGGCCCACTGCACGGGATTACTGTGAGATTTATATGCTTTTTCTTTCATTCCAGCTCTTTGACCATATTGTCCAGTGCATAGCAGACTTTCTGGAGTATATGGGGATTAAAGGTGCTCGACTGCCTCTGGGCTTCACCTTCTCCTTCCCATGCAGGCAAGCCAGCATTGACAAGGTAAGAACTGCAACACACAGTGGGTGAAATGGCAGCTGTGCATCTGCTTGGTAAATGACTTAATTTTCGGTGAGGGTGACTTGTTGGTTTGGAGATCGCAAGCAAAAAGCTGTTCTAAATGTTTTCTTGCAAGTAGGACTTTACAAGGTCGAAAAGACACATGTATATATATTCGTGCAAATTAGTCTTTGCAGAGAATATTTCACCTGTTTTATGGGGTTTTTATTACTCTACTATGCAAATTAGTTGTGTTTCACAAGAAAGTTGTCATCATATGCATATGGGAGGTAGAACTTTCACCTCTTGTATGTCATAAGAGATGGATGTTACTTGCTTTTATTCTATAAAGATTAAGCCCTTATGATAGCGAAATGACTACAAATTTTTAATAGCCCAGGGATCTCTTATGCTGCCTTAACTCTTCAATGGCAAGAGATAACAGATGCTGTCTTCTACTACAATCCCAGGGTCTTTTCCTAACTGTGCTGCACAGCTCTGACTGTGTAACTTCTGCACTATGTTAGTTTCTTTTTGTTGAGTGTCACTGGGCAGAGCTAAGCTGGCTTGTTCAGCTTGGAAAGGTTGGCTTTTTGACAGATATCGTATCTTCATCTTTCCAGATCTGATGTAAGAAAAAAATAGAATAAAAAAAAACAAATTCAGGAAGAAATAATTCTCAATTATTTTGATGCATTTCCAAAAAGGGGTGGGGGATGTTGTGCTGCTTAATTCTTAATATGTAGGATATTGAAGAAATGAGAGACTGGTCTTTTATTGAATATTTTTATGTCCTGGTGGGTTTCACAATAGCTTTTAAGTCTAGAAGCTAGTCTGCTCTGTCTCAATTTTCAGATCACAGTTGAGAGTATAGCAATAGGACTTGGCTATTTGTGGGGAGACCACTCAATACGCCTTCCACACCTGCAACACAGTAATTAGGTCTTGACAAATGATGAGGAAACAAATTCCACAGCGGTGGCGGCAAACTGAGTGAGGCACATCTGTGTCAGGGTCCCATAGTATGTCACCCTGTGTGTTTGGTCTTTTACTGTTGCTAGAACTTGAGGGTTTTTTTAAGAGCAGATTTGTCTCCCAGTTGCCTTCTTTTGTTCTTATTTGGACAGACAATCCAGAACCAGTTACCAAGCAGAAGGTTAATTACTTTGTGTAACGTGGAAATCTTACTTCTGTCAGGCCAGGTCACTGTCCAAAAAGAAACAAATTAGTGTTGCCTGGAGTAGTGGGATTGTACTAAGTGTCCTTCAGTAAATGAGCCAAAAATTAACCAGTAGAAGTTCATTAATGTTTGTTGGGTGTTTAATTATTTACAGCAAAAGGATTTTTTACAGTCTTTCCCCCACAGATAATGCGATGGCTATGTGCACAGGAGGTGAGGTGAGAAGGTTTTCCAAATGAGAACGTTAGAAGGCAGTGAGTTGGCAGTGTCTTGATAAATAGCTGACTAAACCTGGTGTCACTACTGTCAGCAGCTGAGTAACAAAGATAAAAGATACACGTGCACACACTCTGCACTAGACACTCACAGTAACCTATCCAGGGAAATATACTATTAAAGAAAAAAGGGGGCAGGGGAGTAGTTGGGGACAAGAAAAGACTGATGGTTGGAACGTACTGTCTTCTCTCTATCTTCACTTATGATTTTCCTCCGCTTCTGTTTCAGGGGACGCTTGTGGGGTGGACAAAAGGTTTCAAGGCAACAGACTGTGAGGGGGAAGATGTTGTTGATATGCTGAGAGAGGCCATCAGGAGAAGAAATGTGAGCTATTCTTTTCTACTCTTTCTGGTGTATTTAATTCACCCTCCCTTTTCCTCCAGGACCCCACTACTGATTGTGACTTGTGTTTTAGGAGTTTGACTTGGACATTGTAGCAGTGGTGAATGACACCGTTGGGACAATGATGACGTGCGGATATGAGGATCCAAACTGTGAGATTGGCCTTATCGCAGGTACAGTAATATTGAAGTGACCACTAAAAGAAGAAAGCATGTATGCAGGTGCTAGGCTTCACACCCTGTTTTGGAATTTGTAAAACAACTTCTTTTATTTGAGTTTGATATATGGTGTTACTAGCCACTTGGATTTCTTGGCAGATTTGTATGGTATTCAACAGATAACATAATAACACCTGTACCAGATAGGATCCTGAATCTGTTGGACTTTTCATCATCTCTCTGATGGTGCTTAACAAGTGTGTGCATGGTAAAAGAATACGAGAACAGCAGATAGAGCATGAATCCTTGTTTTGACGAGTGTATTGATATTGTGTAGCCAGATCATAGGCCTTGGAGCAAGAAAATATTTTTTAAAATCTGAATGAATTCTTTTGGGGCTTTCTAGATGATTCCCTCAGTAGGTCCCTCCAAGTTTTCAACCAGAAATACATCTGAGCACGTAAGATCTGAATCCCCAGTTGGAAAATAGACTCTGCTGGCTGGCTAAGTGCACCCGCTGTCTGATTTTGGAGAACTGTGCCTTATATTAGTTAATGTAACCCATGTTGGAAGTGATGAGGCCCTGTTCACCAGATCATTTCAGACCTGGGAGCTGCTTGAGTGGCTGCTAGGCTCTTGGCAGTGTTTGCTTTTGGGAGCATGCTGTCATGCAAGATGATTTGTGGTACATTACAACCAGACTGGCAGCAATGATTGATCACTGCTTGCCAACGACTGCCAAAGCCATTTCTGACCTGTAGCAGAGAGTCTTCATTCTTCTGCACTGGGAATTTTCTCCGCAGGACCCGTTTTCCTTGGTAACATTCTGTTGTGATAAATTACAGCACTCTTAGCATTATTGGCCAGCACTTGCTTCTGTAAGATACGGAGAGATCTTTGAAATTTGGGATGTGGGGTAGAGAGATTTTAAGATGATCATTGCTATCATCTTCCAGGTGTTTCAGCTGCTGCTTCACTTTTCTGGCTGAAGTCTTGTCATTTCTGTCCTCCTAGGAACGGGCAGCAATGTGTGCTACATGGAGGATATGAAAAACATAGAAATAGTGGAAGGAAACGAAGGAAAAATGTGCATTAATACAGAATGGGGAGGATTTGGTGACAATGGCTGCATTGACAACATCAGAACAAAATACGATAAAGAAGTAGATGAAGGATCACTAAACCCAGGGAAGCAGAGGTAAATGTGATGGTCCTGATGCTAAGAGCCTGATGAAGTCAGTCTTCGAGACACACTGGCTGCTTTTTAAAATATGCTTAATGAATGAATAATCAGAAAGGAAATTTTAATATTACATTTCATTTGCTGCGTGGTAAGTAATGCAGATATCCAGAAAAAAACCACAGCACTGTTACCACATCACTGTTTTCACCTTAAGGCAGTTACCAAACAGTGCAGCTCTTAAGATTTCACTGCAGCATGTAGGCCTTGCTGTGTTCATCCTCTTGGAGTGTTTTTTCAAAGGCAAAATAAAACTCATGCAAGAGGGTAAATTGAACTTGACTGTTCTTTGTTTAGTAAAGACAGCATTGATTACATATGACTCACTGTTGAATGCATGGGGGGGGACAGGGAAATGTTTCACTTCAGTGTGGACTCTGGCTTTGACACTATGTTCTGTTTAGTGTGCAAGTTTTTTTTCTGGTTCTGTTACCTTTTAACATAGGTAAATATGTTGTAATTAATGTTTGCACTGCAAGTCACTACAACAGATTTTTGATGGTTGAAAGATGGAGTTCAATGGCTTTTCTCTGCAAGCTTTTACTGCTTTTTTTAAGAGTTGATAGGGCGTGTACATACCGCTCATGTTAAACAGAGCTAACATGCCATCTCTTTAAAAGCACATTGTTTTTTTTTTCTTTTATACCATAACAGGTATGAAAAAATGACCAGTGGAATGTACCTAGGTGAAATAGTGAGGCAAATTTTGATCGACTTAACCAAACAAGGACTGCTGTTCAGAGGACAGATTTCAGAATCACTCAGGAAAAGAGGCATATTTGAAACAAAATTCCTGTCTCAGATTGAGAGGTAAAGTTGTTAGACTTACGTGGTTGAAATCCTTAAGTTCTTCTGCGACCTCTAGAAAATAATGTTCTGTAAGTGTATGGAGCCCTTTCCTTCAAGAAGTCAATTATAGTTTTCTTCTTTGCAGGCCCCCCTCCCCTGGCTCTCCCATCCCCAGAATAAAAGCCAAAACTGAGGAACTGGGGGAGTTACAGAATTATTGTGTAATTATATGAATTATCATTTCCTGTCCACACAGCTGCATTATCTTGGATGCCTTAATCATCAAGTGTGATTATACTTGGAGTGTTTCTTGTAGAACTTAAAATAGTGCTTATTTAAAAAATAAAAAGTCAGTGGTAAATGAACACTCCATGAATATGTGCTTACCTACAAATCTGTGCATGATTGCGATGGTCTTCCAGGCTATTTGGAACCCTTTCCACTGTTGAAAACCTTGGGAAAGAGTGTCTCAGCCTTGAGATCAAAAATAACACAGTCAGGTGGCTGATCTGGCTCAGCTCCCTCATGACTTTGAGAGTTAGGTGATTAACTACTGTTTGTGCCTTCTGGAAATACAGTCTAACATAGCAAAGGACATGCCAGGAGCAAGTTTTTAATCTGAATTCAGACTGGAATCTCCCTTAAAACAATTGGAGAGTGTTAGAGTTGGAGAAGTGGTCCCATTGCCTTTGAATTATGGCAGAGTCTCAGCTGTTAAGACTTTCATTTGCATGCCTGCTGAAGCTTCCCCTAATGCCCTGCTGCTGCATGTGTTTCCCTCTGCGCAGCGACCGGCTCGCCCTCCTCCAAGTCCGGCGAATTCTGCAGCAGCTCGGCCTGGACAGCACGTGTGAAGACAGCATCATTGTAAAAGAGGTGTGTGGAGCTGTTTCAAAAAGAGCCGCCCAGCTCTGCGGGGCAGGACTGGCGGCTATTGTAGAGAAGAAGAGAGAAGACCAAGGTGCAGAACACTTGCAAATCACCGTTGGAGTAGATGGGACTTTGTACAAGCTCCATCCACAGTGAGTACCTTGGTACCACTTCCCTTTGCTGTTTGCTCATTTCCACTGTGAAAACATACCAAGCTGGACCAGCTTTCTACCGAGATGATAAAAAATGAGAGAGGGGGTAAAGATCCAATGTATTTCCCTGCATCCTGTCGTTTCCCTTGCCTAACCAAAGGATCAAAAATTGCGAAGTCAAGTCCAGTTACTACTGGGAGGCTCTTTTTTCTGGGGTGTTGGGTAAGCTTACTCTTCTAATATTTATTTTCCAATGTTTTGGAGGATTTCTGCAATATCTGAGTGTCCCAGATGGAAAACTGTCTTGAGTTTTTGGAGTTGGGTCAACATTTTTTGAGCAAGGCCTAGAAGTAGACACATTAGCTTTTGAGTTGGGAGAAGAGAGCCTCCTCCATGATCTCTAAAGGCAAGGAGGGGGGTGTCTGGCACCAGGCTGAACAAAATTAAAGTGGAGAAGTAGAAATTAAAATCATTGTGTACAGAAATTTGTCTCTTTCATGAATAGGAGGAAAAACAAACAGAAAGGGATGCTGTGGACAATGAGTGGAAGTTGTTGGCTGAGGTTATGGTTCCTTGCTAATAGATAAACATAAACATCTCAGACCAGAAAGCAGCTGCTAAAATCTTCTGTTCTTCTCTCCCTTTCTTTTCAGTTTTTCTAGGGTCCTGCGGGAAACAGTGAAGGAACTCGCACCTCGGTGTGATGTGACTTTCATGCTTTCTGAAGACGGAAGCGGGAAGGGAGCTGCCCTCATTACTGCAGTAGCAAAAAGATTGCATAATGTTGGACAGAAGTAAAAATGAGAGGTCAAGGCATTTCAGCACTGCCAGGCATGTGCACTAGAGATTTGCTGAGCAGTGATTCAAGATAGCTTTGCCAGACACCAGTACGCAGGTACCTGTTTTCAGGGAGCAGCTGGTTTTTGACCAATCAGGATTGTGGATCTTTGTCCTTTGATAACTTTGATCAGGTGTTTCTGCTCCCCAGTGGCATTATGTCTCGGCATACTGCAATCTACTCAGTTCTGTACTTCCTGCAATGCATCTATAATGCACATGGGAGAGTGAAAACAAAACAAGCAACCAAACCAAACCAACAAAATAAAAATCAACCCCAAATGTGTCTTTTTACAAGGGCTTAATTAAGCTGCTGCACCACAACTGAGTTTATCACCAGTTCCTTAGGATTTGAGTGTGTTTTAGTTTCGGCTTGGCCTGGCTCAAGGAATATTGAGATCCTGATGTTGCATCTATCTAGTGAACGTATTTGTTCAATGCTTCACAGGTTTTACAATAAATCTGCAGGTAAAATAAATTAATGGACTTTGGTCAGTGATGCTCGTATCATTGGTTGCAAATGTATTGTAACGTAATACTTTCCTGAGTACAGGAGGCATGTTTAATAGATGAATGTAAAAGAAAAAAATGTGATTCCACAAAATATCGGTTTGTGTCAATTAGTGTACATTAGTGCAGCTGAGTGCACATAAACCTAAACTAATGCTGGATGGATTCTGACTGTGACTGATTCTTTTGATTCTGGAGGAAAGAGAGAATGTAGAAGCAGCTACAGAGTCTGCTATGTCTATGTCAGGGCTGCTTAGAGAGTATCAAATCTGTTCATCTTTGGGCTGCCAAAATAGCTGTGTAGAGAAAAAAATAATCACCTGCATTTCTGGAATTCCCCTCTTTGTTTTCCTTCAGTTATCTCCTTGGCTGTTCTTGAGAGGATAGTTTCCATTTTGTGGAGTTTATCCTTGTTTTTCATTTTCTGTTGCCTGCTGCGCTGCCTGCCTGTAGTCTGTTGTAAATAAATCTGTGGTGCTGTGAGCCTTTGCTTCTCTGTCTAGTGCCTCTTCTGAGTTGTGGGAAGAACACACGGGCAAGTGGAACCTTTCTTTATACCTATCTATAACAGTACTCAGCAGCACTGCAGTTGTTATGAAGGTGGCCTGCGGATAGAGCCCATGCTCTTCCATGACCACATGTCCCTCACCTGATTTACCCATCTCAGAATAAACTGAAACAATGATATGGTAAGAGAGGAGCAGCAAATCTGTAGCCTGCTATTCTCAAGTATTCCTGTATCTCCTTTAATCCTCTCTTCTTGGGTATTTGCTTCCTTTCAGGCTGGCAGCAGAAAGTGGGGCCAAGCAATGTGCTTTAAGCCTAGTTAGGTCAAAAGTAACTATCGTGCAGGGGATAAGCAGTTGGGTTTATGTAATAATCTGTAAGAAGGCCGACGGGTTTAAATTTAGCAATGGCAAATTCAAAACTTGAAGCTACAGGCTTTTCCTGTTTTGTAGTTTTTAAAAGAAACACATCAACAGCTCTTGTGTCTGTGTCGGAGTCACTGGACGGGTAAAAAATAGTACTTAGAAATAATTTTCACTTCTAAAGGAATTCCTCGTAGTCCTGAGCTCAGTATACTGAGCAACTGGGAAGAGGCAAGTTGTGAACTCATATTACGTTTAGTGGTTTCCTCCTTTTGTCAAGCACCTTAATATTTTACTTTTTCCTTATATTTCAGAATCCACAGAGCTACAGAAACTAAAGCTTGCTATGTGGTGGGGGCAGTTCTTTGGAACGGATGTTTTTTCCTGGTGATGAACAGGCTAGATTTGGAGGGGCTGGTTATAGAAGAAAAAAAACCATCAGGTCTTGGGGCTATGTGGGGCCTAGAATAGCTCTTCTGCATTGCCTGTTTCTCACCTGAGCACTCTGAAATATTGTACTATCTGTGTAGTTTTGGGTGCTTTTGAGGGAGTGCATTGTGCTAATCTGCAAAAGTGCATCTGTGGGTGAAGTATGTCCCTGTATAGCTGGAATGAGGTGATGTGGACTTGCCCCAGGATGGCCACGTGAGTATGGTGCAGAGTATCTTTAGCATTTTTATCCTAAAGTCTGTTCTGCACAACTGAAATGCAAATCAGTAACAAAACAAGGTAAACCCCTCGCATAGCTCCTTGCTTTAAATTTAGAAAGAAATCCTATATTGCTTTGACTTTTCTTTTTAGTCTTTTTTGGAAACTAAATATTTGCAGAGTCAGTTTACACCTCAGCTGCGCTTGTTCCTTTTCTGCAGTAGATTAGGCCTACACAATAATTTTATTTTTTTTTTTGCATCTGCAGTTTTTTTCTAGTGAGCCTGTGGGTGTCATGGAATCCGATCACATGAACCTGAAACTGCTCACAAAGTGCTTGGTGACCTACGGCTCTTTGTCAAGGTCCCTAAGGCCCAGGACACGCATGCTCTTGCCTTTTCTGCAGGCTGCTGGCTCGCTCTGAAGCCAGGCGGCTCCCACGCAGCTTTGATACACGTCTGCCGGGCAGAGAGATGGCATCCCAGCTGGGAAGGCTGCTGCTTTCTGAAAGGGAATGAGCAAAGATTTGCTGGGCAGCCCTGGAGAAGGGAAGGATTGGCTACTGCAGGATTTTACCGGGGGTACAAACTTCACTTGTAGTTTCCCAGGGATCCCATAAACACACTGACGCTTCGGCTGACTCTGAAGCAGAACATTCTCCATCTGGGTAATGATGCAGCATCATGTTCCTGATTATGTCGACATGTGGAAACTCAAGGACTGTTGCAAACTTGCAGTCTCCCTTGTATAGATTTTAAGCCGCTGAACCAAAACCCTTCTCTGCACATTGTATGTGGTGATTCATTTTGAAGCCCTAGCTTAAAATAAAAGTAGAGGCCTTCCATTAAATGTAACACAGCATACCATAGGCTGAAAAAATGTGCAGTACAATTCATCACGTGAAGTTTTTAGTCAATTTAAAATAAAATGAGATTCTTCTGGTTTCACATCTTAGATGTGCTTTTCTACTGTTTTTTGGATAACTTTGTGATGCTTCATTTCTGTGTGTTTTCTGGGTCTTCCCTCCAGTCAGTACGTTTAATATGTTTCTTGAATTTACTGATTTTGTTTTGATGCTTCTTGAAGACATGAACATGCTTTTTCAGATCTAGGTCATACATTTGATTTGGAAAGCTGGAAGATCTTTAAGTCACAGGTGTGACAGAAGTATTACTGAGTGGAGGTACTCGGATTTGTGCTTTTCAGAAACTCCCAGTAGATGGTTGCAGTTACCTTTTCATCTGTGGGGAAAAAATGATCCTAAATATGTTGGTTTGCCTGCTAGAGAAACATTTTGGTGGCTATAGATTTGGACAGCGCTGCTGCTTGACTCATAATCCAGACAAAATGCAGTAGCAGCTCGGTGGTGACATATTCCCTTTGTCACTCTGACAAAGTTCGAAAGTAAATATAGGATCATGTGTAAATCCTTCAGAAATCCTGATTAGCATAATCTCCCTTCTTGGGAAGTCAACGTTATATAGGATTAGCAGATTAGTGTAAAGGAGTTTGAGGCTGAAATGTAGGTAATACCAAAATGAAAGTATTGTTGTGATTTGTTTCTTTGCGTTTGGCAAAACGAGCTGGCTTTTGTTTGAGGGTCTCGGATACACCGTCACCGTAGCAGTAGGTGGAGAGGGAGGGAGGCAGGGAGCGAAGGAGACTCAGTGAATGTTGTCCAGCTGTAGGTAAACTTACAGTTTCTCTAGAAAGGATCTCCACTGCCTTGGACTGTCATTGAGGGCTTATCCAGAACGTTTCTCAGACTTGTTAAGTGGGTAGCTTGTCAAGTGATGTATTTTTTTATTTTTTAAGTAATAATGAAAAAGGCCTATTCCTGTACATGAGTATGGATGGCCTCTTGGGGTGAGAGTGGGAAGGGAAATCAGATGTCTGCTTTGTCCCAGCACTGCATCCACTCTGTAAAGCTGATGTAAAGTGAGATATAAAAAACCCAAAAGTTTAATTAATGTTTTCCCCTCTCTCACTGATACTATCACGTTGCAGGTGCACACTGAAGGTGCTGTAAACCTGATGGGTCATGTCTACCTGAGAGGGGAATGCCAAAATGATTTTGATCTTGTTGCATGCTTTTTAATGTCCTCCAGATGCCAGCCCCTTCCCTACCCAGCCTTACGCTTCGTCTGCACTCTGTATCCGAGGGCCTCACACAGCCCAGGCACCTCTAGAGATAGTGAGCTGCATGCTGTGAAGAGAGAACAGATTTGGTAAGAAGGTACAGGAAAATGGACAAAGGGCTGCAGGCTGGAGGTCTCCTGTGCAGGAGTTGAAGACCCAAATGCTGGGGAACCTCAGCAAGCAGGAACTTGCTGGAAGGAGGGAAAGAAGGTCCTTTCACCCTTGATCTTTCCTGACTGGTTTAAAAAAACCAACAAACCAAACCAAAAAACCCAAACCCAAAAGACTCCCAAACCCCAAATTCTTAATTTTGTCTAGAAAAGCATAAGTTAAAACCAAACAAAAACCAAACCAAAGCTAATTAAAAAAAAAAAGAGAGAGATTGGGGAGACTGAGACTCTTTCACTGCCCCTGTATTTTCTTTTCTCCTTTTTTTGGGAAGGCTAAAGGTTGTTTGGAGAAGAGGGGAGAGATGTGTGAAGAGTATGGCACGTGAACAGTCAAAGCTTCCCCATAAATTTGTTATTGCCCGTCACCGCAACTTTAAAGTAAGTCACAATGGTGGGGAAAAGGGATGACAGCAATGCAAGGTGTGATATATTAAAAGCAGTGAATTATGAGAACTATTCAAGGATGTAACTGAGTTAGCGGGTTCATTTTTTACTGTTCTGTGGGCAGCATAAAAGGGGAGGGAGGCAATGGGGTTGCTACTTTACTGGCATCCATTTTCTTTGGACTTGGAGGTGAGATGTAGCTCCCCAGCCCCAACTCAGGCATTTCAGAAATACCAGGGTTCTGCTCTCAAAACCACCAGCGCTGTTGATTCAGTTTACATTTCTGGAGGGCTTATTTTGTTGTTCTTAATGTGCTGCTTGCTATTTGGATGTTCAGCTTGCCAAAGGTTTCTGTGCACCTGGGAAGTCCCCATTCCTATAGGGCTGGCTTGGCCAGTGCCAAATCCTACAGTGATGCCGGGCCATCTGTTTAGCTGTGGGACTGGGACCGCTGCCTGCGAGGCCATTGTAGAGGACCGTCCTCATCGTTGCAAGCTGCGTCCCCTCCTGGGAGCGGAAAAAGGCTGTCCTCTGCTGCCACAGAGAGTTGGAGAGCAGGGGGATGTGGAGGGGATGAGACCCCTGAGTTTAGCACAGGCACTCCCTCCGCGGGGGATAAGAGGCACCTTGTGGGGCGAGTTGAGCTCCTGGGGCAGAAGCCATCTCTGGCTGCGACTGCATGAAAGCAGAAATAAAGCCCGGTTAGGATGCTGAGAGCGGTTATTGGAACGTAAGCGGTTAACGGAGCAGATTAGCTGGTGATGGACAACTTGGTCGTAGAGGGGAGCTCTCTGCAGGAGGAGAAAATGGATGGCGGAAGGGCACGGAGGGAAAGTCTGTGAGGGTCTGAGCAGGTAAACAAGGAAGATGCTTTCCCAGCAGGCACGTCCTGAATACTTCAAAGCGGAAAGTTACGGACGCTGATTTGGGAGCTGCAGCTGATTCTGGAAACAAATGGGATAAATACTGGCATGAGAAAAAAAAAAAAAAGTTGAAATGCCTGAAGGGCACATCTGCTGTGGCCAGCGATTCTGCAGGAAATGCACTGAAACCAGAGAGAGATGAGGAAGCTGGACATAAACACAGTTCCCAGTGACGCCAAATGAAAGCCACGGGCCTGAGAAGCGCCTGCGATAGCGTGCCAAGAATTCGGCTTTCTCTCCTTGGCTCTCCAGTGAAGTAGCTGTGTTTAACATGAGCCCGAGTCCGGCTGCGCTGAATGAATTGTAAAGGTGTTTTGCGTTCTGAACTCGGAACTTCTGCTCTAGAGACTTTTCTCTTGCTTTCAAGTGTGCGTTTTCAGAGCAAGGGAGCCGCGCTGTAGGTCTAAAGCCCAGTCTGTTAGTCTGAAATTTGAATAATTGCATGGTCATTAAATTTTGCACAAAAAGGAATTGACTCTAAAAACAGCTGATATGTTATCACCATTAGAGCAATAGCAATGCCTTCTTTCATCACAATGAAGTTACATTGTTAGAGAGCATAATTGACATTTTTTATTGAAAGATTAAGAAGAATTTGTTTACAGCTTGCAAACAAAGAGGTTTTAATTCAACAAACTGCAGCAGGAATAAGCAGTAAGTGGCATTTTCATCTGCTGGCCGGCTAGCGCTTTAGCTGCAGAATGCTGTGGATAGAGAAGTATGAAGGAATTTGCAGCTCAATATCTGCCCAGTAAAGCGTGCACCACGCTGGCAAATGCCAGAAAGCTGACGGGGAGAAACCTTGAGTGCAAAGAAACAAAGGGCTATAGTTAATATTAGCACCTTTTGGAAGACGCTACGGTTTTTGGAGATCAGCTTCATGCCGCCTGTTGTGCAAAGGTCGAGGTATGGCATTTCTGAGGATGCTTTTGCCACGAAGCCCTCGGGATAACACCTGTCAACTCAACTGGGTGCTAAAGTAGGTATCTGGGTTATTTTTGTTTCTCTGGGTTTATTGCTTCATGGTCTAATAGACTCAGGAGCTAAGTGGTACTGGCATTTCAAAGTGGCATGTTGTGATTGGAAGGGGGTGCTGTGTAAGTGTTTGGAAAGCAGATCCAAAAGAAGCACCGTCGTCACCCAACTGCAGAGAGGATCTTTTGCTCTTTAAATATATTTGGGATTCTGTTTGTGCTGGTGGTTGTGTCTTACTGTCCAGACTGCTCTCCAGATAAAGCCAAGGGTATGTGGAAAAAAATCAGTTTTATTTTTAGGCAAATTCCCCTTTTGCAGTTGGAAATCGTTTGGATTTATTGTCTCAGCTCTGGTCAAAGTTTGAAGAGTCCAAGCCGAACCCTGTTGTTCTGAATAGGCAGCGCTGCAGAGAGAGGCAAAAATCTACTTAGGGTACTTGGGGTGCTGACAAAGCTCTGCAAGGAGGGCGCTCGTCCCACCACCCAGGACAGCATCTGTTAAACCACGTGCAATGACAGTGCTGTGCAGGGGGAAGGAAGGGGTCCACTAGGCTGATACCGAAAAGCATGAAACCACCTTACCTGCATCCCTGCAGCTTCATGCTGGAGACCTGAATCAGTAGCATCTGATATTAAGGGCAGGTGATAAAACAGCTGAGGGTATTTTCTGGGTCTCACATGTTGACTGATAGCCGCAGACTGTTGTTGCCGTTATCTGTGCACAGCATGGTTACACATAAAAGTTGTGATTAAAACATTTGTTTGTATCGATGTCAAATGTCAGCGCAGAAATCCCTGTAGCCCTGCTGGGAGACAGAGATGCCCTGAGCGAGGCAAACGGGTCTGTCGATGCTGGGTCAGGTCCCAGATGGGACTGGTGAACTCATGGCAGCTGTCAAAGGAGCTAGCAGGGCACGAGTTGTAGTGGCTTAAGATTCGGGGGCTTTTGCGAGGATACTTTTGCTTTGCCAAAAACTGTGTCTTCCTCAGGGAAGGAAGGGCGAGACAAGCAGGATGGGGTTATGTGTTGCTGCGGCGAGTACTGGGGACCGCTGCTGAAATCTGGGGCCAGAGCTGTCCACCAGGAAGCCCACAGAGCTGAGTCGCCCATTTAAAGCTCTGAGATGACAAGAAAAAATTCTTGGTTTAGACTTAAAACAAAAAGTGATTCTCCATCACCCATCTCTTGTAGCTATGCTGTGAAGCCAGACTCTCAGGTTTACTACCAGGAACGGGTCAGAGGGATGGAGAAACCTATTTAATTAACATAAGAACTTTCTTTCTGACCCATATGTGAATTTTTGAAAATCGTTTATTCCCCCTCTACTTTTTTGGTGTGTGAAAAATCTGAGTATGAAAATAGGGGTCCAGAATCTCTTCTAGGTTTGTGTTTGACCTGGTTGTGGCAGGCTGACTGTGTCCGGCTGCCTGACACCCACCCCGTCTGCTCTCAGTCTCCTCCTCATCACGATGGGGGAGAAAATAGGAGGAAGAAGCTCATGGGTGGACGTAAGGACGGGAGGTGGCTCACTGATCACCATCACGGGCAAAACTGACTCCACTTGGGAAAAATTAATTAAAATAGATTTGGATGGTGAGAAACAAAGACAAAATTAAAACAACACCTTCCCCAGTGTAGAAGGGTTATCAGTGTGATCCACCAGTATGGATACCTGCCCCATTGCAGTCTCCCCACAGGCTGCAGGGGAGTCCAGCTTGGCGCAGCTCCCACCTCTTCTCGCAGAGAACCCCTCAGTCCCACTGGCACCCCTGGGCATGAGCACCCAGAAAGACCCAAGAGAACCAGAGCGGCTTGAGGGAACGAAAAACAAAAGGGTGGGGAGAGAGGAGGACCCTGAACAGACCACGTAGATGCCCTGGGACCTGGCCAGGGCTGGCCTCACTGGGTTTCTGATCCTACCCTAACATGTTTCATCACAACAGCCTGTAAAACTGCAGAAGCCAAAATTTTGCTCGAAGGTGCCGTCTGCATCTGCCTCCAGTCTTTGTTGAGACAGATTTGGGCTCTGGCCAAAAAAAGGTATCACCAAATTATCACAGAGCAGCTCAAAATCTGCGGTTGCTCCTGGACGATGCTCAGCTGCAAGTTCAGCTTCTGTGACTGTCTTCCTGTACTGATTTTTAACATTAATATGTTGTATTTTCAAGGCTTGGTGGGTTCTTCTAATTAGGATAACAAAATGTTAGCAGGACTCAGGTGTTTTATTGCACACCATTTGCTTGCTAAGCCCTCCTTCCCTACGTGCGGCAGGAATCCCCTGACACCGCTGTATCTTGGAGCCATGCAAGGCCCAGTGCTTTGCCAACACATTCCTCATTTCCACCCTTATTCTGGGTCACACTTGTGGTCCATAGCCCATATGACCCAAATTTCCCCTCTTTCTCGGGGTGATGCTAACCGTGGGTCTGCAGCTGCTCTATCCCAGCCGCTGGATTGGGTTTTTAAGAGAGCACCCTGTCCGTGGGGAGTGTGGTTTTCAAAGGCATCCTGAGGTGGTGGTGGTGGGGAGAGATGTGAAAACCTACAATTCTGCCTCTTTTCTTGTTGACAGCCCCCTGTGATGACAATGTGACGTGGCAAGAGGTGCTCCTGCTATGGCCACGTGGAAGGAGCCGAATGCCCTTGAAGTGCCTGGCTACTGCTGCTCCCCGTTGTGCAAAGTAAGTACCTGCTTGGCCATCCCTTCTGGGCTAAAGGGTGGGGGTCGTTAACTTAGTACTGGGGAGAGCTTCGTATCGTGAGGATATTAACCTGGCCTGGGAGGAGAGTCTCTTACACTGGGTCTTGCTGGAAAAGCAGCACGAACCTAAAGCCCCTGCAATTCATGCCTGCGCCCCTGCGGGTTTGGGGCTCGCGACGCAAGCTGATTTTCACTAGCATCAAAAGCCGGATGAAGGAGAAAGGTGTATACTTAGTGGTAACCGGCCTCTTAGCCTGGGTTGAGAGGTATTGCCTTGTTTTGAACTGGTTATTAGTGGATAGCCGAAAGAGAGGGGCAGGTCCCGTTCTCTGTGCCGAAAGTACAAGCTCTTTATTGCTGTTTCACCGCTTGGATAGAAAAGACGTGCTGTAGTTAAAAGACACCGGTTTGGACTGTGCCATTCAAACCTTCCTGGGATAGCACACACCAGTGTGCAGAAACCAGCTGTTTCCCAGAGGTTAGCTGCTTTTTGCAAGGATGAAGGATTGGCTTTATTTCTGTAAGTCTTCCCACACAGAGGGTGTTTTCAAGCTAAACTTCGACGAACGAACTCTATGATCTGTGAGGAGCTGAAGGCAGATTTAGGAAAACTGTCTCTATATAGTACAATAAATTAGGTTATATTTTCCTTAGTTTAAGTAATTGTAGCTGCCACATCACTTAAGTGAATTGCTGGTTATGCAGATGTCCTTTAACTGGTATTGAACTGCCTCTTCTCAAGATAAAGTTTCAAATCGAACAACTGCAAATACTTTAAACTTACCTCTTGACTTCTGAAATTTCAAACCAGTTTGCACTCTATATTTTGCCCTTTTTTCAGTGTCGTTTCTTTTAACGTTTTTTTACTAGCATTTGGAGATTTAGTAGAGTATCAGAAATCTGCATTTGTGCTCATTTCAGCTTGCTGGAGTCAAGAGATATTTTATGAAATGAAACAAATGCTTCACCTCCTGGTCAGGAAAGGCAACTCATTGACATTAGGTTCATCACCGTAACAACCGCTGCCCTTCTGTTGCCTTATAAACTGAGTTTGTTGATATGCTTCTGTGTGCGTATAAATATGTCTGTTTTTATATGTATATGATCTGCAATAATGACTTTCTACCGATGAACTAGAAGCAGTGATTGCTTGATGCAGCAGTTCTCACCTCAAAGGTAAAAAATGTTAAATTAATTCAGGGCCCCAAGTTGAGTCAGAAAACTGGGATGGTTATTCCTTTCCTTTGCAGAGATGTAAAGCGAGTTGTAATTCTGGCACTGGGGAGAGAGGAGTTGCTGTGGTGAATACCCAGGACAGGAGGGGAAAGAAGAAAGAGATGAGTTTGGATGGGTTACGCTTGTATTTCATTTTTAGCGTGTAAAGGAGGGACAAAGCGAGCAGACTTGCATGGCCAGGGATGTGAGCGGGGTGGGTCTGTGTTAGAAAACCATGGTGGGCTGGAAAACCTCTTGACTTCATTCTCGATTAATACAAGACCTAGCATCTTGCATGGACGGGAATGCATTGTGTTCTGCATGGCTGCTTACTGTTAACTTGGCATTGCTTTAACCACACGCTTCCTTGGCTGGGATCGATGGGTAACGGCAGCATGGCTGTTGGCAGCGTGGGTGGACAGGGGCTTATGCCAGCACTCCCTAGAGCTATCGCTGAGACGGAGATGATCGTGGCTGGGGACTCTTCTCTGGAGGGACGAGATGCTTGTAATCATGCACAAAGCATTTTACCACAGCAGTGACTTCACTTTCTCTGCTGCGGAATGAAAGCTTTTGGGGGAAACAGTTCCCTGGTTTATCCATCAGCCCCACAGCAAAAGGGGCTGTCTCTTCCAGTTGGTCCCTGTGCTGCCTTTGGGGATGCCTGCAGCATTAGGGAGACCGTGCTGTGAGAAAGGTGCTCCTTTGCCATAGCTGCTGCGTGTTGGAGCTGTCGGGTGCGCTGCCATGGGGAAGGAATCTATCATGGGATGGTATTTGGGGTTTCAAGTTGCTTTTAAACATTATAAGATACCAGAGAATAGGCTGTTTACCATACAGGAGGGAACTTGTCCCACTTCACCTCCAGCCAGCAGGGGAGGCTTGGATGCAAACAGTGCTGCTCATACTCCCTGCCAAGTCGTCACCCTGCAGCTGTGCTGCCTTTAGTGCCCACTCCTGTGCACTGGGTTTTTTCCCCTCTTGAAACAATGCACAAGAAACCGTTAAAGAACATAGAATTTTTAGCAGCTTCCGTAGAGCTGCAACACAGGAGCTAGAGGTTAACAGCTCCAGGGAGCTGTTTCCTCTTTTCCCCATGTATGCAAGGGTTTGGGTGCAGAAGTTCTTTGCAGTGTAGCTTGTGCAGCCCAAAGTTTGTAAGTATCAGTTAACTAACGATGGAGTAATTGGTTTTGCCCCCAGTTTAATGAAGCTTGCCATCACTAAGAAGTTTAAAAAGAAATCATCAGCCAGGCCTCCCAAATAGTGGGGCTTCATCGTCAGCCATGGGTTTTGGGCTTGCATTTATCAGCTTTCTGTTTTGCATCTCTTGGTTTTGTGGGGGTCATGTTCTTTAAAACCCTCTGATGCTGAAGAACAGCAATTACTTTAATGAAATAAAAGCAAACACAGCTGCCTGATGCTCAGACGTGGGGAGCTGAGACACAGAGCATCTCTCTCTGCCCCAGGAGTCTCTGTTCCTGTGTGAACCAGTAGACAGTGCTCCTCCTTTGCTGGACTAGCTTCCTTCACTCTCCTCCCATCATGGCCACAGTCTAGACGTGCCCGTTTGTGATCCTTAGTTGTGTAGTACGCAGCTTACAGAAATACTACCTTGTCTTTGGAGGTCACTGAGATGTAATCTTGAAAGCCATAGCCCTGCATCATGTCATTTGGTCCTCGAATGCTGAGCTCAGTGAATCGTGCTAAAATCCTTCCAAAGGGACTTTATTAAAAAGTAGCTTGCCCACTGCCTGGAGCAACCCCAACAGAACAGGGCAGAATCCCGTGTTAGTCTTTGTGCGTAAAACATGGCTGGGTATTGTGGCAACGCTCGTGAAAGACAGGGGACAAAGTATGCGGGATCATTTCTTGTGTTATCCCAAACATCGTGTGGACTCTGCGCCCTGTCCCCTCCCTGGGGGACGCGATGAGGACAGCGTTGGGGCTGGGCACAGCCCTGTGCGTGCTGTGCCCCTGCCAGCTGCTGCTGTTAGCTTTTTAATTAAATTATTTGAATCTAATTATAACTTATAATCTTGACAACATGTAGATTTATTTGTGTATCACGTGTATAAAATAAATATAAAACTGATTTATAGATTAAAAAGAAAAACAAGCTGTTAGCCAGTTGTTAGCACTGGCAGTCCTCGGGCCAGCAGGGAGGTCCCGCTTCCCTGGGGCTGGAGGTGGCCATCCTCTCTCTAACCACACTAGCCAGAGCAGGGCCCGGCAGGCTCACGCGGTCCCTGGCTTCGAGCCCCGCCAGTGTTTGGGTGCAGGCAAAACCTGCGGTGGTGGATTAGCTTGGTGAGACGCACCATATCTGTCCTGCCCCTTTGTTTATCCGGTGCCTGGCTCCACGTTTCCCAGGGGAAGCACTCACCTTTTGGAAACATGCTCCTGGAGCATAAAAGCCGCTTTCTAAGTGCGTGCAGCTCCGTCCGCATGTGGCGTGGCCTTTCCTGGGCACGGGAACGAGCTCCCCTCCAGGCGTTCCTAGCTAATCTTGTTCCTTAATAGGGGAAACGGGAGCTAAAGCGTGGTGGCTGGCTATGTGGTGGTGCGGGCTTGCTGTGCCTCCTGGCAAGGTGAAATCGTATAAAGCATTTAACCTTGTTCGGCTGAATTGCTCATCAAATCGATACCTCTGCTGCTTTTAGAATTTCTTAGTAGCTTCCGCACCGAGTCCAGCGCAAATGACCGATGGTTTCTTCTGTGCAAACACGTAGTTTCCTACCCTCCAGGGAGCTTCAAGGGCTACTTAAAAATTCCCTTGTTAGCCAGAGGTGCTGTCACAAACTGGGAACTTACTGTTTCTTAGAGATGGCGCTTTCTTTCACTTTGCTTTAAGTATTGTGAAAGGAAAATGCAATGCGGGGAAAAGTGGATCGATCCGTTTCCGGATACTTAAAAAAAGGACAACAAATACAACTACAACTTCATTGTTTTCTTCCAAAAGTAGAAAGCATCTAGCAACTGTGTACATCAAAACTACGTGATGGACATGATGAAAACCAAAATCCCCTTGATGAAAATCAGTCAAATCTGAATGCAGGCTTATATAGAGCAGTAAACATTTAATGAAGAAATAGGCAAAGCAGAAAAAAAAAAGAAACCCTGCACCCAGGAGACCTGATGCACTGAATTAATTCAGTCAGTTGAAACACTTCAGTACAGTTAAACCTGGACAATGACATTAGAGCACAATCAAAATAGCTGCATGTCATCGGGTGTCACGTCCAGCCTCCAGTAATTTGTCTTAAAGGACGGTGGCTTTCAAAATAGCCTTGCTGGATGCCTGGCAGCGTACATTAGGTGCTGGTAATTAAATGGCTGCTGAATTGATCTCTTCCAGTAAAGCAGGAGGGAAAACCCAGGGCTAGATGGTAAGGAGGTACCAGAGACTCGCAGAGGCGGAGATGAAAAGCTGGTTGGTCGTGCCTGTGCACAGCTCCTCCCCCCCACCCCCCAAAAAATTACACCTGTGTGCTCACTGCTGGCCTGGCAACGCAAAGAGGGGTTGCAAGAGGTGTGGGTGTCCATAGGGATATTTACCTGCCCTTCCAGCTCTCTGGTGGGAGGAAAGCTCATTCATCCCAGTGCTGGTTACAGCGTCAAAGCTGGTCGTGCGCTCTTACTGCAAGGAGCAGTTTAAAGCTACTAAATGTTTAAACACTGCAGCTGTTCTGCCTTGGATGGACTTTTTCTCTAATGGCTTTTAGATTGTAGAATTCATTTTTTCCTGAATGCTGTGCTCAGCAACTGAAGACAAACCAAATTATTTGCAATACTTGTTTAACTGTCCCCTGATTGCTTTTGACTTTGTCACATGAACCACCTTCTGCTTAAGTGTATTTGGGGGTTTGCAATGTGTGTGTGTTTTATTTTCATTGCACAGAACCACGAGGGCTTCAGAGTGGTGATGTTTCAAACTTACTTCTTGCTTTTTGTATCTTAAAGGAAACCTGAGGCAGTTGTTTCTGGTGGGTTTTGAAATATGCTGTAACACAAATGGTCAGTGGGGCCAAAAGCAGCCTTAATGATCTGTGACATTTTCAATTCACTTCTAAGTCACAGTTTTGGCAGATGAAGAAAACAAACTTGTCCTCCTCTTGCACTTTCTTAAGACAGCTGCTGTGTTAAAGACAAGACCATTCTTATTCATAACCACTTTGAATATTTTGGACTTCCCAAACTCTTAGCTGGCTGATTCAAATTCCTTGAGAGCCAGAGGGGACGGTTTGAATTGCTTTCATTTGGTCAAAGATCAGTTGAAAACAACTGGAGCTTGTGTCCAAGTGTTTTAACTGAGTGAGTAAGCGTTCGGGCAGCAAGGTAACTGAGGTGAGTATCGTGTATTTAGGTGGTGTTTAGGTATCTGAGCTGGAGGGGATAGAGGCTTGTAAACCTTGTGTAGAGGCAGCTCCGTGAACACAGAGCCTGCGGGAACTGAGCAGTGCCAGGCTGTGTTCATACAGCAACAAAGGGCAAATGGAAATGCACACGTGCAGAAAGCAGCTTTTTTCTTCTAAATTTTGATCTGGGCTGCTGCAGGGCAGCTTGTTGGTGAGGACATCTCCGGCAGCCAGGACTCCATTGGCCATGCTGGGGAAGCAGGAACAGGGGTGTTTTTTGGCGTGGGGGGGGAGGTCTGCTGTCTCCTGGGAGCGGTGGCTGATGGCACAGGGGGCTCTTGGTATCCTGGTTGAACTCGGGAACCTCAGGGTTTGTGGTTGTTAATGGGAAGGGGTTTGGTGACATATTTCCAGTAGGAGAACTGAGAATGTCAGCGCAAGGGTTTTGGCCTTCAGAATAACTTGCTCTAGCTGCTGTGTTCGATAGGGATGAGTTCAGGCTGGAGCGAGTGTGGAAAAAGGCTGCTAAGCCAGCCTGGGCTTTTCAGGGAAAGGAGACCAAAAAAGAGCGAGGTTTGTCGTGCCTAGTGAAGCAAAAGCTGAGGATGCGTGCGGTTAGTTTCCTCTGTATTTATAGAAAGCCAACACCCGAGAGCAAGGAGAGCAATTTCAGCTGAAAGACAAGGTTTAGCAGATGACAGATGGATCGAAAACAGGAGCGAGCCTAGGCTGGGAATTAAAGATATTTTCTAACCGGCAGAAGAGGAGGAGCGTGGCTGAACAGTGAATTACATCTGAGTGAGAGCTCGGTCAGCCTGTGTAAGGGACTGGGTGACGTTGCCGGACGCTGTCGGGACGATGCCGCTCAGCCCCACGTTTCTGTGCCGCCCGCAAGCTCCAACTGCGCCTGGTCGCAGAGCGATGCTGCTGTGCCTGCAGCGAGGCAGCCCGCCTGCGCCAGGGAGCGCCGGCATGTTTGCTCATTAGCTTGCCAAACAAATGAGCGGGAGTAACACATGCAGATGAGTGAAAAGGCTTGATGAAAATCTCACCGAGAGTGAGCTTAAAGCTCATGCGGTGAGCTGGAGGAGGAAATCCTGCCCACCCTGCCTACAGTGACGACAGCAGTCTAGAGGAGGATGTGTCTGCCAAAGCAGCTCCTGATTTTGGCCAGTGCAACCATTTAATTAAAGTAGCACTGAAAAGGAAGCCGGAAACTCAAGAAACAGGTTTTTAATCACTTGGACTTTGGTAGACAATCTGTATGCAAATCACACCTCCAGCATCACTGCTGTTTGCATGGGTGTGTGTTCCTGTCCCTGCGGACGGAGAAGGCACAGGCAAAAACCTTGCGGTCTGCTGACACGTGTCACCTTGGCATCTGCGTTTGGCCTTCGGCTTTTGGAGGGAGCATTGCATCTCTTCGCTTATGTGGATGTGGGGCCCTCAGAGGCTTCACAGTGGTGGACGCCTCCTTGGGGCGCTGGGGAAAGCACCACGATGCGGCAAAAACACGGGCAGCACGCACGGGGAGGGGAGGTCCTCTCCATCAGTGTATTTGACGTGGGGATTTTGCTGATGGAATATGAATGTGGGATCCCTGAAAAGTACAGGAGTCGAAGCAATTATCTGCCTTCCAGGGCGCCCCTGCAAGCCTCCCAGCACCTCAACCAGCAGCTCAGGGGGTCCAGGCTGGGTCCTGCTCGCTCCGGAGGAGGTATTGCAACTCAGCAGGGGATGCTGGGTGTTAGTGGAGGGTCCCGCACTTCGGCGACTTTCTCAGAGATTTCCGAGCGAAGAGGCTCTTCTGAAAACACCTCTGGTTTAGTTTTTTTTTTTCTTTTTTTGGTTTGCTCTTCCCCTACCTCAGCAGCGCGGCGGAAAGCCTTTCAAGCAGTCTGTCCCCAAGGCTGCTGTATCAAGACCCTTTGCGGGTACGGCAGGGCATTGCCCTCCTCCTTCTCTTCCTCCTCCTCCTCCCCGCTCTGCCTGCCAGAAACAACCCCGAGAGGGCTCCGTGCCCCTCCACCGCCACGTCCCGGTCCGGCCGGGGGAGCGGGGCTGCGGGCGGGGCCGGGGCCGGCCCCGAGGAGGAGAAGGAGGAGGCGGAGGAGGAGGAGGAGGAGGAGGAAGGGGAGGCGCTCGGCGGCGGCGCGGCCATCCCCGGGCGCCGCATCGCTGCGTGCGCGGAGCCGCCCGCTGCAGCCGGCAGGATGATCGCCGCCCAGCTCCTGGCCTACTACTTCACGGAGCTGAAGGAGGACCAGGTCAAAAAGGTAGATGGAAATCCCCCCCGGCGGAGGGCTGCCAGACCGCTTTTTAATTTTTTTTTCCTTTTTTTTTT
>VYXH01004074.1:311060-348149 GCA_013397275.1 Burhinus bistriatus
TTTAGGAAGCCCAAAATTTGGTTTTTTTTTTTTTTTTTGTCCAGAGTGCCCAGAATGGTTTCTCAAGCTGATTCAAAATGCTTTCAAAGGATCTTCCTAAATTAATTTACAGCAGGTTTGATTGCATCGTGGTGTTACAAAGCATAGATTAAATGCTGCTACTTGGGTTTAATTCCTGAAGCAAACTGAAAGAAAACTGCTACTTTGCATACAGAAAGCTTTACATTCTAGTTTAGAGTTCTTTTTTCTTTTTAACTGAAAAGGATAACTCTTAATAAATTTTCTCTTGTGATCAGCTTGATGGTGCTGAAAATCAAACAAGCTAATCTGTTAATTTACTGCCAGGGAAGATATTTCTGAAGTGCAGTATTTGTTTGAGGTATGTACCAAGGTGCATTTAGGCTTGAAAAAGGGCCATCTGGTCCAGTGTTGATTTTTTCCACTATTTATTGGCAGTAATGGCTTGCGTTCAACAAATGATACTCGTATGATAAAGCTTATTCAGGTGTTTGGCTTAATGAGACACTTGTGGTAAATGTTTTGCTTCTGGTCTTGTTGTGGTGAAGGAGGTTATAAGTTACTGAATTTGTTATGCCGAACCCAACGAAGGGAACTGCATCTACAGTTCGGATATGTTCATGTTCTAAAGAACACGTGTACTGGAGCAAAGCGATGTTTAAAGCCACGCTGCTCAGAAACAGGTAGGGGTGCCCTGCAAGATCTGTATTTTGGCAAACTCTGCATTTGCCCATGTCATAAGAGGCAGGAAGGAAAAGTTGCATTGCAATGCAGTAAAATGAGGAGGATTGTAATATTATTAGTCGTGGGCTTACACCGTCATTTTGCGATGTTTTTCTGTATGGAGTTTGTTGTCCTTTGTGGTTTCTCGCATGACGGTGGTTTGTTTCTGTATTACACTGCAACCTTGGGAAACCGTAAGGGCTTTTTGCGGTGTCTTTGCCTCTTTTAGGCTGTTCCTGCTAGAGGTCCTGCTCTGAGGGACGCCCCCATCCAGCTCATCACCTTTGCTGAGCAGGATGGGTCTCCTGGAGGTGCAGGGGGCGATGAGGAGGAGCAGCTCACTAAGCCAGACTTCAGGAGTTTTGGTCTGAGATTGGGCAGAGTAATCTCAGAGGCAAGTCTAGGTCTGGAAATCCTCGTGGATAAATCGCATGCCTGATATTTTGGTGACAGCGTGGGGTCAGAAGGCTCTGAGAGCTGAGCTGAAGTTTGAGGTAACACATCAAAAGGTACCGGTCTTCCCAACCGCTAGAGGTCTTTCCGCATTGAATTTAGGTAGAAATGGGAAAATGGTGATGCTGGGAATGGCCTTCCCAAGGTCATAGTTTAAAGTTGGAAGGCAGAATGAAAAGAAGCCAAAGAGCGCCGCAGGATGGGACTGGCAATACGCATTGCTGGTGCGGGATGGGGGGGATGCAGCTCATCCCGCCGTGGCCTGGGGTGCTTCTGACACCGCAGAAAAGTACAAATCGATGAGGAAACCAAGATGAGAAAGCGCCCTGCGCCCCTGCTTCACTGCCTTCTGAGCAGCTTTGGTGAGCCCGGGGATGCCGTGCGCAGACAGGGATGCTTGCAAAGACCCTCGGTGATTTACTGCAGCCGAGACACGCGCTGCTGTGTGGCAAGGTGTGCACGCTGCTTCCCTGAATATTATCTTTTCGCAGACTTTAACGATCGAGGTTTTTGTTTGCTCCCTCTTTGATAAGGTGAGATAGCACAAGCTCTTCAGTCAAATATATTTGCCTTGCTCTCCAGGGGGTGCTGGAAGTGTCATTCCTCAGAGAGCCAGACCACGCGTCTCTGTTGCCTGAATTGCCCCCTGAAGTTGGTGGAGGTGGGGAGGTAGTGGATTTGGCTTCAGGCCTTTGAAATCCAAACCTCTCTCCACCACAGAGGGAGACGGAGGTATCCTAACTCTTTCCCTAGCTCCCGGGGAGTTCTGTGCAAGGGATCGCAACTTCTGAATAATTCCTGCAGCAGTGCAGGGCCACCTCATGACTTTTCGCTGTCGTTTCTCTGAATTCTGTTATCTGACTGCAGTTTGCTGTGAATCTCGGCTTCGGGGGGTGAATAATGTGTGTAATTTGTTGATTTTAGAGTGATGCACAATCCAGCCGCCATTCACTGTTATTTGCCAAAACGACACAGGTTCATTTACAGCAAAAGACTGCTCATCAGTGGTCTGGCATCCCTTCATTTTATGGTCTCTGTTTTCAACATCTTTTTGGCTTTCTCCTGAGATCTTTGCTCTGTCAGCTTCATCATGAGATCTGGATACAGACTGTCCACTGTTAGTCCATTCTTGTTTGGATAAACCCTCATTGCAGTTTCAAGTGTATCAGCGGTGGTTGGCATTGCCATTGCGCCAACTTTGCGTTAAATTGTAGGGAATGAGGTTGATGCGTCATGTGGACGCCCTGCAGCTGGTACTTCCTTGCTGTAGGCACTGGGCATTTGCCTATGCGTTATACTTAACAGAGCTTGATGTTTCTCAGATTTGCCTTGCATACAATTTTTAATCACTTGTTTCTTGTTTTCCACATAGAGAAAGGAGATTTCATTGCACTGGATCTTGGCGGTTCCTATTTCCGAATTCTGCGGGTGAAGGTATCGCATGAAAAAAAGCAGACTGTACAAATGGAAAGCGAAATTTATAATACGCCTGAGGATATCATGCACGGCAGCGGAACACGGGTAAGCTTCTCTTCCTGAGGATGTCTCTCTAAAGAATTAGCTGCTTTCACGCTGCCATTTTAGAGAAACACCGCAAGAATGACCTGGGCATCTTAAGGGTTGCACCTACAGTGTGCACGGACTCGACTACAGCTCTTTGTCGATACTGAAAATAAATAAACCAGTAGTTAGTGTAATAGAGCATGCATGAGTGCTGCAAATCTGCTGTCTTTGTGTGGAAGACTTTTGGCTGACTTAGGAGAAGAATGGCCTAGAAGTAAAAATTCTGACTTTTATAGTAAAGTTACTTTCCATGTATAGGAATGGAGAGCAGGAAAACAACTTAGTCTTTGTAAGCAACAAGCATGGCCAGCCCTGCAATTGTAATGTTAGATGGGGGATAGAAATACCCATGACAGCCACATATCTGTCCTGGCAGTCTGAGCAACTCAGCATTCATGAAAAGTACAAGTACATTAGAAAAATTACAGGAAGCTGATAGAATGTTTTGGCACAACCTCAACTTAATTTTTGCTGAATAAATGACGGGGTTTTTTTTTAAGTCTCCCATGTTCCAAGAGTAGAAAAAGTTTGGATCCATTTACTTGGATTTTAAGTTGGGTTCTTTGGAAGAATTTATTTTCTTTTTATCATCAGGAAGTGGATTACAATGAATATTTTACTGACGGATTTGTCTCCATGTCAGTGTAAAACAAACCCGGTAATTTTCATTGGTGGAAAAAGCATAATTTTTGCACTTTTTACTAGAACAAGCTGCTATTTAGCAGTATAACAGACCTGCAGGAAACTTATAGCTCGTTTTGGAAGAATAAACAAAAGCAGAAGAAAAGAAAAATGGTGCAAACAGCATTTCTACCCTTAATATATTTTCTGTAGTCGCCTTAATACCCTTAGCGTATGTATCTAATAACTGCTGCTGCATTCCTATGCCATAGCGAGTGTAAGATGGCAATCAGGGTTGTAAGTAGCGCTGATACAAGCATTGCTGCCATATCTGAACGACAGCAATAAAATACCTTTCTTGTAAAGACTTTCCCCACCACTATTACTTTATTTGGCCAAAAGGGCACACAGCAGCTTTTCCCACAGAGGGGAGCTGGGCTGAGCTGCCTGTTGCTGGCGGAGGCAGGGAGGTCAGGTGGGCTGCCCGGAGGCAGGTTTGGAGCCTGGGGTTGCTGGTCCACGGAGGGGTGTCGGGAGCTGGAGACCGGACAAGCAGCAGGGCTGCCCGTACGTGTCTGTCCCAAGGAGGCAAGGCGGGCTGGTTTAAGGTGCGACTCGATGGAGACAGGGTAAGGGTGGTAAGGGGAAGCCAGGAAAGGAGACATTCAGGTCTGCGTTCTTTCCAGGGCTTTGTTGTGTTTACATTTTAATTTTTAAATATCCGAAGGCCATTTGGCTGTTGGGGACCAGCAGCGTGGAGCTCAGACTAATAGGCTTTGTTGTGGCTTTTAAACTGAAAGAGGGGCGAGTGAGGCTTCTACTGACCCTGGGGGGACAGTCGCTCCTGGTATTTAAGTACCAGTAAAACAAGAGGAGAACTGGAAGCATCAACAGAATTGCATCTGGGTTCCAAGTTGTTCCATGACGATATCCAGCCACAACTAAAATGCTTGCTATGAGACTTCACAGGGAAGCATGGGGGTTGCCCGGGAGGCGCACGGGCAGGTGATGATTTGGTGCTTATGACTGATGCGTACGGTTGCGGTTCTCTGAAATCTCTGAGCCAGATTAGTGGAATGCTTGCACTGAACTGCCCGCGTGGGGTAGGCTACTAATAATGTTTTTCAGCAAGCTGTGTCATTAACTTCAGTGAGTTATACTCTTAAAGCCTAATATATAATCAGCTTATTGAAGGCCTTGTGATTTATGGCTGCATGCCTCACTAGCACGGTTCGTTTTGAGGTTTTCTACTTCATTGCATTCAAACTTCTATTTTTGCCCATCTGTCAGGCACAGGCTGACAGCTTTGCCAGTCAGAGACAGTTCCCTGTCAAAGTCAAGGGCAAAACCCTCATTGACTTCAGCAGTGTAATAGCAGGTCTAAAATTTGTAAGAAGCCTGTCTTCCGTGTCAACTCAGCGAATGGGAGCGTGCCTGAGGCTTGAGTTTGGTGTTGCTTTTTGTGTTCTGCCGCCACTGGAGGTAGGTTATGGATTCGTGGCTGTCCTCCCGATCTGAAGCTGTGGTTTTCTTGCTCCTTATATCTGCCCTGTTCAGGGGCTTGAGCTTGAGCTCAGATCTCCAGTTGCTTGCCAAAATCTGCTGGCTGCCAGCCAAATGCGTCCTTGTGGAGACTTCTTGGAGCCCCACCGGAGCAGGCAACTTCATGACCAGAGGAGGTAATGAAGCCTGATATCATGTTGCTCAGTGTGTCGTGGTTGTATCGCTTCAAGTCTATAAAGGTGTAAAATCTGACTGGTTCTTTCCTCTTGGCTGTGGCGTTCGCTCCGTCCGTCTCTTTGACATCTGATAAAATATTGGGTTCACATCGTTCCCTATTGCACACCTGTGGGTGGACGGGAATTTGGATTTTTTCCTCAATCTGCCTGCCCGACTTTAATGGAATCCACAAGAACTTTGTAACGTTGCCTCTACTGTCCTGTCAGAGTTATTTGGCATTTGTAAGCTTTGGGATGTTAATCTGGGCACGGGCACATACAGATGCTTCCTTGAGTCTCCGTAGGAAAAATCACGACCGTCAATGGTAGCAAAATTAATAAATGGCTTCTCTCTTTCTTTTCTCCTTTTGAGCAGTGCCTCCCCTCCGTGCTGTGTTAAAAAACAGTAGCACAGCCAGACCGTGCATCACTGACTAGACACTGCTACTGTGCTGTCGAGAACGTGGCTAATAGTTAACCGCATTTGCCCGTGCAGGCTGGGGGACGGGTTCTGCTCGCACGTCCTGCTGCCAGCCCCGAGCCCTAATGCCTCACGGCGTGCATTGCTTGCAGCGAGCGTGCTGCGCTAGCTCACGGAGGCGAGCTTCGGCAGGTCGTGCTGGGTCTGCACGGGCAAACACCGGCAGGTGCATGGACTTTCTGGAGTGCGTTGGGAATGCCTGGGGATCTTTTGCAGTCGGACTTGGAAAGCAAGTCCCCGTCTCTTCTCTATGCAGTTGTGAGAGGGATTTTTATAGCAACGTCCACAGCCAATATTTCTGCTTCCTGCTCTCTGAATTCCGGAGGGGTTTGTGGTTGGCCCCTGGTTATCGTTTGTAATCCTGGGAGCAGCTGGAAGTTTAGTAGGATTGAGTATTTAGCAAGATACTTTCACATGGAAAGCATAATAAAAACATGCTCTCCTGTTATTTCTGTGTTTCTCCTGGAGAAGTTGCCATATTTTATTACTTAACTATATTTCTTTTTTTCATAACCTCCTTTTTCTCTCTCCCTCATCTGGACAGCTGAAAATAGTCTTACAGAAGTGCAGCAGCGGCGTAGGTTGCTTTCCCACGCCGTTTCACTGCGTGCGCTTGGTAAAATGTCCTTGATCTGCCCAGGACAGTGAATGGCAACATTTTCCCTGGGAAACTACTGCACTTCTGCTTAATCAAATCTGACCTCGTTTTAGGAATGAGTTTAAGGTGTTCTGTTAAATTGTAATGTTACAGACACCGCTTCTCAGTCTGCTTCGAACGGCAAAATACTCCTCGTCATTTTTCGTAATTGCTGCAGCCTGTCTGTAGTGCTTTCCCGTCTCTCCAAGACTCTGTAAATTGTTCTTAATAAAGCTGCGCAGGCTAATTGCAAGCAACAGATACCTTTTTGTACTCGCTCCCAATTATCCCCAATCTTCTGGGCAGTTTTCCTGGCATCGTCCCACCAATGCTGCAGATAGGGTTGTTCTGGGTTTTTGGTTTTTTTTTTGCAGGGAGTTAAAATGTGAAGCACAGTTATCTTCTGGGGCAGGTGGTGAGTTGTTAATAGGTTTGACATCCATTTCTGGTATGGGTCAGTTCAAGGCATGTCTGGCTTTTTGGTGTTGATAGATACAAACGGGTATTTTTGTTGCTTCAATTGCCAGGGCTTGATTTTTGGCTGTGCGTGTTGCGATCTACCTGAGGGGTTTTCCGAATAGCTTGGTGGGAGGGACATCCCTTGCCTTCGTGCCCCTACACTCCCTGGCATGCCCGGCTCCTGGCCTGGCTGGCGGGCACTCATGGTGCCGTTGTCACATGGCACTGCCAAGGGATGCCATCCAGGTGGCAAGGTGGGAATTGGTACCTGCAGGCCTGGTGCGGGCTGCCTGCATAATTCAGCATTATAAAAAATGCAGAAAATCTTCCCATTTTGCATTCTTTTCTCGCAACATGTAAAACATTTAGACAAATCCCCCGGGTTTCCTGTTTGTTTGTTTGCTGTGTGCTTTAGGAATAGATTTGAGATGATGTCTTTTTGGGTGGCTTCTGCAAAGTGCTGGCTTCTTTGGTCTCAGCAGGCTTGAGTGACGCAGATGTTGATCTGCTCTGCAAAGCTGTAAAAGTGCTCGACCTCATGTGGGACTGGGTCCCAAATGTTCTTTTGAGAAGCTCCGTCCTGTTATTGAAAGGTTAAAAGAACATTTTTGTTAAGTGGAAGGGTTATGGCAGGCTCGAGAGCCACGTGCCGCTTGTTTCAGGAAAAGTGTTTTTATATGGGTGTAAAAGATGCCATGCAGAATTAGGTGTGTAAAAGGACAATGTATTTCATAATTTATGAAGTATTAAGGTATTAATATATACTGCCTGAGAGTTATTTTCATAACTATGTCATTTATATATCTTTAAAAATTTGGAGCAGATGTTTTCTCCCTTCCCCTCATCCATTTTCATATGCAGTTTGAAGTATTTTTCTCCCTGAAACTGTATCTCTAATCGTGGTGGTTTTATACTTTTCATTTTCTTACAGCTTTTTGATCATGTTGCTGAATGCCTGGGAGACTTTATGGAGAAACAACAAATCAAAGACAAGAAATTGCCAGTAGGGTTTACGTTTTCTTTCCCGTGTCGACAATCCAAGCTAGATGAGGTAAGAAGATTTCACAATTTTCATAATATGCAGAAGAGCCACTGTGTTGTTAAAACCCTGCTATGAAAGCAGCATCCCAGGCAGGTCTCATTTTCGGGATAAATGGGTGTTTTATATTTCACTGTCAGGCTTCATTTTTGTGTTTGTGTTTCTGTCTGAACGATCTGGTTAACAGATGACGAAGGGCACCCGATGTTTTGTACTGCCTCTGCCTGAGCTCCTCGGTATTCTGGTTTACAGTGTAAACACGGTGGCGGTTTTGCCTGCCCCCCCTGCGCAGCCTTTTTCACCTCTCCATGGAGTACGACTGGGAAGGACCCAGCCCAGCAGTGTTTGCTCAGATTTTGCTGAACTTCCCGAGCGGGCACGCGCCGATCCGGATGAGGGTCTCCCTCCTGAGCAGCGGTGCTGAGCCGTGCCGCCGGCTGGGTGCTCAGCACCGAGGGGGATGGGGCAGGGCGCCTGGAAAGCACCATGCTTTAAAAGGGGATGGAAATAACCAGCGTGGTAGGAAGTGGCGGATGAGATTCCCATGACAAGGACGCTACGATGTTTTCCTTCTCTTGCTCGTTGTATCACAAATGACTGGGCAGCCTCCTGGCACGGCATTGCTACGGCAACTGTGTAGCAAATTAATGCAGGAAAGTTAAATCCGCACGAAACGCTCAGAGGTTGCACTGTTAAAGCACGACCCGCTTTTCTAGCTTGCAGGTCTCTAGGTTAGCCTGGTGCAACAGCTCCCCAGGTGTTGGTGCTGAGGAGGGCCAGGTGAGGCACGGTTTTTATTCCATTTCGTACTTCTGGAGCGATGCTGAGAGCTGAAACCGAGGGTGCTTACTGAGTCAGGGTCTGAATGTAGTTAAGACCAGAAAGCTGCCTTTTCCTGCATCAGTTCAGAAGAGAGGAGTTGGTTTTTGGTGCGGCTCTCCACCCTGGCTGTGGTGCATGGTAAGGCTCAGACTACCGACCGCAGCAGGGTCATGCTGGGGATGAGAGTGTGAATTTGAGTCGCCCTTGTGAAAATGTGTTTGGCAGCATGAAAGGCACTTGTTTGTGGGCTGGTTTGCTCAAGCCAGCCAGGATGAAGTCATGCTTGTGTGGGGCAGGGGCAGGCAGGTAGCATGTGGGAGATGGGCTGGGGACACCTGTAGAGACTTGGAGATGAGCCGTGGCAGAACGGACTCTCTTTCTGAGAGTTTTTGTGATATTCTGGGCATTTGAAAAACGTGTTTTTCTGGATTCCGTGGGCCTGATTTGCTCCTGGATTGCTGCTTCTGCGAGGCTGTGCTTGCCTGGGTGCTGGTTTCTCGTGCTTGGTGAGCAGAAGGAGGCAGGGTGGTCCCTGATTCCTCTGAGAGCGACAAGGTGGCACCACGTGGTTGGCTCCCACCTCAACCCTGCTGCGCTCCAAGGACTCCTCCCTGCTGCCGAGGCCTTGCTGGTGAAGTAAAAAATCCTTCCAGCACAGTGGCTGCTCACACTGAGAAGAGCTGCTCTTTGCCGGCGTGGTCTGACCCGTTTCCTGAATGAGAAAAGTTACGTGGACCAAAAGGCCTTTTTGACCATTAAAGCTGTGCCTGCAGAGTGGGCTTTGCCCACCGTTTTCCTGCGCAGCAGCACAGGGCTTTGCTGGGTTTCAAAATGATGTTGACGAGGATGGCACAGGGGCAAAACTTATGCAAACTGAGTTTGTGGTTTAGTGGTAGGAATACCTCCTGGTCTGGAAAGAGCTGCCCTAATCCCTCTGTCCCCTGTAGCTTTGGGGCTAAATGCTATCGCAGTTGGGAGGGTGAACACGCACAAGACACGTGGTTGATTTTTAAGCTGAGGTATGGCCAAATGTACACCTGGGCAATGGCTGCTTGTGCCTATAGGCTCCAGCTTTTCTGGTTTTTAGCTTCTTGGACTGTTGTTGTGATAGACGTGAATGTTGTGATGGGTATGAAAAGCTGAGCTGATTTGAGTCATCTTTCCTGTTGACTACTGTCAATGCTTTTTTCTTTCTTTTATTATTATTTACTTATATACTGAATGCTTTGAATCAGCTAGGCATTATCTAAATAGAAAAGAAAAATCAGATGTAGTCATCACCTTGGGGCATTTGCAGGCTCTTTATGACAGTTTGCAGACAAGGAATTCAAGACCAGGATTTTCTTTTTGATTCATGCTGTAAGTCGGGGACATACATTGCTACATTTCCATTATTTCCATTTGCCTCAACCCATAAACGCGATCCCACAGTGAAACAAGCCTGGACAGTTGGGACTCCAGGCAGCAAATGTGCAGCAGTCTGATCCCTGCTGCCGCCGAGTCCTGGACGTACAAACATCACATCCCTTCTCTTTAGTCAGTCCCGCGCAGTCAGCTTTTTCTGAAAGCAGTCAATTTCCATGGCCCAAAAGGATTAAATGGTTTTCCAAGAAAAACTGTCGAGGAGTAACAGGGAGAAGAGTGGGCTGAAAATACAAACTGCAAACAAACCAATTTCTAGCAAGGGAGGGGAGAACAATTTCCCGTCTTTCAGCTTACTGTAATGAGAATCAAAGACTGCCAATTGTCTCAGGTTGTCAGGTCATACAAGAAAAGAGACCTGAAGATGCATTTGAAGTATAAAATCTTGTTTTTAAGGAAAAAATAAACAAACAATCAATTTGTGTCTTATGGTGGTATCCTGTTGAATATTGCTCTCTTGTTTTATCAGGGTATTCTGATAACCTGGACGAAGCGCTTCAAAGCAAGCGGAGTGGAGGGAGCAGACGTTGTGAGGCTGCTTAACAGGGCCATCAAGAAACGTGGGGTAAATTGTACTTCTTTCTTTTTTTTAACTCTGTATCAGAGCAAACTGGCGCTTCTTTGTCAGGGACCACCCTTCACGTCACTGATTTGAGCGTGTGAGCTGAGTGATGGTGCAGCTCTGCTTTCTCGCATGAAGATGTGCGGTTTTGCCGTTTGCTGGGAAAATGGAGCGATGTCAGAGTTGTGCTGTGGAAGCTGTGATTTTCCTCATAGCACAAAACTGAGTTACCATGTTGTGGCTTGTTGCTGGCAACCTTCAGGGATTTTATCACTCTCCAAAAACTGAGAAAGTGCTGTGTGTCAGTGCCACAGCTTTCCAGCGATACTGACACGTCCCATTCCTGAGAAAATTGTGTCTCATGGCCTGGGCTCAGCTGAGTTGGGCAACTGCCTTGCCTGGGAGCAGGAAAGGAGCAGAAGGGGGATTTCAGGCTCAGTGAGTTTCTCACTGCTGATTTTATAGAGGGTGAAGGTGACCACGTTGCTGATTTAAACAAATAAAAAAGCACTAAGCGTGAGATGGAATGAATTTGGGTTTGCGTAATGCTTGCAGCCAGGTAATATGTTGTTTACTCAGCATCCAAATTCATCGGAAACTGGGCAGTATTTGGTCTCTTTGGGCAGTTGTGGACTCTTACGCAAACCTGAGTTTTACTGTCGCTGAACAACATTACTATAGTCAGTAACTATCATCAGACTTGATATGAGGTAGAATAACACACTGAAGAAGCTGGAAAGGAATGAGTGCATGTCATTTGGATAGCTTACTTAATTGCATTATTTGCTTATATTTTTGTATTCAAATCTTCACTTGGAATAAAACTCCTAGATGTTTTAAGTGAATTCTGTGAGAAAGACGTAACTTGGGAATATTTTCTAGATTGCCTCCTCAAGCAACTGCATCAAATTACTCCATGATGTTTAACTGCAGAGTTCTTCCCTCCCTCATGTATAGCCCTCTTCTTTCCTGCCTAAGGGTGCTTATGTGAGAGCAGGTCTTTGCTCTCTAGAATTACGCTCCTGCTGTTTTATTGTTTGCCTGGTGCATTAGTCTGCTCTCATTGTCATCTTGGGTGCGTGGGATAGGGAACTGGCAGACAGAACAGGTGATATTTAAAAAGATGACCTGTGATATTCAGGCAAATTACTTGTCTCCTGTTCCTTGTGAAATTAGTTGATACAAGCAAACCGGTGATAAACACAAGTGGTGTTTTGCAGAGAAGCCATATGGTCCAAGTAACGTTTTGTTCCTCCATCAGGACTACGATGCAGATATCATGGCTGTTGTAAATGACACCGTTGGGACTATGATGACCTGTGGTTTTGATGACCAGCGTTGCGAAGTTGGCTTGATCATTGGTAACGCACATTGCTGCTGCAGCATGCACGTGGCTTTTCTCCCTTTGCCTGGCCTGTTTGGTTAGCACCTTCTGATGTCCTTTCCCTAAAGGCACTGGCACCAACGCCTGTTACATGGAGGAGATGCGGCACATCGACCTGGTGGAAGGGGACGAGGGCAGGATGTGCATTAACACGGAGTGGGGGGCCTTTGGAGATGATGGCTCGCTGGAAGACATCAGGACCGAGTTTGATCGAGAGATCGACCGTGGATCCCTTAATCCTGGGAAGCAGCTGTGAGTGAAGCAGTTATTTGTGAGCTTTACTTCTTTTGTCTTCTGCTCTGTGCTTCCTTTTCCCTTTGTGTTACGAGTTCAGCAGTTCAAGAAAACTCAGCTTTGCCCATGGTGAGGCAAACTGCAGGCTGGGCTGGGTGGTGCAGTGGCACGGCTGGGCTCTGCCTCCCAGTGTCACCTGTGGACCTGTGGGTGACTGCTGCTGTCCTCTTCTGCAGGTTTGAGAAGATGGTCAGTGGGCTGTACATGGGGGAGCTGGTGAGGCTCATCCTGGTGAAGATGGCCAAGGAGGGGCTGCTCTTTGAGGGGAGAATCACCCCTGAGCTTCTCACCAAAGGGAAGTTTGAGACGAAACACGTTTCTGCCATAGAAAAGTAAGTACCTCCCCCTCTTCACCCCCCTGGGGTTCACGGTGACTCTGAATGTTAATTTTCCAGCATCTCTTTTTTTGCTTTGTGGGGAGATGTGCTGCACTGGAGGTGGCTGCCATCCTCCAGTGCTGGTGCTGAGCCGGCATGTAGGGACCCTCAGCAGGCAGCCTGCGCCCTCCTCCCTGAGATTTCTTCCTTTTTGTGTGTCGGGAGGAACTATGAAAGCCTATCGGTCTTTGCAGCTACATGGTATGCACTGTGCTACCTCTCGCCCTCCTCGCAAAAGCTGGGAAGTTACTAGCCTTGCAGCTAAACGCGGGAGTGAATTGGCTTAGTGCCTCCTAGCAAATACTTGTGTCGCTCCTTGCTGTATCCACGGGATCACTGGGCAGAAAGAAAACAAGCATGACAAGGCAGAGCATTCAGTCTCGTAGGCAGTGCCGGGTGCTGCACGGCGACCTCTGAGCTATGCACCAGTTGGTTTCTTATGGTGTCATCACCCCTTTGGTCAGTACTTACTGGCTCTTCCCCCTGCGTTTTTGAAATTCACATCACTGGGATAGTTTGTACTGTAGTCATTGGGCTGGCTTTTCTTTTCGAAGTGCTGCTGATTTTGGTGCACGTGTGTAGAGGTACTGTTGATGGTGAGTGCAACGCCAAGGGAACAGCCAGTAACTGCTGAAGGAATTAGGATTGTTTAGTCTGGAGAAGGTTGAGGGGAGACCTTATTGCTCTCTACAGCTACCTGAAAGGAGGTTGTAGTGAGATGGAAGCTGATCTCTTCTCCCAAGTAACTAGCGATAGGACAAGAGGAAACGGGTTCAAGTTGCGCCAGGGGAGGTTTAGGCTGGACATTAGGAAAAAAATTTTCCCTGAAAGAGTTATCAAACATTGGACCAGGCTGCCCAGGGAGGTGGTTGAGTCACCATCCCTAGAGGTGTTTAAAAGTCGTGTAGATGTGGTGCTTGGAGACATGGTTTAGTGGCAGACCTGGTAAGAGTAGGGTCAATGGTTGGACTGGATGATCTTAAAGGTCTTTTCCAACCTAAACGATTCTATGATTCTACAATGCCTGTTGGCCCCTGCCCCGTTTTACTCCTGTCCCTGCAGACCGTCTTATCTGAACAGCTTTCCATTAAATGTGTGTGTTCATTTGTCTTAGCCACAGAGGTCCATGTAATGGACCAACGTAACATTGAACAACAAAGAGAAAAATGCAGTTACTGAGAAATTCAGCAAAATTTGCCCTGAAATCCCACCTCACTCCCTGAAGAGCACTTTGGTTATAGGTAGGGAGCACATTCCTGTGGAGCTTCAAATTTCTAGCTGATGCTAGCAAGATGCAAGGGTCCTTAAAAAGATGTATGGAGTGCAGTTAGTAATGACAAGATATACTCCTTGTGTTTTTGTCTGGGAAATGACCGAGCTGGACATGGATAAGCTTTGCCAGAAACTTTGCTCTCAGGCTGGGTGCTAATGTGGGAAAATGCAATGCAAGAGGCAGAAATTCAGCGAGGCTGTAAAAGTCTGAAAAGAGACCCATTAGGATGAAATCACTTAGGCAACCTGCGCTCAGGGTTTTGTTTTTCACACTGGGCTTAATTTATTGAGACATATGAGCAAGCGAGCGTGGGATTAAGTGTACGCTCAGGCCTGTGCTGAATTGTGGGGCTGGTGCGTCCTGCTCCAGAGAGGACAAGCTGTTTGAAGTCTTACAGCATCAGTGTGATGAAAAAGCATTTTAATTCCCCCAGGTCTGTAAAACTGCTTGGAAGTCACTAACTTTCTTGGGGGTGCACTGAAGGAGCTGTAATGGGATTGTTGCTGTGCTTCGGCTCCGGCGCTGTTGGACCAACAGCAGCCTGAGCTACGTGCTGTGTTCCTGGGGGATGCCCAGGCTCTGCAGGATGGGGCTGGTCCCAGTCCCATGCTTCGTGCTTTCGAAGTACAGGAAGCTCGCTTGGTATGAGACTTGGTCTGACCCTCTGGCACAAGGAAAACGCGGTCTGTGTTGGAGAGATTATTTTTTGTCAGGTTTTCAGTGGCACGATGTACCTGTTGCCTTGTGTGAAACGAAGCTGAAGGAGGGCAGGCTCTTGGGTACTTATGGGAGTAATCATCCTGCTCATTAGGGTGGCTGCTGTAGTACCTGGAATTGCGTGGTTTGTAGGCAGCATGTTTGCACCAGGCTTTAATGGAAAGCTGTTTCTATCTGTGAATGAACGCATATTTAGAGCATTTTAATTCAAGCCTCATGGAGCTTCCCAGACCAGATCCCTAAGAAATTTTCTTTCTAACCCCTTTCTCAAACCCCAGGCAGGGACACCCATGGTTGGATGCACCTCTGTCCTGCATTTTATAGCTCCCCCACCCTTTATTGCTCTCTCTTTGCAGGAGCAAAGAAGGTTTGAACAAAGCCAAAGAAATTTTAACCCGCCTGGGGGTGGAGCCGTCCCACGAGGACTGCATCGCCGTCCAGCACGTCTGCACCATTGTGTCCTTCCGCTCGGCCAACCTGGTGGCCTCCACACTGGGTGCCATCCTCAACCAGCTGCGGGATAACAAAGGGGTTGGCCGCCTCCGGACCACCGTGGGGGTCGACGGCTCCCTCTACAAGATGCATCCGCAGTGAGTTCCTCCGCTCCTGCCGTTTAATGCTCTTCATCTGCCATGGTTTGCAAAGGGTCGAGCATGTAACCCCAAGATGTCACTCAGGCATGCGGTTTGGGTGTGAGATGAGGCACCCGAACCATGGGTGTGGGGGTTTGGTCTGAGATGGGGAGCTCAGTGGAAAAGAGAGATGTCTGTAACTGAAGAAGTAGGGTGACATTATTAAAAAAAACCCAAAACCCAAAAAACAACAACAAAAAAAACCAAACAAAAAGAACCCCCAAAAACAAACCCACCAAAAAACCCAAACAAAACCACAAAGGAAAGAACCAAAACCCCAATTAATTGGATACTGCAATATCAGTGCAAACTATGGTGGTGTGAGTACATACCTTAAGGGTTCTCAATAGACCTCTTCGAAGGAGAGTTTCTTTGTACAAAATATTACTTTGTGCCCATGGATTGGGCTTTGAGGAGACCTGCGTTAATACACCTTAATCTCCATTTTCAATTTAAACTTGGTTGTTTTGAAAATGACTGTACTGAACCCTATTGTTTTCAAGTCTTTTCTGAAGATATACTTGGAAACCATGGGAAAAAATTGGTGCTTACATTTCTGTGGCCTTTTAAAAACTGGCTTTGTCTTGTTTTTCCCCATCTTGAAATTTACACTTTTAATCAAACAGCTGTTTAGATTTATGTAGAAATCAGAGAGGAAGTTGAGCTCTTCTGCTGTGGGTGTACCTGGTCCTGGTAACAGGGTTTGGTGCATTTCCAAGAATGCTATTTTGACTGGCTTTTCCAGATGGGCAGGTCTAGGGTGTGTTAAGGTAACACACACGGGCAATTTTTGTTTCTGAACTGTTGCCCCACACCATCTAACCCAGTGAGTTCAGGACAGCTTGATGACCCCAGGAGAGGAGATCAGAGCAGCGTTGGAGCCAGGTGGTTTCTCCCATCGTGGGTCAGGTTCAGGGAACGAGACTCTGATGCTCCCCCCTGCATTTTTCTGGGTTTTCTTAGAAATCCAGGAGAAAAGAGGCCATAGGGAAGAACTGCTCTTCCCTGGTGATTTTCCTACTTGCGAGGCTGTAGCTAGTTTGGGTGTGAGGAGGCTCCTCGCTCCCCTTGCAGTCGGTCCATCTCGGCAGCAAAGATTTTGGGGGCCAGTGGGGGAGGCAATGCAGACGATGGGCTTGCAGCCTCCCCTCCCTGCAGGTACGCCCGGCGCTTGCACAAAACCACCCGGCGTTTGGTGCCTGACTCGGAAGTGCGGTTCCTGCTGTCGGAGAGCGGCAGTGGGAAGGGAGCAGCGATGGTGACGGCGGTGGCATACCGGCTGTCGGAACAGCACCGGCTCATCGATGAGACGCTGGCCGAGTTCAAGCTCACCCACGAGCAGCTGCTGCAGGTGAAGAAGAGGATGAGGGCAGAGATGGAAGCAGGGCTGAAGAAGAAGACACATGAGACTGCCAAAGTGAAAATGCTGCCCACCTTCGTCCGCAGCACACCGGATGGGACAGGTAGAGGCATGGCTTGGCTGCAGGGCGCCCAAAATAGGCTCCTGGTGATGGGGTTTGGGTTTGGTGGAGGGTGAGCGGATCTGGTGCAATGAAAGAAGAGCCTCCTGAGCTGTCCAAAGGAGGGAATCCCAGCCCCGGGCAGGGCAGCTGGTGCTGCCCTTGTGCCGGTTGCTGGCAGCCCGGCCCTGTGTCCTTGCCCCAGGATGCAAGCAAGCCAGGACCTGGGGGGAGAAAACCCATAACCCAAACCCAACCGAACCCTGTCCACACAACCTGGGTAGTTCTTTGCATTTCTGGGTGGCTGGCCAAGTTTCTGCTTTCTCTCAGGGAACAGTTGTGTGGGTCCTCTTTCCCTTGTTGGTTTAAAACAAAACAAAACCAAAAACCGTGAAAAAAAGGGCTGGATTATTCAGAGCAGCATCTAAAATCCTCCTGTGATGAAGATCTTCCCAACTAAAAGTTTTTATATCAAAGTGCTTTCAGGGGAAAAGCACTTCTTTAGATTTTGCTTATGGCTCTTTAAATACACACACATATTCTTTTACAGAGAACGGAGACTTTCTGGCACTTGACCTTGGAGGGACAAACTTTAGAGTTTTGCTGGTGAAAATCCGCAGCGGTAAAAGGAGAACAGTTGAGATGCACAACAAGATCTATGCCATTCCTATAGAGGTGATGCAGGGAACAGGAGAAGAGGTGAGCATTTGTGTTTCTCTTTAGTAGCACTGTTACTTTTTCAGTACCTTCATAAGAGTGTGTAACACGTACAACTTCAAACGCACGACTTTTCTCTTCAAAGCTGTTTGATCACATCGTTACCTGCATTTCTGACTTCCTGGATTATATGGGGATAAAAGGCGCACGTCTTCCTCTTGGCTTCACGTTTTCCTTCCCTTGCAAGCAGACCAGTCTGGATGCTGTAAGTTCCTTAGTATCTTTTGAATCTGCTTTTGTGCTTGTGCTGGGCCTGATTTCTCTGCCTTCGTACCATCTACGTGACACTTACAGGCAGGTTGTATGAGGGGAGGGTTCATGCTCTGACCCTGACCACTACAGCTGTTTCTATGAATAGTTCCTTTAAAGGTAGTAATGCAAATGCTGCTCAGCCTATGGCTGTGACAGATAAGAGCGTTCAAATTTTCCGTGGTGGCGATATCCCTTTTTTTAAGGTATTGTGTTTTTTCCAATTGTGTAAACCTGCTGGACTGTGATGCTTCCCGGGTTTTGCGAGCAGTAAGCAAAAGTCCATCCCTGCTGCCAGCTCCTCTTCCCCAGCTGATCTGGTCTCCCCGGATGGAGCGGATGGACCAGGGCCTGCTCGGCTATGTCACCCTGCGGGTGACAGTGTAGCCTGCAGCGTGTCCCTGTCATGTGTACCCTTTTTCTCTTTGCTTTCATGTTTAACTTCTCCACTGCCACATAATTCCACCAAAATCCACCTGTGCAGCTGTTACTAGTTTCCTGTCTACTTAGCACTTTCTTTTGAAGACGTATTTTCTGTCACACTTCTTTTGTTTGTTTGTTGTTTCTGTCACTTTTTTTTGAGTTTGTTTCATTGCTCTGGAGATTTGGAGACCAAACACGATTAGTAGTTTTAGAAGTAAATTCCCCATATATAAGGAGATACTCCTTTTCATAGCGACTCTTCTGTATAACCTCACACTAAAGCATTTGAAAAGTTAAGTGTACTTACGAGTTTTAGCGAAAATAAGGTGAATATTCATACATAAGGAAGAAGGAAATAGGCAATGATGTTAGGAGCGGCATTCAAATGTCCAGCTCTAAAGTGTTGTCATCTTGCTGATGATAGAAGGCTTGGTGAAGCCAGGGAGATTTTTGGAGTGCGACTGAGAGAGAAGAGAGGTTGTTCAGCAAAACGTAGCGCCCGTGTTGGTGAATACTGGAGAACCTCCTCCTCCAGCTGAGGGCTTCTATGAGTCCGTGTGCTGACTGGCCATAAATATTCATGGCCGTTTGCTGGGGCCGTGGGGTCAGAGCTGTGGTGTGCGATAACCTGTGGTCACCTGTGTGAAGTGTTGTGATTTTGCGCTTTTATGGGCTGGGGAGGTGAGCAAATGCAGGGAAGTTAACAGAGAGGAATGAACAGTGATCGCCCCTTAGAGGATTGTAGGATTTTTGGGGGTGATCTGTAGTGCACCGGGAAACTTGATAACCTGTTTTTTTTCTTTTTAGGGTATACTTCTCAATTGGACAAAAGGCTTCAAAGCTACAGACTGTGAGGGAGAAGATGTGGTGTATTTGCTTAGAGAAGGAATTAAAAGAAGAGAGGTGATTTTTCTTTTGGTTTTGTTTTCTTTTTCTCCTCCTACTTCTCCTTCCGCTCCAGACTTGACAGACCTCGTGGGTCAGGCTGGTTCCCTCTCCCAGGGTTTGTGTGCCTTGAGGAAACGGGCTGTGCCTCCTGTCCTGNCTTAGAGCTAAATTTGGCAGAACTTTCAAGGCTTCTTTCAAACCCTGCGACAATTTTCACTGCATCAAAGCATGGAGAAGGCAGGAGTTTTCAATGTAGTGATTATTTTTTTTTCTGTAGAAATTTTTCACTCTGAGGGTGGTGAGACACTGGCCCAGGTTGCCCAGAGAAGCTGTGGCTGCCCCATCCCTGGAGGTGTTCAAGACCAGGTTGGATGGNCCTTTTTCTCTTTGCTTTCATGTTTAACTTCTCCACTGCCACATAATTCCACCAAAATCCACCTGTGCAGCTGTTACTAGTTTCCTGTCTACTTAGCACTTTCTTTTGAAGACGTATTTTCTGTCACACTTCTTTTGTTTGTTTGTTGTTTCTGTCACTTTTTTTTGAGTTTGTTTCATTGCTCTGGAGATTTGGAGACCAAACACGATTAGTAGTTTTAGAAGTAAATTCCCCATATATAAGGAGATACTCCTTTTCATAGCGACTCTTCTGTATAACCTCACACTAAAGCATTTGAAAAGTTAAGTGTACTTATGAGTTTTAGCGAAAATAAGGTGAATATTCATACATAAGGAAGAAGGAAATAGGCAATGATGTTAGGAGCGGCATTCAAATGTCCAGCTCTAAAGTGTTGTCATCTTGCTGATGATAGAAGGCTTGGTGAAGCCAGGGAGATTTTTGGAGTGCGACTGAGAGAGAAGAGAGGTTGTTCAGCAAAACGTAGCGCCCGTGTTGGTGAATACTGGAGAACCTCCTCCTCCAGCTGAGGGCTTCTATGAGTCCGTGTGCTGACTGGCCATAAATATTCATGGCCGTTTGCTGGGGCCGTGGGGTCAGAGCTGTGGTGTGCGATAACCTGTGGTCACCTGTGTGAAGTGTTGTGATTTTGCGCTTTTATGGGCTGGGGAGGTGAGCAAATGCAGGGAAGTTAACAGAGAGGAATGATCAGTGATCGCCCCTTAGAGGATTGTAGGATTTTTGGGGGTGATCTGTAGTGCACCGGGAAACTTGATAACCTGTTTTTTTTCTTTTTAGGGTATACTTCTCAATTGGACAAAAGGCTTCAAAGCTACAGACTGTGAGGGAGAAGATGTGGTGTATTTGCTTAGAGAAGGAATTAAAAGAAGAGAGGTGATTTTTCTTTTGGTTTTGTTTTCTTTTTCTCCTCCTACTTCTCCTTCCGCTCCAGACTTGACAGACCTCGTGGGTCAGGCTGGTTCCCTCTCCCAGGGTTTGTGTGCCTTGAGGAAACGGGCTGTGCCTCCTGTCCTGCACAGAAGGTGTTTGCCTTGCAGCAGGTCTGGATACAGCAGCCCTCGACGCCGTGTGGCTGGGCTGGCTCTGATGCTGGCATGTAGCCTGACCACCACGTAGGATGGTCTAGAGGGTGCACAGTGGAAATGGGAGTGTTCAGCCACCAAACCAAAGTTGCTACTCAAAATGAGCCACACTAGGGATTTTGTTTCATTTCTTCCCCCCCAGCTCCCCGCTCCCCCCCCCNAAGATGATCTGTAAGGTCCCTTCCAACCCAAACCATTCTATGATTCTATGAATCTGTGATTGCAGGAATCCACCTCAGTGCACCCTAAATGACAGTTTTCCCCTCTCCCAACCCTTGTTCTTGAAAAAGCCTCAAGCAGCTTAGATGAATCTTTCTAGGAAAGGAAGAAAAATAGCCTGAAGAGAGCATTAGCTTTAGCAGAGTTTTATCAGCAAGTGAAAAGAGGATCTTAAAAACCTTTGCTACTGGATTTGCTACCACGCTGCTGTAATATAGCCTGGTGCTAGCCCTCTACCATATGCCTCTATACAAGATCTGTACTTAAATATATCTAAGCCAAAGAGAACAGCCAGGAAACGTACTTTCTTCTGAAGACATAGTCTATTGTAGGTAGAGCATGCGAGGAGCCTTAGCTACCTGCTAGTAGATTAGGTTCCTATTTCTGCATGTGTAAAATCAGGCTGGTACTTTCAGTTGTTTCTTTCCATTGTGCTGTGACAGAGCTCCCAATGGTGTACTCCTTTTGGTGCGAGGCGTTGCCCCAAACCCAGAGTTCTCACTGTTTTATTTTTCTCTTCCAAAGGAGTTTGACTTGGATGTGGTGGCCGTGGTGAATGATACAGTGGGCACAATGATGACTTGTGCTTATGAAGACCCAAACTGTGAAATCGGACTCATTGTGGGTACGTGTTGGAGCTGCTTTTTATTTGGCACTTTTTTGTTAAACAGTACATCGACGCATCTGTCTGTATTCTCGTGGAGACATCCCTGTGGTTAACTGAAAATAGAACTAGGGTGACCAGGACTGAAAGATTTTGAGATTAACAGCTATCCCTTCAGAAGCAAGCTGCATGAAGGAATTAAGAGCAGAATTCAACAGCCAGCTTCATTCTGTGCTTGATCAGCTGAGATAAGCACAGGTTGTAACGCTGAACAAATCCTGCCTGTTTTAACTGGGAAGGCTTGGGAAGCAAGCAACCATGGGCTTGGGTAACTTCACCAGCTCCTGGAGTATCTGTTAGTTTAGCTCGTAAGATTTTCCCTGCCGGGGTGTTGAGGTAGCCTGCAGCTTCCCTTGAGCGTGTGGTCTCTCGGAATAAACTTGTGAAGCACAGCCGCAATTCCCGAATAGCATGTGATGGAAAGCTCTGATAGACAAAGTGCAGCGACCGACAGCTCCCTTCCCAGCAGTGAGACAGCTGAGATAATTCCACAGGCGACTGCCGATACCTTTGCAAATGCCACGCTTGGGGGGCCTGTGGCACAAGGCAGTGTGAATTCCCAAAGCTCTCCAGAGAAATGAGTTTTCAGTGGGAGAGAAGGGGATGAGGCACCTGCAAAGCTTTAAGGACGCTTTCAGTTGTGAGGTGGCTTGCAGGAAAATAAGACGCCACCAATTTCTCCTCCAGACAGCTGGAAAATGTCCAGGATGAGTCAGCAGAGTGCAGTGTGGGTAGGAAGCCGTGTCTGCGCAGCTCCGTCAGTGGTGAGTTTTCAGGGACAGAGTTCCCGGCAGGAAGGACAGCGTGTCCTTGGGGTGCTGAGAGCATCCTCTGAGGACCGTCTGCTGAAGCCCTGCCAGATACGCTCTCCAGCCAGCCCTGTCTGTGTGCAGAGCCAGGGGGTCGGAGGTGGCCTGGGTACATCTGGGATAATGAGACCAGAAGCCCCGGGGCTCTCGACAGCTCCTTCTTCCCTGCCTGGATTGCCTTGGCCAGGCTGACGGTGCTTGCTGAGGAGCTTGCCTGGGCCCTGCTCTCCCCAGTGCAGGGAGGTGGGTGAGCTTTCCCGCTGTTGCTTGGCAGGGAAAAATATTCTTGCAAGGGTGAGTTCACGTCATGCTGGTGCCCTGTCTCTGCCCAGTGCCACCTCTCCTGCCCAGGAGAGGCGATGCTTTGTGCCTCCGCTGCTGAGTACTTTGGAAACTGCCACTGATGAGACCAGGTCTCTGCTTTTCATCTGCTGGCAACAGGAGATCATCTAAAAGCCTGTCAGTCTAACAGCCTGTATTTAATAGGTATCCACCTATTCAGGCAGCCCTTACTTAGCTCATTCTGGACGACAAGGCTTGGCGTTGAGAGGTCGGCCAGTGCTGATGGTCCACAACTGGGTTTAGTCTGGTTTGGTCCTGCAAACCTGGGTCTCGGTCTGCAAGCCCAGACTTTTCCCCCCAAACTCCGTGCTGTGGCTCAGCTCTCCTGCGACAGGGCAGTACTGTGGGAGGATCTGGTTTTGCTCAGACTTTATTGATATAGTACCCGAAAAAAAATCACAAAGGAAAACAGACTTGCTGATATAATTGGTGCAGAATCTGTGGTGCAGGGTTAAATGAGAGTTCGGTAGGTAACTTCAAGAAAACTTTTGCCCCAGGTAGCAGCAAAAGCCGCCTCTCTTTGCTAATAAAGCTTTGCTCCCGAAGGCCTCTGTGTACGTGAAGCACTTTGTAATTGCCACGCTCCTTAGGATCCCCTTTAAGCAGAATCAGATATGGCATCATTTCAATGTGGAAGTAACCTTCCTGCCAGAGAAACTATTTAAGCAATTTGAATCAGAAAAAAAACCAAGCAAGAACTAAAAAATACCCTGCAATTAGCTGGTAAAACCCCCTGGGGTTTTCTTTGCCTGATGCCTCAGAATTTGCTGAGGTTTTCCATTCGGCAGATTTTCCCCTGAATTTTGTGGGTCCGTGGGCTTTGTGGAAGGTGGTTCCTAACTTCAAAATCCGGCTGATTCCTTGCTACGGTTTCAGGTTCAGAAGCACATGAGGGTTGGTGTGCCAAAAGTGCCGTGCTGCTGCTCCTCCCTGTAGCAGGGGACCCTCAGCCCAGCTGGTCTGGGCGAGCCTCTTCTTCTCCCAGCCACCCTGACCGGTGCGCCACAGCAGTAATATTCTCCCTCAATTCAGGATTATTGAAGAATATGGGGTTTTTGTGACTTTTCAAATGATGATTTGACTTCATCATTCAGAAAAAAAGCACGTTCAAGATGCCCCAGAAGGTTTTGTCAGGGCTGTCACGCTTGTCCTGCTGTTGTTTTGTTCCAAACAAAGAGTAATTTCAGTGTTTTCTTCTTTCAGGAACTGGCAGCAATGCCTGTTACATGGAAGAGATGAGAAACATAGAGATGGTGGAGGGTGAGCAAGGACGGATGTGCGTGAACACGGAGTGGGGAGCGTTTGGGGATAACGGATGCCTGGACGATATCAGGACAATATATGACAAAGCAGTTGATGACTATTCACTAAATGCTGGAAAGCAAAGGTACTGCGGGATAAATGGTGTGCTAAGTATAAGCCAGGCTGCCTTAAATGCTTTTAAGAGAGAATTGGATTTCTCCCAGTCGGAGAAGGGAGAAGTTAAGAGTCGAAAATGACTGCAGCCCTGCTATCCTGTGGGATCTCCCTCTTCTGTGCTTTTCCCGGTCGCTGCTTTTTTGCAGCTTATTTGCTGCCGTGGGACTGCAGCAGGGTTTTTCGTGAGAACTTCAAGAGTCTTGAAATTACTAAGAGACCTTTTTCTTCTCATCCCATGTTGTACTGAGGGGTTTAAGATGGCTTGTCATTCTTTTGCTCTTGGTCTCAGTTTAATCTCTTTTAGCTGAACTCTCTTTGTAGAGGGCTCTGCCTCTAGAAATCCTCAGCCTAGACCAGCCTGGAGCTGGAGCTGCTCACTGTAAAGCAATCTGGAGCTTTCTAGCAGTTGTAGCCAGGTCTGATTTCAGGCAATTTTCTGGATGAAATATGTCATGTTAGAGGACCTGCCTTTCTTGGCTCTGGAGGTTGGATCCCATTTTGGGGGTCCAGCTCTTGTTTGGGCAAGTGGTTCCCTGCCCCCTTCAAGAAGGGGCTGACAAGGAGATGTATCCAGTGCTGATGAAACCAGCTGAGACTTCTGCATGCCCAGACTGCAGTTTTGCATAATTTCTCTGCAGCAATGCTTTGACGCCAGGAGCTTTTAAAAAGATTTTGTGACTAGAGTAAATCTGCCTGAAAACCTGGGGGATGCAGACAAGTTGGCAGGTCCCTTAGGAAGCTCTTTAGAAGTCAGGGCTCAAACAGACCCAGAGAGGCAGAGGCTGATGCAGCGGCAGAGTTGGCATGGAGTAAGCAGCCAAAGGCAGTAGCAGAGACTGCCAGGGGGAATAATTTATTCCAGAGAGAGTTAGGCACTCAAGAGGGAGGACACTTGCTGGGTACGAGCCTGAGAGAACTCGTAGTATTAAATGGACTGCATGGCCAGCTTCCAGCAGGATGGCGTGCTGGGCCCCGCTCAATCCAGGGCAGAAACCCTGCTTTAGGGCTTCAGGAGGTGAAATAAAGGATGCATCACTAAGTGCACTTTTCAATAAATGGAAAAGTGTTCATTTCTCATTGGTAAGGGCACAGCTTATGGACCCCAAAATGCTCCATTCAAACTGGAGTGATGCTGGAGGGGAAGGAGTGCAAAGCAGATTCCTGCCCTGTACCAGTGCCAGGCATGGCTGGTGGTCTGCTCCTTGTCATCTGCCGGGAAGAGGTCTGCAGGTGGAAGATACTCCCTCTCTCTAGCCTGGGGGCAGGCCTGCAAATGGGGAACTCGGGTCCTGTGTGCAAAGCCGGGGGCGAGAGGGGTTCAAGACAGCTTGGTTCCTCCCTGTGGTTTTTGGACCGCTGGTTCCCTACTGGAAACCAGGTGCTGGAATTACCTGAAAAGCATAAACCAACCCTGGCCCCGACAGCTTGCTAGTTTACAGGTCAGTGATCCTGCGAAAATGCCAGACATACCTTTTCACATGTTTTATCTTTCACAGGGTTTTGCAGCACAAGACTCCCTTAAAAATGCCGCACTCGCAGTGACTCTGCCTTGTGGTTTTCCTATAATTTTGCTGCATTGAGCTTTTTCTGTTGAAGGTCTCGGCCGGGCTTCAAGAGGGCTCCCAAATGTTGTGCAGTGGAGTCAAGCTTTCCCTGGGGTCCACTCAGGGCTGTCAGTGGGGGATGCACATTAAATTTGGCTTTCATCTGGGCACTGTTCTGCTCTCTGGCGACAGGTTTTCATTTCTTCCATCTGGGAGAAAGACCAGCCGTCATTAACAACAGCCTGGCTGGGGGAACGTGGCAGTGAGGAATAGATGAAGTGTTTATAGCTCGGCTCACAAGGCTTCCCACTGAGTCTTCATGCTTTTTCTTGCCCAGTTTTTCTAGCAAATGGCCATTCTGTGTAAATTGGGTTGCGTATTTCATGTCCCAAATGTGCGCGGGCAGGACACCTGGCTGATAATGCAGCTGCGATGCTGCCTTTGCAAATGCGAGCAGCATCCCTCTGAGCTGTGCCGCTCTCTTTCGTTGCAGGTATGAGAAAATGATCAGTGGGATGTACCTGGGGGAAATAGTCCGCAATATTTTGATCGACTTCACCAAACGGGGATTCCTGTTCAGAGGCCAGATTTCAGAGACGCTAAAGACCAGACATATCTTTGAAACCAAGTTCCTTTCTCAGATTGAGAGGTAAGAGCACCGCACGGGAGGCTGTTCAGGGTGAAACACTCTGGTAACGTTCATCTGGTGACACTGCTGGAGGGGAGGGACAGCAGGAGGGCATTGCTTGGTTCTCCAGCGGTAATTTTGGTTTCAGCAAGAGCCTGCGCGTGTGCAGAAGGACTCTTTACAACATCATCTGAATTTCTAGCAGTGCTTACTGCTAAATCATGGGGAGGGCTGTCAAGGGTTCCCTTACTGTATCATTTTATTTGCTTGCTTGGAAATCAAGCCGTTTCCCTGTGCCCCTTGTGTGTGTCTAGCTATAATTGTTGAACTGAATGAACACTAGCTGAACGAGCACTTCGTTTCTGGATATTTGTGTCTTTATTGGTTGGACTCTGTGTTTTAAAGTAATCTCAAAGCCTGTTGAGCCTTTATGGGAGGGAAAAAACCCCAAGTTGGTCATATTCTCCTGCAATGCCTGTTAGTAAGAAAAGAGACGTGGACTCGGAGCCTCCCTTGGCACCTGCGCTCCTGTCCTGCACTGCGGCACGGTGCTGGGGTGAATGAATCTGCATTCCCCGAAGGCTCTTGTGCTGGCAGGAAAGGCTGCTGCCTGGTGTGGGTGCGTGGATGCAGCCATCAATGCAGTGGGCTTTGTGGCAGTGGCTTGACTGAGGGGCAACCTTGAAGTTAACGCTGGGCTCTTCTGCTTCTGCAGTGACAGGTTAGCCTTGCTGCAGGTGCGAGCCATCCTCCAGCAGCTGGGGCTCAACAGCACCTGCGACGACAGCATCATCGTCAAGACTGTGTGCGGAGCAGTGTCGAGGCGAGCAGCTCAGTTGTGCGGCGCTGGAATGGCTGCGGTTGTAGATAAAATTAGGGAGAACAGAGGATTAGAGCACCTGGAGATAACGGTTGGTGTGGATGGGACGCTGTACAAACTACATCCACAGTGAGTATTCACCTTCTCGGCGTTTGCTTGCCTGCGATCTGTAGCGCGTTGCTTGTACATCCTTTCTCTTGAGGCATGGAACTGGTCTGTCTTACTTGCTAGGATAAGAGCCAGGGAAAAGAAGTCTTAGTCAGGGGTGGTCAGGGCTTTCTAAAGGGCAATGAGAGGATCAAGGAGGACTTGTGAAGGATTCTTGGGGTGGTGACAAACTGAAGGGGATGCAGCGTGACAAACAGTTGGAAGCCGCGCAGCAAGGGAAGGATCTCTTGGCTATGCAAAGGCAATGACAGAGCACTGCTGAAATGCCTGGTGCCTCTTTGGAGGATGTTTCTGTTCAGTGTGCAGAGGAGATGGGCTGCTGGGAAGCAATGGCAGGCGAGGGCAGGAGTCTAAAAAAGCTGGCGGCTGGAGGAGAGGAACTAGTGCCCGTCTGTGGTGTGAATGGAGGGAGATGGGTGGGAAGGATACGACTGTACGTGGTCTCTTCTCTCCCCTTTGCTGTGGTACTAGCAATCTGGGTTAACCCCATGCAGACAGAGAGGCAGGGGTGGGATGCAAGTGCTTTTTTCCTTTAACTCCCAGTCCTCAAATCCACCCTACTTTCCAGCATTTTATTTTTTTCCCTGGGGAAAGGGGGAGCACGGCAAAGTGCTATGCTCTGCAGGTGCTGCGGGACCTCCCTCACCCACTGCCATTGTTCCCTTTTGCAGCTTTTCGAGGATCATGCACCAAACAGTCAAAGACCTGGCACCCAACTGCGACGTGACCTTCCTGCTGTCAGAAGACGGCAGTGGGAAAGGGGCAGCGCTCATCACGGCGGTGGGATGCAGGCTTCGCGATGCCGAGCAGAACTGAACTCCACAATCCCCGGCCCCGATTCTGTCTTGTGAGCACTTTCTCATAAAGCAGCGACTGCATAGTCAGAACTGGTAAAAACCCAGAACTCACTGCTTTATCGGGGGAAAAAAAAAAATACAACTAATGACATAAAAATAGGATACAAGATAGAATGTGTGCTGTTAATAATATCTCCTGTTTCTGGACCCCAATCTGCATGTTTCTTATTCACCTTGTTGGTACCTTCCCCATCTGTAGGTCATGGAAAAATCAGTCGATAATTTCTGCAGCTGTCAAAAATCAATTGTTGTCTGAGACGAAATTGCCCCCAAGTGATGTGCGTTGAGAGCTACCGTTGCATCGTACCAAATGTGTTCTTTGCAGCATCCCTGTTAAGCGCACCGCCAGCACACTGACCACCAGACCTGGGTGTTGACGCTTTTAGCGAAGGGGAAGCAACAGCTCCCTCCTGCATATCTACCTGCTGTTGTTTCGTATAAAGCAGTTGTGAAAACATTATGGTGTGTCAGCACTGTGCACGCACGTAACTCTATAGTGGGACCTGACAATGCGACTTACTTGCTTCCGTGATGCCTGTTTTGTCATGGTAAAAGTAAACGCCCTTGTCCCACAGATCTGGTTCCACTGGTATTTCCCATTGCTTCTGTGAATAGTGTTGTGTATCTGGGCGAAATCTGTCGCGTTTCGGCAAGAAATCCCTAAAGAGCGAAACAAAGTGGTTGGTGATTGGGGTAATCCAAATCTCCAGACCCAGGAAATTGGTAGATATATGGTCCCTAGGCGGGCTGTGCTGTATTCTTCTGTTCAAGAGTTCTTATTAAAAATATTTTCTATCTCTTCTCGTTAGTCTAGATCAGCCTAGACCTTCTACCAAATCTGCAGCTAGACAGTGTCACTTGGATGTGTGTACTTCCGTCTCTTGCCTTAAATGGGTATTTGCTTCCACACAAAGCTTTAATCTTTAATGCTCTTAAGCAGCCACTCAAAACACAAACACTCAGCTCGAGTTAGTGATCAGAAAGGAATACGAGGGTTTGATTTTGATCTTGCCTTTGAGGACCCGGGTGCATAAACTAAACACACCACAAAGCCAAAATCGGACCCAGCTTATTCCAAGGACTAAGGCAGCAACAAAGATCATACACACTTGCTGTATCCTGTCCTCTGTCAAGTCGATGCCATTATTATATTTGCATACCAGTTGCATTACTTAAATTGAGAAGCAGTTAGGAAGGCAAGCGTTGAATAACATTTGCAAGTCACGCCACTTTCTGCAAAGAGGGAGACCACACAGTAGTCCTTAATTCCTGCTCTTCTACCAAAAATGAATTTGAGATGTCTGCATGGTTTTCCCTACTGCCTTTTCCTGCAGAAAGCAGATGGAAATTTGCAGGCTACTCCTCTTTGTCCTCGTTCCACTCCCCTAAGATTTGGATTGCCCTACCTATCGATAACATTTCAATATGCATTATGGTGCACTGTGAGTGAATGTTGTAAAGTAACATGTGAGTCACAAACAGTCGTTGCAGCTTTAAGTGTGTGTCTACCTGAAAAATTGCATGCCTAACTGGTTTTGCAAAGGTAGAGAGTCTTTTTACTTTGCACACTAGTAGCTCCGATACTAGTGTTACGTGATACTTGTGAAAATATTAAACTTTTTTGATGTGCGTTAACTGGTGTTTAGTGGTTCTTTCTGGAAGAGGTGCTGTTGGCTGGTGGCTTAGTGCTTTGGGAAGAGCTATTGTGTAGGGAGAGCTGCAACCTAATCCCAGTGGTGCCTGCGTTTTGTGTGTGTGTTTTTATTCCCGGGCATTCGGGGTCAGATTCAGACAGGGTGGATTTCACCCAGGTCCCCATGCCTCGTGTTTCCAAATGTAGTTCAGCAGAGGCACGGAGCTGACAACACCCAGATCTTGGGGCGCGTGTAGTTTGTCCGGGTGCATCTCATGCAGGGGGATCTGCAGTGCAGGAAAACCTCAGCCCGCTGCATCAAAGCCGATGTGATTATATTAGGCTTTGCCCGATACGCAGCGATGGATAGGTTACAGACGCTGTGTCCCCGCAGAAGTCTGATGCACGGCAGAGCCTGTAACCTCCCTGTGTGCGTAGGGTTAACGTTTGCAGAATCACAGCGTCGGGTGCTCCTACACCGTTGGTTTGCACATCCTGTGTTGGAGTTGTATATGAAAGCCCCTTTTGCATACACTAAAGTTGGGCTTCTCCAATAACCCATCTTACGTTACAGCCTGAATAATCTCTTGACACCCATGATGTGCAGCTATGACCCCAAATAGGAGGCAGAAGAAGGTGAGAAAGTTTTTGGGCACAGGGGACACGTTGCATTTTAATTGCTTGAAGGTTTGCAAATCTTATGCCTGCTGTCGGCAGTGCCGTAGGGGTGGTGTGAGCCGTGCCTGGGGACCTGGGCTTGGAGCTCTTCAGCACCTGAGGGCTAGGCTCAGTGCAGGATAGAGGACGAATGAGAAGTGGGAGTTAAACTTGGTCTCGGGGTGACTGTGGATTTTGGAGATGCTGGCGTAGGTCGTTTTGTTTATTGGATCCAGCTCATAACAAATAGGGAGTGAGTTTGTGTTTCTAACAGCGCAGCTTTTCCTACTGTGGACCATAGGTGATGTACTCGATCAGACACGGCAGTTCTTTTCCAAAGGGAGACCTGGTGGGATTTCCATTTCCAGACTATTTCTTACCCCTAGGAAACTGTTCCAAGTGAATCACAAGCTATAACTGTCCGAAGAAATGTCTCCAATGTTATCCAAGCAATGACTGAGATGTCTTACTTAAAGCTTTTAGGCTCGGTGGATAAAATCATAGTCCTCTTAGTTGTTAAGCTGTAATTACTGCAATATGAACACAAAAATCTTATATTTCCTGGGGAAAAGACCATTTGCATACCACTGTTGTAATGTCATCTGCTCCCTACTCCTCTGGGGGTTCTCTCAGAAGCCTTTTGAATGGGTTTTAAAAGCAGCAGACTTTGTTTTGTTTTGTTTTCTTACGAAAATAGCAGAAGGAAAAATAAAGTGTTTCTGAACTTCTGAACCCCGTTCTGTGCTTTTTGTTCATTCCTTTGCCATAAAAATGAGATTCTTCAAATGTTTTTCTTTACTGACTGCAGGGTCTCCATTGCTGCTTAGAGCACGAGTAGCTGTGCAGAGGAGGGATTTATTGCTGACCTGGAGGTGTTTTACTGCTGCGTGGTATTTGATCATGTCTATATTTATACGGAGAATTGCACGTATTCCCTATGGAGCATGGTGTTCCTGTTGGCTCATATATCACAGGAAATAATGTCGCCTGCCTTGGCGGGCCTTTTCTTCCAGTATCTAACGAGGGCTCAGAGCGTCTCTGCTTTCTTAACTGTTGCTGTTTCTAGCGGAGAAACTTCTCAGGATCTGCAGTGTGAGTTCTTCAGGGCACATGGGGAGCTCCGTTTGCAACCTGAAGATCGTCTTCTGCTTTCCGCACCCGAACAAGAGAGAGAGATGCCGTGAGCTGTCAGAAAAACATCGGTGCCTGTGGGGGACTGCAGAGGGGAGACAGTGTCAGCGCGTGCGTGACGCTTGGGTGTCTGAAATATGCTCTGGCTGGCTGTTATGGTGTGATGGAAGATGGGACGCCCAAGATAGGCCTGTATGGTCTAAAAAAAGATCTGCATGAGAAAGCTGCAGGATTTAAAGGGTTTAAAAGCCTTACAGTCCCATCAGTTGGGTGCGGGAGAGGTACGGCTTACGTATGTGAAATAGTGAACTCAATTCCTCGGAGCAAGAGTCTTTGCAACCTCTGGTATGATCCCAGGGATGTGTGCATTGCAGAGCGTCCCTCCCAAATGGTTTTGAATCCCTTCAGAGGAAAGATTTGCTGGTGGCTATCTGTTAATGCCTCTCATTGCTCTCCCTCTGCCCTGCACGCACCCCAGCGGTGCAGTCTGGGGGAGACCAGGCTGACCAGTTAGGAGGGCTGGACAGATAACGTCTGGACTAGAAACTGCCTGCTGAATGATTTCAAATAATGAACTTTTTTAAGAAGGGCATACAGCCCTATGCTCTGTTGTCCCAGTAGCAAGACAAGTTTTTTGGGCCTCTGTGTAACATAATTGTTCTCCACAGCAGCCAGGGAGGTGAAGAAGATTAAATGGAGAAGGAAAATATATCTGCTGGTTCCTGTATTGAAACAGACTTGGGAAAATCATACCCCTGAGTACGCTTTCAGTTCGAGCCACGAATCTTTTCTCTGAATTTACTGCAGAATTTAAGCCTGGCAACACTTCGTAGTTTTGCTTGCACAGAGCAAAGGGGAATATTTCAAATAACTGGATCTTGTCGACATTGTAGGAGCTTTTTGTATGTGAAGGTATGGCTCTGTGATATTCCATACAAACCTGTCATGAAAGGTGAAGGTGACTGCAAGGTGCTACTTATCACACCAGTATTAAATCCTGTATTTATTACTTTTATATAATGTTTATATTTCAGCTTCTCCTGTTTTGCATGCCTGCACATAATGCCTCGGGCTTTGAAGATGACGTATTTCAGCCTTTATTTTCATATCTGAGAAGAGAAGAACAGTGATGATAAGTATGGAGTAAGTCTGGAAAGGGAAGATGAAGGGACTATCTGGGAAAAGACAGCGATGGGTCAGACTGCGGTTGGGACTAAGAGGAGGTAAAGGAGATGGATTCAGATAGGATCCATGAGCCCTGACCAAACCACTGAGCATCCCACACTGGCCAGTGACTCTTTAGAGAGCCTCGCTATCCAGATTGGGCACCACAATTAAGTATGTGAAGTGAGAGGAATCACTTGGGCACAGTTTAATAGGAAAATGACATTGTGTTTTGGTACAGGGTTATAGAAATCCATGCAATTACGACATCTTAAGGAACTGTTTCTCACTTTTAATTGATGAGACATGATGCTGATGAAATTGCAGGTCTGAAAATCCCAGAACTCAGAAAAATTTCAGGGCAGGTTTTTCAGTCTGGACGCATTAGTATTTGCCTTTGTCGTAAGCGAGCTCTGCTCCACAGCCTCTTCTGCCTTGGGGCTGCTGAGCCATGGGACTTAGCTGCCCACGCATCCCCGAGGGTCCATCCAAGCTGAGCCAGATGTGCCCCAGCTCCATCACCTCTTTTCCAGATTTAAGTGTCTTGGTGGAACAGAAAGCAGGAGATCGCTCTCTGGAAGAGAATAATTGATATTCTGCTGATTGGCACTGCCTGAGGTCTGCTGCGCTGCTTTTTTGACCTCATGGGCAAAATCTCTCTGTTCTGTATTGCAGTTGTTGGTGTAAGGGAGGGCTGAACTCGCCTCCGTAGCTGGGTGATATTTGGACCTCCGTGGACATAAGTGTTACCAGCAGATTGCTTTCAATGCTGATGGCACCTGAAAACGTCCCATAGAAAACAGTTGCTTCAGAAAAAAAAGACCTGCCTCAGACTTCCACAAATCTGCTGCCTTGAAATGGTGTATTAGGATAGAGCCAGAACCGGGAGGAGAAAATCAAAGCGTTAGCTGGGTGAGGGTAAATGATGCCTTCTTTTTCTCATTCAATTGAGTTTCTGTGTTGAAACTTGTTGTTCCTGACTTCCTGTGGGTTGTCTGGTAAAGAGATGGGGACGTAAGTTTAAGTTTGTCTTTCTCAGTTGCTTTTATGCACGGACACCACCGGAAGGCTAATTTGAAGCCAGAACGAAACCTGTAAGTGTAAGAAAAGAAATTAAATGGTGAAATGATCTTTTTAATTGCACAGAGAAAGAACAAATGCATGACTTGCTTCTACCTCTGAATGACCATGGAAGTAAAAGCTTTCTATTGAAATTAAAGGAGCTAGTTGCAGAGCTAAATGTAGAAATCCATGGAGGGAAGAGCAATAGGAGTTTATGATCAGATTTCCATATATTTTAAGTAAATATACACAATGAGTTAAATGGCAGGATGTTTGATGTGCTCAGTAGATGGTGCTCACCATGCTGATTCACGAGAAGCAGAGCATCTGAGGAAAATACGTGAGTTTACCCACTGGAAGCTTTTTAAAAAAGCATGAATAATTGAATGAGGAAGTGATCAGCTTTCTGAGAGAAGAGGAGGATGTGTTTGGGTGTTTCACGTTAAATGCAGATTGGCTGAATGGGCTGCAAAAGCTGCCTTCTTTTGCGAGCTTACAGGTAGGATGCAGTTTGAAACGCTCGCAAGGAGCGAGCCTCCTGCCATCACTCTGGAGTTAGGCATTTTGCTGGCAGGGTTCCAGTGAAACAGCACTGGAGGTGCTGGAGGAGGTGTGCCAATAACTATTTCTCCCACACTCAGCGTCCTGCCGCACCAGCGTCCCGAGAGCAGCCCGTTCTCAGCGCAGAGCAAGAGAGACATCTCTTGGCACAACGAGGTCGTGCTCGTGGCGATGTGCCTAGACGGGAGTCTCAGCAGGTCACCCATGGGCTGCTCCCACTCTCCTCATGGGGATGAGCCCTGCGCCTGTGTGGGGGTGCTCAGGGCTGCAACTGGCGGGTGGTGGCACGGGAGGAGGAGCGGGTGGTTAAGGCAGGATTGCAGGAATTAGAGAGTCCTCCCTCCTTCCTTGGAAATCATAGAATCGTCATGGTTGGAAGAGACCTTTAAGGTCATCAAGTCCAACCGTTAACCTAGCACTGCCAAGTTACTGCTACAGGGGAGACCTTATCACTCTCTACAACTACCTGAGATGAGGTTGTAGAGAGGTGAGGGTCGGTCTCTTCTCCCAAGTAACAGGTGATAGGATAAGAAGAAATGGCCTCAAGTTGCACCCGGGGAGGTTTAGATTGGATATTAGGAAAAAATTCTTCACCAAAAGGGTTGTAAAATGTTGGAACAGGCTGCCCAGGGAAGTGGTTGAGTCACCATCCCTGGAAGTATTTAAACGATGGGTACATGTAAGGTAGTCCGCGTGTGGAAGCTGGTGCAGATGTGGCTGTGCTGATGATACACCTGCTGCTTGTGCTTTATTCGAAGGCAGACATTCTTAAGGGTTGAGTTAAAAATCACACAGTGAACACAGCGTGGCTAATCTCACATTATTAGCAGAGTATAAATTAACTTGTCTACCCAGCCTATGGACTGCAGTTGAAAATCACGGTTGTTCTCACCTCCAGAGATTTATGCATTTTCAGATTGAGCTTTTTGTTTTCTCTGTGCGCACACGTGCACGCCGCTCACCTTTGGTTAAGACAGCAGTATATGATGGGGTTGTACATCGTTGAACTCATGGCAAGGAGGAAGATTGCGAGATAAACCTGCTGAATGTACTTCTGCTGGTAGATGTCTTCCTTGAAGCTCCCCAGGATGAAGTATATGTGATAGGGCAGCCAGCAGACAGCAAAAATGATCACAACTACCACCATGGTCTTCACAAACTAGAAACACAAAACCAGTGTGTTATTCCTGGGCCTGGTTTATCCTGCGATGTGCAGATTCACCGGGCGCTGGGCTTTACTCTCTAAAGTGGAACTGGCCCACTGCCTAGTGATGTGCGCCTCTCTTCCTTGGAGGCCGGCTGGTGCATGTACATCACCATTTTGTTCATACTTGCTAGGTGATGCCCTTTACCCCCGGCCCAAAATATTTTGTCAACCTTTCATGCCCAATCCCACAAGATTCTGTATCAAATGCAAGCTCTGTTTTGGAATTGGAGCCAGCAGGGCTGGTGCGCTGAGGGTAATTATTTTTAAGTTTCGCTTCTGACCTTTTTTTTGGCATTAACTTGGTGTTCGTAGCGGACTTTGTTAAGGTGGTTGCCTGGAACCGCACTGCTCCACAGAGTAATTCCTATAATGCTGTATGCAACAAACATCACCATTAAAGGCAGTAAATAAATCAACACGATCACTGCAATGTGATACCTGAAAAAGAAGAACAAGCACGTTTTCATAGTCAGTATGTCTCTGGAAGGGCTCTTTCAGAAATTGTCTTTTGGACATGTATGTCTGGCTCCCATTAACTTCAACCCCAAAGCATAAAAAAGCAGAAATTTCGCCTACAAACATTGTTACAGGGACTTCTGTAAACAGCAAAAGCTCGTATCTCCTGTGTTGTGATGATTAGTTCTTGGACTGGATTCACCGCTCTTTCAAGACGGGGTCATATCGTTTATCTTTTATCAGAGGGTTACAGTCCATGGCCACCTGCCCTGAACTTTGCTATCCCGCTGCAGTCAGGAAAGAGAGACGTCTGAGACTTGTGGCTGTAAAAATATGAACCTTTAAATCACAGATAGGGAAAAGGAACGTTTCAAAAACTGTGGGGTAACTTGATTAATTCAATAGTGCCAACAGCTTAATTCAGCAACAATGAAAAAAAAATCCCATGGATCAGGGAGTTCACAATTTAGCTGGCTGCTCATAGGGTGCACAGATTCGGCAGGGAAGACGCCGCAGACAGCGAGGGAGGGATATTACCTGCTTATAGCGTGCGGAAAGTGAGTGGCAGAAATTGCTGTATTTGTCTTGCTGGCTGTTTTTATCTGTGAGCGCACAGACAATTATATATCACCAACAAGCTACTCCAGCCGAAAGCCCTGGCATCTCCTTTGGCTGTATTTTAGCTCGGCCCTTCCTAGCTTTCCGTGTTACCCCACAAGCTTCTGCTGGTTGCCTCATGCTGGGGTTTGATTATTTTAAGCAACCACCATTTATGGGGAGGGGAACAACCTGCTCGCTCGGTTAGAGCAGCTGTCAAATTAACGTAAACAGTGCAAAAACTAGGATTAGGCAGGAGGGCTCTGGCACACGCTGCTGGCAATGACCACAAAAGGCTGGGTGCAAATGGTCTTTCTCAGCACGACAAGGCTCTGGAGTTACTCGCCGCATTAGCGAGCGGGGGTCAACTGCTTTGACGAGGGCGGTCGAAATGGTTGTTGGGGCGCTCGGTGGTTTTTGCTCCTTGGAGTGGTTGCAAACATCACAGCGGTGGCTGCGTGGAGATAAATACTATATTTGTGAAATGGGGCAAGTTTGTCCCTGCCTGTTTTTCCACCCTTCCCAATTGTCCTCAGAGCGGTACCTCTGTTGAAGCTCTAATACCGTGTGTGGAGCGCAGCAAAGCCCTTTTAGAGTTCCCATCCTGGGAGGGGGAGGAGAGGATGGGAGCCTAAGCTTGAGCATGTGGCAAAAAGAAATTTTTAGTCTCATAGTTTTGCTGCTTTGCTGCAATGTTAACCTGTCACCAGGAAAAAAAAAAA
>VYXH01004074.1:348187-360238 GCA_013397275.1 Burhinus bistriatus
AAAAAAAAAAAAAATCCCCTGTGGTTAAGGTTCTTAATTTTGGTTAAACTTCTACAAATTTAGTCCCTTTGTATTCAAGATTTCTCAGGCACTGGCAGTCACAGTAGTGCATTGTTTGAGGATTTTTGGACTTGTTTCTATCATTATTATATGCATTTTTCCTGCAGAAAAGGATTTTCCTGTGTTCTGAAGTCTAGAAATCTCGAAGGCTGGTTTTACTCAACTACGAAGGATTTGGAGGACACAGTCAACAGAGGAACTCGGTTCTACATTTCTTTGGTTTTCCTCTGGGTTTCTTAGTATTTCTTTTTCTCGGTGTTTGGACGAGCACATGAATGGCTGCACGTGGCTTTTTCTCCCTGGTCTGTATTGCAGGCATTTGTCCTGACAGATCCATCACTCAGGATGATTTCTGAGGAGCGCTGCTTCCAACTTCCTTTCTAGGAGAGCTACTGAAACCTGCAAATCTGAGGCTGTTCAGGGAGAGCGAGCCGGTGAATGAAGTGATTTATTGTGTTTGGGAGCTGCTGCTGTTCAGCTGGGGATCCCAGAAAGAACCTGCCCCGTTATTTGCTGCGTTCAGGACCAACCTTTCAGGCTGGCAGAGATTTCATTGGCATGCTGGGAAACTCTTGTTTCAATCCTTCCCAAAACATGGATGCGGCAGAAATAAACTTCACGCTTTGCATCTGAGTGGAAGAGTCATCTTATATGTAAGTGATTATCTTACTATCCCTCCTTCTCAAAGGACCCCAGCATGCGGTACCAGCCAAGGAGCCCCGGGAGGAACATCACCCAACGTGATGTGAGCCTGATTTTACTCTTTTGCTTTTCTGTGACTCTGCAGACTGGGGACAACCGCCTGCCAAGAGGCTGAATACGCTGCAGCTCAGCCAAACTTACATGAAGCTCCTGGAACTTGGCACGTATTATAGTGTGAAAACCAGTTAGTTTGGTAATAACTAACCGCAGGAGGCATCCAGCTGTCTGCCAGAGATGAAGACCAAGAAGGAAAAACAAGTCCGTGGTGCATGTAGCTGGGCAAAAGCGTTCACAGCGAAGAATGGATGCGGGGAGTTTAACACTTGGTTTTGGTTTGAAAAATTGTTTCCATTTTGTTAATCAATTTGTTCCTTTTCTGCAGTTCTTCCATTACTTCTTTGTATAAATATGTTTTGCTTGATAGATTTCTCAAACTGCTCTGTGTATCATGTGCTTTGAATAGCGATTAATCACAGCAGATCCCCTAAATGCAGGATATGGCTTGTTTCATCTGTCTGAACAATCTTGCTTTAAAGCAGGAGGAAATTGCTGTGAGAGTTAGGAGCTTTTGGGAGCGCAGATGTGTGCCCAGATAAGTCAGTCTATAAAACCTTAGGAAGTTTGAAACATGCTCCTCTTTTTTTTTTTTCTTCCTTTTTTTTTTTTTTCTCCCCCCACAAAGAGCAGCATAATTTTTTAGCTAATTATCTGGCTTCTCAACATTAACAATACCCAGTTCCTTCCTGCCTGATGGAGGGAGAAAATCCAAAATCTTTGGAACTAGGATTTATTGCTTGTTTAGAGACTTTTTGCACTGGTTTCTCTTAAATCCACCGAGCCCTGTATCCAGGGTTTCTGGACCTTACAACCCCTTTTCAAAGCAGGGGAGGATGGTGCATCACCCTTCTTTACCCTGACCCATGATCACCTGGCAGCTTTATCCACAGCTGGCTTAAACCGAGCTTAGATGGGCTGCCCCCGACCCATATTCCCCTGCTTCATGATTCCCCCCCCACCTTCCCTCCCGGTACTGCCTGTAGCCAGCATTTTGGAGATGAAATTAATTTCATAGTTAACTTTTGCACGAATCTGCAGTTTTTTGTTTCTCTTACGTGAGCTGGTGCTTGGATCCGACGTCATCCGGCCAGACGACGATGCATTTCATCGTTCCGTTATCCGTCATGATCTCGGCGTAGAAGCACTGCGGGAAGGCGAGCCCAAACGCCACCAACCAGATTATCCCTATGATGACTCTGGTGCTTCCAGCAGAGAGCCTGGGCTTGAAGGGATGAATTATTGCCACGTACCTGCCAGAAAAATAGGTAATGCTTTTACAGTTGCATTGGTAAACTATACAACGGTTCCAGCAAGTGCAAAAACTCACCAGGACGGTAGAGTGGGCTTTATTTATAGAGACATTTTGATAGGTTTCAGGCTATAAATAATTAGAAGGAGCCAAATCCTTTCTGAAGAGAATGATTTCAAGTCTTAGGGCAGAATACATTAAACCCCTGTGGATGGATGCTTCTGGTGTGAGGAGGAAGCAGTCATCTATGCCTTCTGCATATGGTCTTCACAAGTATTCCCCTTACTTTGAATTTTTCCTTTTTTTCTCTCTTTTTTTTTTTTTTTAATTAATTTTTAAGTGCTTTATGTGTTTGGTCTGAAATTTCATGCTGTGAACTGTTTGTGTTAGTTTGGAGCTGGGCACTATTTAATACCATGCCCTTCTCTCCTTCCTCTACCAAAAAAAAAAAAAAAAAAAGCCTGAACACCCTGTTCCCCCCTAATTACGTCAGCCTCCTCTGACACCCCGTATTACCACAACAGCAGACTGGGGGTCTCAAGTATCCTTTACCCTGAATTTTTAGCCGGGGAAGGCTCATGTGCCATCCGTCTCTGCCTGGAAATGCTTGAGCAGTTGTGCTTGCGACGGAAAGGGAACGCTGACCCTTTCGTCCCACACCTGCTTGGAGCCCTCACGGCACATCTGACTATTAGATTACTTGCAAGCCCAGGGTGCTCCCCGGTTTTAAGTTCCCCATGTAGAAACTCATGGGATCGTAACGAGTACACAATCAATTATGCATTTATTGTCATGCTTCCCGTACTCTCCGTCACGGTTGTTACAAAGGCAAAATAGAGTGGAAAATGCCAATCGCCTCCTGGTTTTCATAGCGAAAATCTGACAAACTCTGTGCTGTCTCTTGGCCAGGCTGTTGGGAGGGAGCTCTGCCTGCCTGCTGCTGCAGGACAGACAGAGGGTGGCTGCACAGACAGCCAGCACAGCGAGTAAGCCAGAGCTGCAAGGCAGCAGAGCCTTATTTAGCTATAAAATTTTCATGGCACTTTGCTTTTCTTTAGCTCGCTGCAGGCGGTATTGTACAGCGCTCGAAGCTGGGCAGGGCGGAATCAAGCGGCGAATATTCTCCAGAATATTTGCCCACGGAAGTGCCCAAACTGATGATCCGTGGCTCTCGGTGAGCGGCAAGTCTCAGGTCGAAATGATGCCACCCGCTGCAGGCTGATGCAGCAGCCCGTGTCGCAGGTACCCAAGGTATTGCAGGGCTGCTGGGTGGAGGCTTTCCCACTCGGCCAGGGGTGCACCCCCGGAGGCGAGCCGCGCTTTTAGGCAAGCTCCGGCAAGTTGGGAGATTTGCCAAGATCTCCTGGCTGCTCTTGCTGTGTGGCAAGCTCCCTTTGCCCCCTCCCCCTGCTCCCTGCGCCCTCTCTCCATGTCCCATTCCCTGTGATGTCCCAGGATGCTGGGACCGCGCTCCCGGCACACTTCCTCCAGTCCTCGTCCCACGCAGACAAAACAAGCTGAATTTCAGACACTCTTGCACACTTTCTGAAGAGGGCAGAGGATGCTTCTGCTAACTGGAGTGTGAAACTTGAGCCGATATACTGCATTTCTGCCCGGAGCGCTGCGGAAAGCGTGCAGTGGAAACAGCTCCTCCAGTACACAGAGCAGCTCGGAAGAGGGTAACAGAGTGGTCCTAAACCCGGCGGTGAGCAATATCGCCAGGGCCTCTTCCACGGCAGACAAAGAGGACTTACAGAGCTGTCTCTTCCTAGCCTCCTTCCTTACAGCCAACCGCTTCAAGAGACATTGTTTTATCAAAGTTAAACAACGGAGCCCAACTGGACACAAGTTCTCATAGCAATAAACGGAAGCCGCGAGTTTCCAGGAGACAGTGTCAGGATCTATTTTAAGGTTAAGCAAAGAATAGCTAAATATGGTTTGCAGTGAGATGCCAAGTTTTCTTTCTGATCTGTGCCACGTGACTAAAGAGATTTTAGCTGTATAGGTACTTTCACCAAAAGTCCCCAAGGAACGAGAGTAGGGAGACATGAGGACAGGCTGAAAAGGATTTAAATAAATAAATAAATAAAAAATCCTTTGGCAGACCACATGTATAAAATAGCAGTTACCAACAACCCTTGATTTGAAGCCGGCAACAGCAAAAGAATATTCGAGTCTAAAACCGAGCTGCCGTTGCTTCTAAATAGGGATTTGCTTTCATCTGGACAACTGCAGGCTGATAAACACATCGCTCATCCCTGTGCTTATTCGCCACCCTTCCGCTGCCCTGTGCGGTGGCCAGCTGCGTGTCAATCCGGGCCACGTCCCCAGCTCAAGGTGCGGGTTTCAGCGGGCGTTCCGTGGGCACGGGGCAAAGCCTTCCTTCCCCTGCTAGTTTGTTTCTCTGCCTTGGTTTATCTTGTCTCTTGCTTCCCTGGGTGTGCCGGGGTGAACGGAGCTGGGAGCAGGGACGGGAGTTGTGAAAGCGACCCCGGTGACTCACGGAGCAAGGCTTCTCGGGTGGCTCCAGAGGGATGCTGGCTCCGCTCCCGAGGGAGCTGGAAGGGCCCTTCATGGATACGCGCACTTGATAAGGAACAGAAAAAACCTGAAGGAAACGGCAAAGTCAAGAGGAGGGCTTCATAAAGGAGCGCCAGGTATTTTGGGACACCAGGTCTGGCTGCCTGGGAGAAGACCTTCGCCGCAGGGTTGCGGCAGGGACATAGCATGGAAAAGATAGAGAAGTTCCCAGCGCCAGGCAGAGAGTGGAAGTAACAGAGGGAAGACAGGAGGGAAGGAGGGCAGGGAGCGTAGAAGGGATCTTAACCTCCTCCACTTCTTTTACATGCCATTGCCTTTAAGAGAGGAAATTCCCATGGACTTTTGGCCACTTTCTAGTAAAAAGAAAAACAGCGTCACGCTACTTAACAATGAGCTGTAAACACATTCAGACTCCACAAGTTTAAGCTGGAGTGAAAGAGACTTGGCAGATGGAAGAGAGTATTATGAAAATACCAAATTACCTCACAAGTCAAACGATCACTGTAATTATTTTCCTCCCTCTTGGAAATAAGTCATTCTTGTGAACTATTGGAGCAGACTCTGCCATTTCTGATCCAATTCCCATTATTTCTGGTGGCTTGCTGGACTCACAAGCGGGATTGTGGATGCTGATGCTCTCAGCATCCTGCAGCACGTTTGTATCGCTCCAGCTCTGTCCAAATGAGAGGATCTTCTCGTGGTTTAAAAAAAACAAGTTTGCAGGATGACTGGGAAACAATTAATGGTCAGTAACATGGGAACAATAAAATACCAGCCGCTTCCACTCGTTACACATTTGGGTGTGATTCAGACCAGGGATAAGACAGAAGAGCCTTCCTTTCATGCCATAACTAGCGCCTAACCCCGTAGTCTATTTGCCTGGCACTCCTCCCACCCTGCTGATAAGGCACCGGACACGGTAGGTGGAGGCCAATTGCACAAAGTATTGCAATAATTTTTTTCATAACTTACAGTGAATTTTTTGGACCTGATCTTCCCCATTCGCCTCTTACCTCTCTGCAGCCACGGCTGTCATGGAGTAAATGCTCACAAACATTGCGGTGATGGGGAACCAGTTCTGGAACCTGCAGAATTCCTCGCCAAAATACCAGACGTTGTGACTGGCGTAAATAAAATTGAAGATGGTGTTGAAAGCGGACATCAGCAAATCCGAAAGAGCCAAATTAACGATAAAGTAATTAGTAGCAGTCCTCATTCTCCTGTGCGCAAGAATAATCCAGATGATGGTGACGTTGCCAATGATGGATGTGATAACGATGAAGGAATAGGTGATAGCCCACAAAGCAATTTGCCATCCTGGCTGGGTAAACTGGGTGACTGCCGTCCAATTGCCGCCGTCCTCGAGGGAGTCAGCCGGCGAAGCGTTGCTAGCATTTAAAATGGAAAATGTGCTCATGTTTTTTTCCTCAGCTAAGCGTAAAATAAAATCTTCTGGCATCTGCTCATTTTCTTGCAGTAGATGCTGGTGCTACGAATCCCCATGCGTATGACTAAGTGCCATTAAAAAGACATCGGGGTGAGGTGTCTCATGTCCTCTCGTCCTGTTTTCCGAGTGATGCAATGCAGTTCCAGGAGGAGATGAACGATACTGAAGGCCCCCTCCTTGCCTGGCATTTTAACCTATACTTGAAGAGCAAAAACTGAAGAGCAACTCTCCCCCTTGAGTTTGGTTTTTTTTTTCTCGAAAAAAGAAAGAAAAAAGGAATTAAAAAATAAATGGGGCGGAGGAAGGTGTTTTCCAGGTTAGTGACGTGCAATGTCTCCCTTTAGATTATTTTTAGGGCCAAGAAAATAGAAATGGAAGTATCAAGCCGGAAAATACTTCAATCCAGGTGGAAATCCTTCTTTTTCAGGGCAGCGGTTTTCCAAGGCACCAAGTATCTGAATCCTCTGCGCGGGACTAAAGACATTTGGTTTTCTTTGCCTGCGTAACTGTTAAGTGCAGGCAAGTAGCCGTACTGGGATAAATTCTCTACAGGGCTTAAGGGGACTTTGAAAGGAGGTGGAGTCTCTTGCAAGCAAAAACTAAACAACCAATTTGACATCAAATGAAATGCGGCAAAGAGGTACTCGAAACTTTTTTTTCCCCTCCCCGTTTGTTTTGAAATAATCTCCGAAATGGACATGCCGCTGTATCAGGATTTACAGGCTTAAATGCAAGGGTAGCTGCTTTGCCGGGTTTACCAGTCCTGCAATCCTTGCGTTTCCAGGACCCTCCCCGGCTTCCTGCGAGCTCGCATAGCAAAAAAGAAACAGAATATATTCAGTGCAATTTTAGCAAAGGTGGTCTTGCTCTCTGCAACTATTCGGGGGCTTATCAAGCATTTTTAATCCATTTTACTTAATGGTGACTGCCCAGTATAATACTACTCAACCAGCCATATTTAGTAGATTTGGTATGATTTTATTTATTTAAATTACGGCAACAAGTCCTGTTGGTGCTTGAAGGGTCACCGGCAAATAATGCCAGGAGAGAGGCATTTGTCAAGGCCAGACCTGAGCTGGGACTTCTAATAAAGCTTCAGTAGGAAGCTGGCACTCAGGGTCTCATCCGGAGCTCCAGAAAACCTTCTCCGGCTGCTCTCTAGCACGGAAACATCCAGAGGATCCTCAGCTCCCAGCCTCCACGCTCTGCGATGCTGAGGGGCTGAACGAGGGACGTTCCCCCTTCCGACTGCTGCATCCCCTTTCCCGGAGTGCGCTGCAGAAACTTACTGGCCTCACGCACGCAAGGAGCCGTATCTGGTCCTCGTAGGAAAGGGGAACCCCGGACTCCCCTCTCTCCTCGGAGCACAGCCCTCTTGCTCGCTCTTGGCTTTGCAGTAAGTGACAGAAATGTAAGCAACGTGTTGAGGCTGAGATTTCAAAGAGTACTTGGTGCTGGCTCGTGCCTGCTCTGCGGGAAGCTAAAAAAGTGTTTCAGGTATTAAAAACCTGTTTTCAGGTATTTATTAAAACCTGTTTTCAGATGTTAAAAGCTGTTTTCAGGATTCAGAAAGCTCCTGGCGAGTAACATAAAGGAAACACTCCCCCCGCGCATGTGATGCTGGGGTGGCAGTGGTTTTCCAGCTCCCCTAGTTCCTGGAGCTGCAACCATGCCAGTCTCCCCTGTAACAGGGCATATTTATCGGTTCAGGCTCCTTCCCACCAGCTCAGCCTGGACTCTTTCCTTGCTTCATTAATTTCTGGAGGCAGCCTTCAGTTAACCCATCACCTAACCACCACAACTCTTTAAAGCAAGTCTTCTCTCTGATGCGGTATTACCCAAGCGGTGTTTTTTTAGAAATTAATAGTTGTAGTACTGCATGTAATATCTCCTTCTCCTCACGATGGACTTTCCTGCAGGTAATCCCACTCACTGCCTTACACAGAAACTGCAAAAACACACGTGTACGTATCTTCTCATGGGCATTGCAAAGCTGTTCCAGGCTCCTCTTGAAAGTCACCCTCTGACACCTCACTAAACAGCTTATGAAGCTTCCACTGTCTATATGCCACCCAGGAGGGCTTTTCATGATTTGCAATATGAATTCAACAGCTAATAGTGTTCTTCACATTTTTTTTTTTTTTTCCTTCGGCTTGCTCAAATCTCTTCAAATTCCAGGGGGAATANTCACTAAACAGCTTATGAAGCTTCCACTGTCTATATGCCCCCCAGGAGGGCTTTTCATGATTTGCAATATGAATTCAACAGCTAATAGTGTTCTTCACATTTTTTTTTTTTTTTTCCTTCGGCTTGCTCAAATCTCTTCAAATTCCAGGGAGAATATGAGCAAAAACCTCCATAAGCTTAGCCGAGAGCGCAGCTGAAGTGCTTCGTCAGTCTTTGCTATCGAAAGCAGAACGCAAGCAAGCGCTTAGAAAAAGGACTGTACTTTTTGACGTTTCTTTCAATGGTGAACCCAAACCCTCTCTCGGCTGACTTTGAATTTGAAGACGGTCAGAGTGCCAGCATTTCCCAGGAACCTTCTTCTGAACCATCTGCCCCGGTCCCTGGTCTGTTACTCAGGTGATAATCGGAGAGCTGCCACCCTTTGGTCAACATTTCATCATCCAAGTCAGCAGGGACTTGCTTTCGTTTATACACACCCACACCTTTCATTCGGTTGCTGGTTATGCATTGATGAGGTTATCGTCCTGGAGCCCGGCCAGTGACGTAGCGCGTGCTATTGGCCTTTTGACTTGCAAACTGGAGGAATTTTTTACGAAGGCAGGCTCCAAATTCCGCAGGAACGTCACACTTGCCTGGGACTATGGGCAAAACCTGCCTCTCCAATGATTTTTGGAGTTACACCAGGGGAAGGGACTATCTGCGAGCAGGGGTTTGGGTTGGGCTGGTTTCACTGTTGTTTTTATTACGGGCAGGATTGTTCGAGGTCAAACGTTGCTGTGCTGAGTCACCGATCCCAGGCCTGAGCAAAGGGCGAGAGATGCAAACAAAAGATGCAGGTCTGGAAGGGTGAATAAGGGACATTTTGTCTTTTGGAAAAAATAATACAAGGTCATATAGGCAGTAGAGTCTTTAATTGTATTGCACATTGGACTTGGCTCTGCGAGGAAGGGCCTTTGTCCAGGAACAGCTCGGAGAGCAGGACGTGAGGACCACAAGCATCCACCTGGGGTGGGGGAAAGGTGCAGCAGGGACTGCAGCTTCATCAGCCAGGCTTGGGCTGGAAGAAAGTAGCAGAAATGCTGCTGGTAGCTTTGAAAAGCTTAGAGTCTTTCTGACCTTCCCTGGTGCAGGGCTAGCTGTGAGATCAATTCCCTTTTCTGCAGATCTCCTAAAGCCCTGGCTCAAACGCGCTGCAGATCATGGCTTTTGAGGACCATTCACGGGATCTACCACGCCCTGTACATACTTGCAACAACCCCAGTAGACTTGAAGGTGAGTAAGGAAGGCTGAGAGAGTTGGGGTTGTTCAGCCTGGAGAAGAGAAGGCTCTGGGGAGACCTTAGAGCCCCTTCCAGTATCTGAAGAGGGCCCACAAGAAAGCTGGAGAGGGACTTTTTACAAGGGCATGTAGTGATAGGATGAGGGGTGATGGCTTCACACTGGAAGACGGTAGATTTAGACTAGATATCAGGAAGAAATTTTTCACTCTGAGGGTGGTGAGACACTGGCCCAGGTTGCCCAGAGAAGCTGTGGCTGCCCCATCCCTGGAGGTGTTCAAGACCAGGTTGGATGGGGCTTTGAGCAACCAGGTGTAGTGGGAGGTGTCCTTGCCCATGGCAGGGGGTTTGGAACTAGATGATCTTTAAGGTCCCTTCCAACCTAAACCATTCTATGATTCTATGGAATGTGGGAGTTACTGATCCCTAACATGAACAAAACCACCGGGAGCAGATGCTGTAATGCATGATCTGCCTCGAGGCTGGCAGAGATGCCAAGCTCTCGGTTGGCAAACTGCAGCTCTGTGTTGTGTCGGGCTGAGGTGGAGAGAGCACAACCCAGAAGGACACTCGGCACCCCAGGCAATTCATAACATTACTTTAAACCACCGTTTGCTGCTAAACTATACTAATTGGGTCCGGAAATCTTGCCATTTCACTGTCTAGACAAAGCCTGGGATTCAGACAAAGCAAAGCATTATTCAATTATTTTCATACGGTTTTGTAACAGAAACCTGTTTTGACGTATTGGCTCAGTTCAGAGTGAAAACAACAGGAAAATGGACACTCCTCTTAATCGGCTTCCTCATGCAGCGGGTCGTGCCCTGAAGTTTTATTTGCAGAAATCAGGCCACAAAGGACAAAAGGTAAGGCGTTAGGAAAGTCAAACCAAAGCTACTAATTTAGTTAAATATGCAAACAAGGAAAACACGTGACAGGAATGTGTTTGGATGTGAACAATGCCCGTGAGACACGAAGAACCTGTGGTAGACTCTAATTCCCAGCGCTTACACGAGATGCGATGCTATTTCCAGCCTGCACACCATTGGTAAGTGTCAGGGGTATTTGCAAATTTGTCTGAAAAGTGAAGTTGTTGATATTTTAGAAGATGAATGCTCTAGGATATTGTATTACGTGTTATTGTCAGCAATGTAAGAGGTGATGAGCTGTTCTGTCGCTGGCAGGGACCCAGGCTGGATTATTTGTTTCCCAGAAGCAGAGTTTAGCCCTGCATGCAAAAGCAATGACGCATTTTACAACAGAATTATCCAGGAATATTTTTCAGGCTTTATGAAAGAGGTTTTGGTAGCAACTACTGGTTTATTGTACGTACCTAACGAAATGATGTGCGACCAACCACTTAGACAGTTTTACATACACAAGCTCGGAGTTTTTCCATGGTCTCTTTGCTAGATAACTGAAGAATAAACGCTGCCGCACTTCATCTTCTCTGCCACCAGACGCTGATTTTCAATGCTGTCTCCCTGGGTCAGGATGCGACAACCGACTCTGTGACAGTTGTCTGCCACTCTGAATGAGACTTTTTTTTTCCCCCGGAGGAAAATAGCCCTTTGTGGGCCAGGAGTGTGGCACTGCCAGCGTGAAAGGGCTTATTTCATCTCGTAGGCACGAATGGCGTTGGCAGTTCAGGATCGCTGTGTAAGACCCAACGCCGACCCGCTGTCACGGCAGCCAGGATATGGATGAACGTCGGCGTGGGCAGAAAACGTGGCCAGTGCAATATGCCCATTAACTGTTGCACTTGCACCGTGTTATTTGCAGGATGGGACCTTTTTTTGTAGCTGCAGTCGCCTGGGTGTTGTAACGAAAGGTAAATGCTCTGGTATTGCTTAATTGTGCACTGAAGTGTAGCGTAGTAGAGTGTAGGTGTTCTGCTTTGCGATGTTTACGTGTGCTTAACCGAAAAACCCAGCACTCAAGCAGCAGATTCGCATTTATGTATTTTTGTCCATGCCGTCTTAAGTGGCAATTGCAGAGATTTGTGGATGTGTGCGTTGCTCTGGGCCCTGGCAGTGGAGTTAGGTGGATGTTTGAGGAGAGAGAGAGAGAGAGAGAAAGAGATATTTTTCTTTTTATTCTCATGGCTCCAGCTGGGGGGCTAGTCCTGACCAAGCAACCCCTCGGCAGCCAGGCCTTTGCAAAGGAAATTATGCAAAAAAGAAAAAAAGAAAAAAAAAGAAATAAAAAGCCACAGCCAGGAGCGTTTTGAAGCTTTCAATTTCGCTTCCAATATTTTTTCCCCCGCCCCCCCCGTGTTATTTTTCTTTCTCCACCGTGCCTCCCNATTTTTCTTTTTATTCTCATGGCTCCAGCTGGGGGGCTAGTCCTGACCAAGCAACCCCTCGGCAGCCAGGCCTTTGCAAAGGAAATTATGCAAAAAAGAAAAAAAGAAAAAAAAAGAAATAAAAAGCCACAGCCAGGAGCGTTTTGAAGCTTTCAATTTCGCTTCCAATATTTTTTCCCCCGCCCCCCCCGTGTTATTTTTCTTTCTCCACCGTGCCTCCCCCCCCT
>VYXH01004074.1:360560-374457 GCA_013397275.1 Burhinus bistriatus
CGCGTGGGAAAGCCCCGCGCCTCCGCGGGGACGTGCGTGGGGTCCCGTGGGAGCCGGGGTCCCTGCCTGCGCAAGGCAGAGCGGGGTTTTGCAATAATTAATGCTTCCGCCGCACCTGTGGCTGTGGGTGTAGCTCCCTGGCCTTCCCCAGGGACCGACAGACTGGTTTCGGGTGGATGGGGACTTGTAAGGGTTGAACGTTCGGCGGGTAAAAATCCTTTATGCGGCTATTAAAATACCGCGTTTTCCTCGAGGGGAGCCGGGCAAGTAAAGCCTTTGCCCTACGCAGCCAGTCGTCGCTCTGTAGGAAATTTCCTTTTCCGCGCCGTGGCTGGGTGATACCGTGAAGCTTTCGGAGTTCGAGGCGTGCCGCGCTTGCTGTCCTCGGCCAGGTGCCGGCTAAAACCCAACGCGCCGGCTCCTGAAAGTGATAAAGTGCCAGCTTTTGGGTCCAGGTGATTACCGCTGACTTCCCCAAATGTGGCAAATTCGCCCTGGGCCACGCACCACCCCCCCCGGAGGTTTGGAAGGGGCCGTCGGGGCTCACTGTCATCGACTGTGATTTTTCAAGATGCTTTTCCAGGCGCCGGGACACTGGGGTGATGCTGTTCTGGCTGTGCTGGCTCCGGGCTGTACAAGATGCTTAGGCGAGGTTTCTTTCCGGCTCTTTCGGGTTTAAAACGCCGCTTAAACTGGTGTTTTGCTGGGCTGGGGTTCTGGCGCAGTAGGCACGGTATTGACAAGGTGGGAGCCTAAAGCTTTCGGCGTTGTTGCGTGGGAGAAGAGGTTTACATCCGCCAGGTTTGATAGTGGGTGTCCGATTAAAGCTGCGATTTAAGGATGAACAAAAATCGCAACACAAAGTGTTTGGGTGTAATTCAGACTTTTTGGGGATCCTGGATGTCTTTTGTCTGTCTCGGCAAACAAAGCAACCCAGGAAAACCCTTTGTTTTAGTCTCCGGAAGTTTCCTGCCTTACCCTACAGCAGCTGTTCCGCAGGTGCGATTTTCAGAAGAGGGAAATTTGCTGCGTTATTTTTCAAGCCCTTTTCTTGCGTGCAGGACCGTGCCTGTTGCCTACGCCGCTGGCGGGATGTAAAAATTAACGTGGCAGCAGAAAAAGGGCCCTTCTGAAACGTTTCTCTGAGCGTCCCCGGAGGACAAAGCCTCTTTCAAGCAGCCTGAGGATTTGATTTACTCTTTGCAGTTGCTTGCTCTGGATTTTCAACACTCTGCCCTTGTTTATGGCCAAGTGCTTCAATCCTCTGCTGGGGAGACGGTTTCCTCGGGAGGGAGGGAGGGCGGCAGGGGAAGGGGAAGGATGGGAGCTGCCGGCGTTTGCTCTCGGGAAGGCTGGCGCTGGGCAGCGTGCTCCTGGCTTTCCGGCCGAGCACACGCCGGGTCGTGTGAGGCTTCTCGCTCAAAATGATCTTTTATTCTAGCTTAGCGAAGCAGATCTCGTTAGCCGTAAATACCAGCAGTCCGGTTCTTTTTTTCGGCTGTGTTAGTCTTCCTGACTTTTTTTTTTTTTAAATTATTATTATTTTCTTCTATTGCTGTCGGTGGGAGTAAAGATTGGCTGTGGAGTATTGGCTTGCTTAAATTTGGAGTGGTTTGTGTTCTTTTGCTGCTTTTTGGGGCTTAGACACACGGGATGCTGAGGCCATTCGGTTTCCTCCCTGTTATTCCTCCGGTACATTTGCGAGTGATGAACACCCGGATGCGAATCCCGAGGATTGCTTAAAATCACTAAGGAACTAAATGTCAGCCTTACCCAAAAGCAGAAAGGAAATGAAAAGCGTGGTGGGAATGCTGGAGGGGACATTTGCCACAGGCCCCGTCGCTGCTGTGTCTTCCCATGTCACCGGGGGCTTTTTTAAAAACTAGTCGTCACCGGAACTTTTCCAGGCAACTGTTTTGCTGGCGGATGAGGCTGTAATGTCGTTTTTTGTCGCCGGGCTGAAACAACATCCAACAGGAGGTGCTGCTGTTGGCCGGGCACTTTATTTGAGAATAAGTGTTGTAAATGCAGGGTTAAAACCACTGCTTGGAACGCAATGCTTTTCCTTTCTCTTGGGAAAGCAACTTCGGTGCGTGCAAAATCCCCAGAGGAAGTCCCTGCTCTTTGCTGGTGGATACTCGCTTCGTGCGAGTCAAGGCCAGTCAGTTTTTTCCGGCGGGAATTGCCAAACTGGGAGCTGTTGTGAAGGATGCAGGATGTCAACAGTCCGTCTGTCGGTGGGCTTCCTGCGTCAAAGCGGCGTTTCCACCCCTGGTCAAGAGGAAGGGAAAGCGCGGTGCCGGAGAAGAGGCGCGGGTGGGATGATGGCGAAGTTAGGACATCTGCTTGGTGTAAATAATGGCTGCTACTGCTTTGACCGTATGAAAGATGTAAAAGATTTTTATTAAATGCTTCAAAAAAAAAAAAAAGAAGAAGATAATAAAAGCATAAATCCTGCTGGTAAGGAATGAGGATTTTAGTTGTCCTCTGCCCACCACGCTTTGCCGCACGGTTACTTTAGGCTCGCTGGGGGGAGCTTCACCAGAAGGGTGTTTTTGTAGTCCTCTTCTCGGGGGGGTGATGTAATTTTAATGCCTGGTGTCCTGAAGCCTTCCGTGGCAAGCGGCACGTCTAGAAGAGAGCAGAGGAGTGGCGTGAAGCTCCCTGGTTGTCCCCCGTGGGTCACGAGAGAGTAACATTTCAGGAAAACGTTCCAGGCTTGAAACACCACACATCTGAAAAGTCAGATAATCCCCGTCAAGTTTCATCCCTGTGTTCAATGTCCAGGGGTTTTGGGGTTTGGTTTGGCTTTTTTTTTTTTTAATTTATTTAATTTTCTGAACGAGGCAAGTGTTTCATTTTCTACCAGGCTGAGCGTTGAGCTTGTTAAATGGTTCTTTAGTGCTCGCGTGAGAGTCTTTAAGTTGGATTATCTGCTGCTGTCCTAGCAAAGGAAATGCCACCCAGACACAAAGGTATCAGGTTTTTAGGTTTGGTTGTTGTTTGTCTGTGTTTTTAAAATAATAGTAATACTAGAACTCCTGAATCACATATACATGTAGAGTCACAAATTTTGTATTCTGTAATTTTTTTTGAGTCTCTTTCCTCAATTGTTATAGCTGTATTTAAAAATGTCAAACTGATTTGTTTACACTGTTTTCTGCTTGAAAAGAAATTTTTAATTTATTACCCAAATCATTGAATTTTTTTAAAGAATAAAGCTAACACTATGAATTGACCATTTAGTAATAAAAACCCTAATTATAGCTTTGCAGTGTATCATGGTAAATTTGGATACCTGTTATTTGTCCACCGTGTTTTTTCTTGAGCCTTCCATAATAAGCACAATTTCTGAATTTGTCAGGAGGGGAGTTACTCTGAATTTGGTCGTGTGAAGTTTTAAGTTGCTTTTTAAGTAGCTTTGGTATACTTATTTTTATGAGTGAACCCTCCTGAGATTTTTCTTTTTTAAATGACAACTTGGTGGCATTCCTTTGGTTTTTTTTTTTTTTTTTTTTTTTTTACTTTTAGAAAAATAAAAATTTTCNTTTTAAGTAGCTTTGGTATACTTATTTTTATGAGTGAACCCTCCTGAGATTTTTCTTTTTTAAATGACAACTTGGTGGCATTCCTTTGGTTTTTTTTTTTTTTTTTTTTATTCTTACCTATAGAAAAATGAAGAATTTCCAGTAAGTTGTTACTTATTTTAAGATATCCCATAATTAAAAAAATATTTCAACTGCTGGACTCAGGATCTTGCAATGTCGTGTGTCCGTCCGGACCTTTGTGTGGGATATACTGCGTGAGACCAAAAAGCTTCGTCTATTTACGAAACGTGCTCTCCTTGCCGTCGGTGTGCGGGGAGCAGACTCGGGGAAACGCTGACGTGTCGGCTCAGGAAAGGGGAGTGCTGTTTATCAGATTGCCAAAAGGATTCATTTGCATCTGGGCTCTTCCCTGAGGATGTGCCTGGCTGTTGGAGTCAGCACTAAAGTTTCTCCAAACCATTTGCAGCCCGCCGTAGGCTTCACACCAGATGATTTTGACTTGACCGTGATTATTTTGATTGAAATAGTGTGATTGAAATGGTGTTGTGTTAGGGGCATAAATATATATGTAGACACATGCACATGTGCATACATACACGCACGCACACCGAGGGAAGGACAGACAGACACGCAAAGGAGGAATATTAATGCCGTGGCATTTGCTAGGGTAGGTAATATATGTGATCTCAGATGAGTAATAAATTACATTTCAACCGGTGACGTATGTTTCGATTTGATTAACTTCCAGAACGTTAAAACATTATTAAATATATTTTGGAAAGGAGCAAATCTCATTTTTTTCCTAAGTCAGCTTTTTTTTCTGCTTTAGTCTGTGAGTTGGTTTGGTTTTTTATCCAAACTTCTGATTCGAGTGTTTCGCTGTTTATAATTAATTCTGAAGTGAGTAGTCATGGGTCCACGCGTACTCACAAAATGTCATGTCTGTGTTTACTGGGAGAAAGGGTAACACCTGTGCTCTTCTCTTTTTCTTTTTCAGGTGATCGGAGCCCTTGTTCTTGCGGTTGGGATTTATGCAGAAGTTGAAAGACAGAAATACAAAACTCTAGAAAGCGCCTTTCTAGCCCCAGCGATTATTTTAATACTTTTAGGCATTATAATGTTCCTGGTGTCTTTTGTGGGTGTACTGGCTTCTTTAAGAGACAATTTATGCCTTCTTCAAGCAGTAAGTGTTGGGTTTTTTCAGTCTTAATTTTTAAGGCTCGTTGCTTTTGCTTTTCTCTGTCACCTGAATTCAAACCCATAGAGATTGTCTGCACGGAAAAATACTTTAATTGAAGTTGCCTTTCTGATTTTAATTAAATCTGAAACTGCTTTATGGCGGTGGTGGTCCCCTAACCATTGTCCGTGGACGTCCCTCCGTCAGGGAGCAGCAGTATTTCGCCTTGCCAGCGACAGGATAGGCGAGGGTCCGTGGACATCCAGCTTTCCAATAGTTAAGGGCTTTACCGGAAAACAACCAGGAATGGGGAATATTATCAGCCAGTGTGGGTCTTGTGCAAACTTGGCTGTTGACACACCGTTTGACGCTAGCCTGGCACCACGGTGCCCGCTCTTTCTCTGGCCTGGCCGTGCCATGGTGGGATGGAGAAGAAGACATAGTGCTGCCCCTTGGCCCAAGGAAAAGGCGAAGTCTGGCTGTGGCTTCCCCTCGTCACCTGGGGGGCATTCCCTGAAGCTTGCTTGCCGGGACGTTAAGCGCAGAGATGGATTGCGGTCCCTGATGGTTCTCCAGACCGCTTCTCGGTTCAACCCGGAGGAAACGGCTGGAGAAGGGAACCCCAGGTTTCAGGCTGAGGTCCGTCAGGCTGGCGGTGGCTGGGGTCTGTCTGCCTTCAGCTGGCAAGTGGAATTTATAGGGGGAGAAACGCGCGTTATGATATTAGCTGTGTAGCACCACAGGGCTTCAGGAGAAGGGCCCGAAGGGGGAAGAGACAGGGACACAGTTTTTTCTCTCCAATGCCTCTGAAAGGGTAAGTTTTAGGGAAATTCCTGTAGAACGCCGTCGTTGCAGATGTAGGTGGCACATATGACCAATTAAAAATAAAGCGTGAAAACATAATTCTCACCTTCACGTCAGTTCAGTCTAAAGAAATGCTAAATGCGCTAAATGTTACGTGGGACAAAGCAAGAAGTAACTGTGGATTTTGAAATTAGGCTGGAATTTTACTGGGAGCCGGTCCTTAGGTGGTGGTGGCTTCTTTCAGTCTGAGGGTGGTGGTGCGTCCTTGTCTGATGCCAAGGACGTTTTCTGTTCCCTTTGTGGTAGCAAACCCAGTAGGGTATTTAAATGAAGAAAGCCCCTGATGTCTGCGGCTCAGGCTGATTCCAGATTTTGCAGGAGAAAAGTTATCTGCCCGGTGAATTCATGACACTGATACCGGGACTGAGAGCCCAGAAATTAAACCGGCTTTCAGGGCAGAGTGTTAGAGATTATTTTCAGGTGAGAGGTCCTGAAACTTCTTTCCTGATGAAGTTTGCTGTGAAGGAGGCGACCTAAATTTACCTAATAGCCATCTTTTATACCTAAAGAGTCCTTTGGGTCGGAAAAAAACATTTCAAGTACTGGCACGTCGCAGTTACCTCGTGGTGTTGCTATGGATTTCTTCCTGTTGTTTGTATTTTGCATGCGCTTGGATAAGTAGTCGCAGATGCATAGCTTGTGGTCACGTGCGAGTGCATTTGTGAGCCCATATATATATATATAGATACAGAGATGAATAAATAAATAGAGAGGTAGCAGGTATAATTTTTCTTACCACCGAGCACAGTTTGAGGTTCCCTCTTCTGAAGCAACACACTAAAAGGTTCCCAGCCCAGAATTTTGCTTTGATTTAACACTGGCAATTTTACTAGAAGGTGGTTTGGATTATCTTAAAGCACAGCTTTACCCAAGAAATGAAACCTAGCAGGTAAGTACTGCCTTTGTGAGGAAGCATAAAGCCACAATGTTTGGTGGGGTTTGTAGCAGTCCATTAATACGCTTCTCTGGGATGCTGTTATGGGGAGAAGTATCTTGGCGTGATAAATGCGTCTATCGGGTTTGAGTCCATTCCAAGCAGAAAAATAACGTTGTTTGCCAACGGGGCAAAACCCAGAATGACTCAAGTGAGGAGAAAAGGCTTTCTTGCGATGTGAACGGTTTTATAAGAACAAAGCCGTAATTTTCTGTCTTCCTTTAAAAAGACATCTCATGCGCAGAACGCCAAGTATGTTGGCAATTGAATGTTACAGACTTAAGGCCACTAATTGAAAGAGTAATTGGGGTTTGTTCTGTTTAAGGACTCACCTGCAATTGTTTTTCTGCAGTTCATGTACATTCTTGGTATCTGCTTGCTGATTGAGCTGACTGGTGGAGTGGTGGCCCTGATCTTCAGAAACCAGGTGAGCTGCTTGCGTTTAGGTTTTGCTCGCCAAGAACGTCACTCGCAATCCATAACGTTAACGGCTACGCTACTGAGCAAATAAAAGGCATTAAAATTGTCACCTGAGAGCTGGTTGGTGGAATTCTGAAGGCAAGTCCAGACTTTTCAGGATGTTTCATGTTTGGGGACGGGTGGGATTGGCCACCTGTTCTGGAGATGAATTCCAGATTAACGAATTTGGAGAAAATCTGGTAACTAAGAATGTGCGATACAGGCAAAACGAGTTTGCAGCTCTTCATGTATTACAAAGTGCTTTCTCCTCATTTGCCTTCTGGGCTTCAGACTGCCGATTTGGGAAGTTTCCAGCTGGATTTGTAGACTTTGGTATTTTTTAGTGGCTAAAATCTTTTACCTTACCTAAAGGACAGCTCTTCCATGCCCACATCCATAAGCAACATAACTAATTTTTGTAGGAGACCCCGTCATTAACAAGCATGCTATAACTATGTAAAAACTTTAATTTTTCTAAACAGCAGCAGACCATTTTTTTCCACTGGAAAGGTTTTAAAACATACGTGTGTTCGCCATGGCAAGTACTAGATTTCTGTGCTTTGATTTCTTTTTTTTTTTCCACTCTGGCAAAATATGAGCATTAAGAGGAGATGCTGAATAATAAGACCTCTTCCCTCCCCACCCCAATCCTACCTATCTCATTTCCACAAAAAGGAGCCATACACACTGTGTTACATATGTTATTGAAAAAAAAAGAAAAAAAGAGATTTTTTAAAAATAACAACTCATTGTTATTTTGAAGCAGTATGACGTTCTCCCTGGCTAGCGTTTCCTTCTTACTTCATGCTGGACTGGAGTCATGAACTTGACTTGTGAGAAAAGAGGATGAGTTACCTTCATTTCTGGAAGCCGTCGGTAGCTGGTGGTGTAGGTGTCGCCTTGACCCCGCACAAGGATTTCTTCTGATTCGTGGTGGGAATGCCAGGCTCGTCCGAAGGGAGCAGATCAGCCTGCCCGGCGTAGGAGTGTGGGCACCACGGGATGCAGAGAATTTGCTTGACAGAAGATTAAGTAGATGCCGAAGATGGTATTTGCTGAGAGGGCAAGGAAGAATTGCTGTTGACTTTTGGACAAAGACAGCGTATTGTTGCGGTTTTTGTGCAGTAAGCGTTTTCCCCACGCGGGTATTGGCTGTCTGAGCAGGACAGCTACGCTCAGGGACAGGTTTGGTTGGTTGTTTTACGAGGTTAATGGGGAAGCTGGGGTTAGTATGGGGAGGAGAAGGAAGTATTTAGTAAAAGCACAGGGTAGTAGCCTCCGTTTAAATTGTTTGGCACGTCTCACTGGTTTTTTCCCGTTTCTTTCTCTATTTCCTTCTCAAATCTGTCGAGTGCAAGCGAGGTGATACAGAGCAGTCGCTGGGTGCTGCGGTTCCTTCTTGGCCAGTTAGGACAGTCTTGCAAAATCCCTTCTTATTTGTAATCGACGGTGTGATAATTGGTTTTGTTCTGTTTTGGTTTTAAGTGTTGCTGTTTGTACTACTGAGAAAACGAGTGGGCGTATTTCAGGTTCCTTTCTGTCCTGCGAGGATTTAGCTTTGATCGTTTTAGCAGCTGGGTTGAAAGGGAAGTTGCTACATTCTGGTTATGTTTAGTCTCCATTTTTGCTACCCTATGATGGTGCTGGGTGTTGAAAACTAAATAGTCCTATTTTTTTGCCTCATCTTCTGAACTTTAAAAGCATTTTGTTTATTTAATTTCTAATATGCCAAGCTGAGGAGGTACCGTTTGATATCTGCCACCGCTCCGCTGCCGTATTTCTCAGAACCATGACTGTAAAGCATACAAATAGGAGATCTTTTCCACTTTTTTCTGCCTAAGGTGGAATAAAGCTTATTATCTGGCAACTAGGCATCCCTTGGAAAATAAAATGGTGAAAGTAAAATTCATGGAAAATAAAATTCATGGAAGATGGTGAGCAGGGAGACAGTCAGCTCTTGTCACCCCGGGCATGGTGCAGACACGGTGCCAAGACCCACCACCCAAACCTGCTGTTCTGTCACCCAAAAAACAACGGGTGTCCCCAGCGCCCAGTGGGAGGGATCCTGCCTGGGGATAAGGGGAGGAGATGCTTGGAGAGTCTTGGAGAAGCAGCACCTCCCCGGAGAGGTGTCGCGCTGTTGGCACTTCTCAGCACAAACCCAGCAGTGAGGCTGCTTCCTTAAAAGATATCGGAGGCTCAGTCCCTGCAGGACTGTGCTGTGATTGATTTTTAACTGGTATTTGTTTTTTCATTTTTTTTTTTTTTTTAAAAACCCCAAAACCAGAAACAATTCTTTCCTCTTGTGCTCATCAATTACACTTGTCGCTTTAACCTGTTCTTTTAACTTTGTTTCGGCGTGTGTCACCCGTGAATCTTGTTTTACTTCTGCCTTCCAGACCATCAAATTTTTGAACGATAATATAAGAAGAGGAATTGAGAATTACTACGATGATTTAGACTTCAAGAACATCATGGATTCTGTGCAAAAGCAGGTTTGTTGGTGGTTTTTTTTGTTTGTTTTGGTTTTTTTTTTCCCTGGGACTAATTCAGTGCCGAGATGTGGTAGGTCCTGGGCAACAGCTTTGAGTTTTTTCCAGTGATGTGATAATCAAATTCTTATTGACGAGGGAGGATGAGATCTCATGCGTCATCTGTTACGGCGTCGCTGCGGGCAGGGCTCCTCCAGCATCCCAGCTGGCATTTGAAGCCCTCTAAATCACCGCAAGAAGGCGGGGGCAGAATGCAGCTTTTGCCCTGGTAGATGTGATTGGGGTGCTCAGGGCCAGATCCTGCACACACGTAGGCTTATAGGGGCCCCACAGCTGGATTCAGACCAATTCAGCCTAAATTCCACCCAAGTTCTTTTGCTCGGGGTATCTGCTGGCTGATCCAAGACATTCAAAAGCATCTCGTTAAGAGGAGGCACCTGCTAAAGAGAAATTGGGTGGCAACTAGGCTGTTTGAACCTGGGCCGCTGTATTTTCACTCGAGGGCACATGGCGAGCTCATTAACAAGGTGGTTATTCAAAGGAAATGCCCGTGGAAGCGTCTATACCTGCAGTTAAAATTCAGGAATTGTGTCGAGCCCAGCTGAGCATTACTTAATGGCACGTGTAGTTGACTCACAGCCTTATTTTTTTTTTTAAGGCTGGTGTGTTGAAATGTTTATTGGATTGTTGAAGAGTTCTGCCGTGCAGTTCAGAGACTATAGAAGAAGCAGAAAATGCTCAGAAATGTGATGTCAGGGCCCGCGTGATGTCAGTGGCCATGCCAAATAATGATTTAAAAAAAAACAACAAAAAAAAATTAACTTAGGAAGCAATATATATATTTTATGACATCGTTATGGAGATGGCAGCCTGCTTTGAAAAACAAAGTTAGCACGGAAAGTCTGTCAAAAGCAAACCATCCTGAGGAAATTTTGTCATTAAACTTCATAATGCTTTAAAGTTTCCATGCACTGCCCAAAATTATGTATATGTACAGTGAACATACATTTTAGTGATTAAATAAACTGCTTCTTTTCCTTTCGTTTAATATATAAAGTGAATATTTGTATTAAGTCAGTGTAAACTTACAGTATTTGTTTGCCAGAGCTCAGTTCTACTAAATTACAGCCAAAATGTTTTGGTGAGATTTTTTTCATGCCTTATAGCAACACTTTCGTCTTTTAGACTACATTTAGAAATGTAGTCACAATTCTTAAGAAAATTGAAGAAGTGTATTACAGCTGGAGATGGAGTGAATGTAAAAACATTGCTTAATGATGTCCAGATCTGAAAAGCTAATTTTTCAACTTGGAAAAGATGGGAGGTGGAACTTGGCACTGAGTACTTTGCTCTGGCACCCTGGGGAGCAGCTCGATGAGTGACGGAGGAATGCTCCCTATATCTTTAATTCCTTTCCGTTGTATCTACCATAGATATTTGTATGTGCCTTGCTGATAAAGTGACAGAATTGCTGGGTGCTCTGAAAATTGTTTTATTCTTACTTTGTTTTGTAATTATTAGAAGAGTTTCTGTCCAGATACGAATTTTATTTTTCCTTTGCCTTCTGTGGTGGTTTTTTCCAGTTCAAGTGCTGCGGTGGGGAAGATTACAAAGATTGGTCACAAAACGTGTACCACAGCTGTGCGGCGCCGGGACCGCTGGCCTGCGGGGTGCCTTACACTTGCTGCGTCACAAATAAAGTAAGTCCAAACCCCGGCATCTCGGCATCGCTGCTCTCTGCCGGGTGACCGGCATTCCCTTAAAAAGGTACCTTACTTTAGAAAGTCTGGGGGAAGAAGCGAAGGAAAATGGGTCCCTCCTGAAAACGGGAGCTATGCATCGGTGGGTCTTGGCAGCTTGAAAAGGAGAAAATAATGAATTAGACCTGTTGGCTCTGGTCCGTGTTACTGTCCCGCTATGCAGTCCTAGAAAGGCAGAAGGGGTCTTGGGAGCTCCTCTAACCTCATGGCTTGCTGGAAGTTAAGTCTTGCTGGTGTTTTCCCCAGGGTTTGCTGCTCCAGCTTTGCCCAGGAAGCCTGGGCTCCGATTGCTTCCGTGGGCGGGGGTTGGAGCGATGTGCACCAGCTGCTGCGTGAATTAAAAACCAAACAAAAGGACCCCGTCCTCCAGAAAACCCCAGAAACGTGGGCAAATGACCTCAGGGTGGGTGCCTCCTTGTGGGTGCAGGTCGGGACTGGAGCTGCTGCTCTGCCCTAACCCAGCCTTGAAAATTGCCCGCCTTGCCACCCTGTAAAATCCTCCCTGGAAGGACACCCTGTCAGCTGGAGTCTGGACCAGTTTCTCAGTCTGCGATGAACTGGTATTAACTGGTGCTGGCAGCACCAGGAGTAGCCATTAAGTTGCATGTAAATGTGTTTTAGATACATTTTAGCAGTTTTAATTAATGGCTCTGCATTTGAGGGATGGACGTAACGCTGAATTGGATGAACTATTCCTCAACTTAAAACCAGTATGGGAGGTCCCTGGGTTTTGGTCTTTGGTCTGAACATGGGACCGAGAATGTAAGGGCAGAGGCAGTAGAGCTCATGATGGATAGCCTGCCGGGGCCTGTTACGTGCTGCCCTTTCAATGTCTGCCTTGAGCATGGCTATTTAATTAAAAAAAGGGATAATAAATGCAATAATTGTGTCAGTAATCCTGCTGAGAAATGTGTATAATGTGAAAGTGTATGTTACGTATGCTTATACATATTTTTCTGTATGAGAAAGACTCTGTTTAAATCTGCGCTGAGCTTTGATTTACTCTCAGAAACCAAAGCTAAACAGTTATGCTTTAAGTCTGAGGTGTTTGAGAATAAGAAAATCGCGTATATGAAAATGGTGTCTGCTGATCCACAGCTGCACTGAGCAGAAGAGCTCAGGATTTTGCCCTCTTTTGACAGTAAAGGAAGATAGAGCTGTCTAGTGAAGAGCAGCCTGGCTTTTCAGGGGTCATTCAAAACACCGCTTGTTTTTCTGTAGCTCTCGTTTCTCTTTTGGAGTCGTATTTTAAAAGGTTAGTTGACGTGTGGGGGAATACAGCAGCGCTGTGAAGGCGAAGTGCTGCGATGAGCGGTGACTAATCATGCCAGGTGGTGCCTTTCCAGCAAACACATTGTGGATTTCAAATGCGACCTGTCAGGCAGGAAAGCGCTAAAATAAAAACTTCTCCGAGGAAAACGGGGAGTATGTTCTCCATATGCTGTGCTGGCAGCTAGGGAGCGGGGGGATGAGACTACCTGCAGCCTAAAGGTAGCCTGCAAAGTGTTGAACTGAGGGAAGTTAATCAAAAGGTGGGGAGAAGCCCCAAAATCATAGAATCACAGTATGGTTTGGGTTAGAAAGGACCTTAAAGATCATCTAGTTCCAACCCCCCTGCCATGCGCAGGGACACCTCCCACTAGACCTGGTTGCTCAAAGCCCCATCCAACCTGGCCTTGAACACCTCCAGGGATGGGGCAGCCACAGCTTCTCTGGGCAACCTGGGCCAGTGTCTCACCACCCTCAGAGTGAAAAATGTCTTCCTGAGATCTAATCTACATCTCCCCTCTTTCAGTTTAAAACCGTTACCCCTCATCCTATCAGCAAGTAACAAGCAAACTTCTTATTTAAGGGTAGGCTGTTGAGTGAGGAGCTGCAGTATGTTAGGGCTTGTGGCTTTGCTGCCGCGGGATGCCATCAGTGTGCCTTGTGACGTCCAAGCGGCATGGACACGTACTCGGCAGGATGACACTAACGCCGTGACTGTATGGCTGGCTGCCTTGGAAAAAAAAAAAAAAACAAACAAAAAAACCCAACCCAACCCAGAAGATGCATAAATCTTCTATGTTTGACAAATGCTTCCAAATACAGGCTGGTTTCTGTCCTGGAAAACTACAGATATGGTTTGTGATTACTCATTCGCTTTGTAGTCATGGAAAACTCCCGCTAATGTTGGAGGTTGGATCCTGATCCTCTTAAAAAGCCCTGTGCTAAGACGAGCCAGGCTCACACTGTTGGGGGGGGCGGCGGCTCTGAAGGGACTAGTTTCAAGTCGAAGTATTTATTAAATACTTACACTAGTCTAGCAGATGAAAATTAGTCCCCAAATGCTTAGAAACCTCTGTTTCTAATGCGTTTCTCTCTGTTGTGTACATTTTCTTCTGCCACGATGTCCTGTTGGCAAGCGCTGCGTTTAAAAATTAAAGGACGTGACTGTGTTCCTGGTTGGCCGGTGCCCCGCGGATGGCCGTGCCTTTGTCTGTCAGGCTCAAGTGGTTTGTAAATGCAAAATCACTCGCAGCGGAGACAGCAACAGGCTGGTGCCTGGTCTTGCCAACTTTGACTTCCAAGAGCCTTCATTACCTGCTCGCAGGTTCACACATGGGTTTTCCCAAGAGACATGTGAAATAGTCGGCGCTTTTGGTTTGGTTTGGTTTGGTTTT
>VYXH01004075.1:0-11381 GCA_013397275.1 Burhinus bistriatus
GGCCCTCCTCTGGACCTGCTCCTGATGCAGATCAGGTTTTTGTGAAGCCCCGATCTCTGTGATAATTGTGAGGACATTTTGCTTGTGAGACCATAGGATTTTCTGTATGACCAGCTCCTGTGCTCTCTACAATTTCTATACAAGACTTACTTTATTAACTTCATATCCTTTAGAGGTTTATGTTTCAAACCCCATTCTTTATCATGATGCTCAGTAAGTTTGAGGAACCTATTAGGGGTCATTAATTTTTATCTCCATAACACATTGGTAGATTTGATCTATCACTTTCCCCTTTATTGGTGTCTGGGCACAGGTTTGTGGGTTTTTTTTGTGATTAATGATGGCTTTCTGTGAAGCTTGGAATTGATTCTTTGTTATAATTTCTAGCTAATACTGCTTTGTTCAACAAGGACTTAAAAGTGCTGATTCTAGCAGTCTCTTATCGCAGATTTGTGTTCTGAATGTTTCCAGCTGTTTCTAATCCAATTCTCTGATAGTTGCCAGAGGCTGTCATCATGACAGATTTATGTATGGAAGGCCAACCTGGAAATATTTTTGGTTTTATATGTGTAATGCAAATATTTAGGTCCAGAGTAATTTACTGAAATGACTGTATGATGAATAGTACAAAGATAAGACTTACAGGACCTGTTTTGCAGCAAAGAGCAAATATCAATATTTAGTAAATAAAATTGCATAATGGAAGGGAAACAGCAAAATTTTCATAACTACCAAAAGCAAAATGTAAAAGTAGTAAGTTCATGTATACAATGGAAAAAAGTAATGCAGAAAAAGTAGGATACTAAAATTTGAACTTTAACCAGGAATAAAAAAGTAGCAGAGCTACTTTTTTGAAGCAGACATATTTCTGATAGTGATGTCCAGTCTGTCTCCAAACTTCCTCAGAGTTGTCCAACAGTCCAATGTCCTCAATGCTTCCCCTTCCTCCTCTATTAAAAAAGCAGTGGTACCTCAAGCGCATCCAAATGCTCAAAGATCTTCATGAGGACAGATGTGTAATTTGTCTTGAGATGACGTTGTCTGTCATCTGAATATCAGAGATAGCAGTAGGTAATTGAAAACTGTCAGAACCACGTTATGGTAAGTAAATTCCAGATGTCTACTAGAGATTAATTCCACAAAACACCATAGCTCAGTACCCTGAAAACCGATTTCTAAATAATATCTAGTAAATGAGTTAATGTGCAAATACAGTGCCTTTTCTATGAGTGTTGTAAATCTAGCTGGAATTAAAGACTTTACAAGGGGATTTTTTTCTTCTAGTTTTGGTAATAGTATTCATACCACACTGTACATCCATGAATTCCTGTTTTTCCCCATTGTCTCTGCATTAGAGTTGAACAGCACATAATATTGAGCTGGAATCTTAACCCGTCCTTGCCTAACCAGGTACAATTCTGAGTATAATCATAAATTAGAACTTGAAAAAAATAACATTGTGGGGCCTTTCTGGAGATGATGCAGATGAAGAAAACCTGGGAAAAAATGGGCTTCACAGAGAGCCCAGGTAACAGTTCTGATTCTTCATGTGAATAAATGCATGGTCCCACTGAACTTCACAAGATGGTCCCATTTATAGGTCTATTCTGATAGGGAATTTTTTTGCCATGGTAACTTGTAAAGTTGGAAGGCTGGAAACTGTGGAAGACGAAATACACTTGAACTCCACAACAACGAAAACAATCAATTGGACAATCAAACTAATTTAAAGAAACCTTTGCCAGATGAGGATGAAGACTGTATACACATCTGTTTCTGACTTAATGGCTCTAGGATGCCTTTGCTGCCAATGGAGTGTAAGGCTGATTTGTTTCCTTCTCAAGTTGGCATCTAAAAAAGGTCAGTAGATTCATGCCTGAGAAGTGTCTTCATCAGAAAAGCAGTCTCGAAAGATTAGCTCAGAGTAAGGCAAGATAAATCCCACCTCCTGTGGCAATCTAAATGCTTGAATTTCCTAATGCCAGTTTCAAACTTAATGATTGAAAGCACTAGCAAAATGAAATGAAACTTTGGGAGTTCTGCAAACAAGAAAAAGTTGGAAATCAATAATCTGAAATTCTTCTCTTGCCCCCAACCTGTTTCTCTTAAATACAGGAGCAGTATTTTGCTTTGAGACCCGAGCTAAGGATGAGGAACTATGGAAATATTACTGACCGTGTAGAATTGAGAAAAAGATTGAACTGCAAGTCATTTAAGTGGTATTTAGATAATATCTATCCTGAGATGCAAATATCTGGGCCCAATGCCAAAGCTCCGCAGCCAGTTTTTATTAATAGAGCACAGAAACGACCGAAAATAATCCAGCGTGGAAGGGTAAGATAAACTTTCTTAAAAATATTGAATTCTGATTTTTTTTTAAAATTATTTTGATATCCTTTCTGAAAAGATTTGCTCAAATACAAGAAAAATACTCTGTTTCCATAGAGCATAGAGTTTTAGTTTTGCAACGAGCTGTCTTGAAAGTAACAGAATTTGTGTCAAATCAGTTTCACTCTGATCTGTATTTCAGGTCATCTTCAGACTAGATACTATTCAATGAGGTTTCTTAACTTAAAGCTCAGAGTTATGAAGTTTTGATGTCTTTAGAATGTGCTTTCATGGCTGTTGGTTCTGAAGATGGATTTGGATAGAGAGAAAATTGGCCTCAGATTTCATGCTCTGTTGGTTTATGATAAGAGTACCATGTAATTAGTTTCCAAACTCATTGCTTTTACTGGATAATTTTTTGCAAAGATGAACATTTGCATCTGAGACTGATGATGGCTTTTTGAGTCTTGACTGTTAGGTAACAAACAAAAAATGAGCTTTGCTCCTTTTTTCTTCAAAGTAGAAGTGAAAACATAAATTTTTATGTGTATTTATGAAGGAAATTGTAGGCAAACTCATACCTTTGCTGTGACACCTCTGTTTATGGGTCTGTATGCAGGCAAAGCCAGCATACAGTTGCATCTGTTCTCCCCAGTGCCAAATTCATCTGATATGTGCTTTTTACACTTCCCAAAAATATTGGATAACTTCAAACCCAAGACAACTTTCTCAAGGTCTTCTCTGTGTAAGAGAAGACCTTTGAATAAACTATTTAATGTGCACATAGGTTACGGTTAGCACATTCCCTTCTAGCTCAATAAGTGGAAGCTTTAAGTAGTGATGTAGCTCTCTCCGCAAGGTAACACAGGCTGCAGTAGCTGTTGACAGTTGCTGGTCCTGCAAGTAGATGCAGGCTGGAGGACCCGAGTTCATGCAGAACCTATTCACATCATTAGATTTTCACTTGGAAGCAGCTGTCTGGGAATCCACAATTCGTGCAGTATTTTTGTAATAGTATCCTAGCCAAGCTGTAAAGTTATTTATTAGGGCAAAGATGTGTAGTTTTACTGAATAAAACTGATATCATGGGCTGATTCCTCTTGCTGTTAAATGCTGTTATTCCCCTAGTGAGACTTTTTTTTTTCTTTGTTAAATTTAATAGCTTTCTGCTTTCAAGCAGACAGAAGTTTAACTAAGGAATTGCTGATGTGGGGGAGGCTACTTGAGGGATCTGAATCCCTCAACAACACTTAAGGGGAAATCTTCCTAGCAATAGTTTCCCGTGGTTTAATTTGGAGAAAAACTTTGTGCACCCTTTAAGAAGGGGGAGACAAAACACAGAAAAATGCAGTTCCTTGGCTTGGTTCTCTGGGGTTCAAGAATTATACCCAGCATTTTGTGAGAGAGTCATCTTTGGCTCTGATGATTGTATAAACTATTTCCAGATGCCTACAAGGAACAGAACGATCAGCCAATGTCACCACTGTGTGCCAGACTCTTTAGGATTTGGGATGAATCACTCCAAATCCCAGCTTATTCTCAAAAACTAATTGGGCCAGAGATAAGTGCTGGTTTGACAGCTGGGAAGAACTGCAATGATCACAAATTGTGACAGTTCTTAACAGTGTTATCAAATGCTGATCATCATAGCCAATAAAAACAAGGACAAAAATCATATAAAACTCATGTAGCTGAATGGTTTGAAAGCCTTCTGTTGAGTGAGGAATGATGAAAATGAGATCTCTCCTAGAAGTCTCTGGGGTGTGAGGAAATGTTACTTAGAAGGTTTTGTGTAATTTGTTTCAGATGTGTGTAGGGAACAGGAGAAACATGGTGCATTTGAGGAGGCTGTTGATGTGCCTTGGGACAGCTATTTCCAGAAATGGTGTTTCGTGAAGAATATGATTTGATATTTGCATTCTCTAATTTTTGTTATCATGTGATGGAACAGTTCTTTCTTTTTATTACTGGAAGTATCTTGGTTTCTAAAAAATCTGTAGAATTGATACAAATTCTGAGACCGCTATGTATGTCTTCATAATAAAATGTAGCTAACCAATTAATCAGCCTGGCCTTGAGTTCAGGACAGCAAACTCTTCCCCCCCCCGCCCTTCAGCTCCAGATTGCAAATAATTATTTTTAATGTGGATGCCAGATCTGGGGCCCTGCATCTCCCACATGTGCACACACCCAGCGACTGTCAAATGCAGTCCCATGCCCTTGGGTAGACAGTGGCGCTCTTTGCTGCAAGGAAGGAAATGGCAGAGTTGTGGCCATTGCTAGAATAATTTTCTTTCCCCTTTGTACCCTTGACTGCGCGTGGTGCAGTTCTTGATGTGCAGGCAGTGATTGCTGCCTGAATAGCCTGATCCCCACCCCATCAGGGGAAGAAAAATAATCAGGCTGAAGAGAAGTTGTCTGCTGGCCACCAGTAAGTTCAGGGCATGCGTATAATTTAAAGCCACAATAGAGGTGTTTTGTCTCGCTGAGTAACTCTGGGGGGATACATCAAGATCTTAATGATTCTTCACTGTTGGAATAGGACAACTTAATCTTCAGACTCTGCAGAAAACCCCTTGGGTGACTTTTTTAGGGTAGGCATCATTGCCAAAACCAGGAGAGAGAATACTAACTTGCTGAGAACCTCCTTGTTTGCTTTGGTGGTAGATGCTTCTAGTTCTGCATCACAGGGACAGGCTCCTGACCTGAATCTAGTCCTCTGATACATTACTCCAAATCAGACTAGGTAGTGCATTTGAACTGGAATGAGTATTTGAGTGTTTGTAAAACTTTCTCTTCTTCCCTGATCTGTCATTAAAGTAACATAGCTGGTAACTATGGCTTTTCAGTTACCTAAACACTCTTGAAAATCAATTAGCAAATAACATAAGTCTCTGAAGTTGTTTGTATTTAAGCAATTCCTTCTCCTTTCCCAAAGAGGCGGTCCTGCTTCATGAAGAGAGGCTGTAGGAGGAGACTTAAGTTTAAGCTAAACTGTAGTAAAACGTAGTTTTTACAGTATAGTCGATATTCCTGAGCTGGTGGGTATCTGGGGCCTGAGACTTTCATGGAGAGTGAAGAAGGGAAAGCAACTTGACAATAGTACGGCCAGCATGTGGTGAACCAGGTTGCGTGTACTGCACTCGTACCACAAAAAGGGAAATCTTGATGCAATTAGAAAGCAAAATGGAACTATTTAATGCTGTTTTTTCTCCAAATTGTCTGAAAAACAAAGTGGTATTTTAAAAGGGAAGCAGAGTGGGTTTTTTATTACAAGGGGTCTTTTTTTTTTTTTAAGTGAGGACACTGAATTCTAGGGCTTCCAAAGCATTGCCATATGTTCCCTTTGGTATGCAATGTTTGTTGTTTACTCTGTCTATCAAACTGTTGTTCTTTCATAGCTGTATCACCTTCAAACCAACAAATGCCTGGTTGCCCAGGGCCACCCAAGTCAGAAAGGAGGCCTGGTAGTGGTTCGGGAATGTGACTACAACGATCAAAACCAGGTATGATATTCCTAATTATATTGAATAGTGATTCACATCTTAAATTGCTAATATGTTTTCCTGCTGGGAAGAAGCCCTAGTATAACATCTCATCAGGAAGCAGGCTGATTTCAGAGTATTGTTCCAGCTGTAAGGTTGGCAGAGGAGACTGTGGAGCTTACTGCTCTGTACCTGCTAATCCTGAGTTTTAAATATTATAATCGCGTATCTTTATGGCATGGATCTCTGTATGTGGCTGAAGACTATCCTTAAGTGGCTCCTGATGGGTTCATAATCCACTGATTGACACTTCAGAATTTGTAGAAGCTCCTTCAGGCGCTTTCTCATTCTGGGATTTAAGGCAGCCTTTTCCTGGCCTGCTGTTCTTTGTGTACTGTACAACTGTCCTCTGCTGCTGGAGTGGCTATAGTTTAGGGTGAATGAATGATTTGTTGTTATCGTTAAATATAAGGAATTCTGAGGAATTTAGAAAAGTCTTTTGCTACAGGTGAATTGCTGATCTGGGGATTAATTGGGGATGGATGTGAAAATCTAATGTTTTTAAATCATTACATGAAGCCTTTGCTATTTGAGTTCTGTTCTTTCAGGCAACAGAAATTCAGTACCTAGATAAAAAATCTCCAAGGTAGATACATCTTCACCTAATGCCATAAAGATTTTTACCTAGCTAAGAACTACATTGAGAACATGATGATTTAGGAGCCCATGGGACCCAAGTCTAAAAAAACTAGATCACATCTAAAGAGAAAGGTAATCAAAGACACAAAATAAATGGAGCATGGGATGTAATGCAGCGTAGCTTTACCAAAGGTCGGTTGTGCTACACTAACTTGGTACTTTATGAAATGGGCAGTAGTTTTCAGGATATGGAAACTTCAGCAGTAGAAGCAGGATGATTTGTGATTGTCCCAAACAAAAAGTTGTGTGCTTTGTCAACTCATGGGACTTTCTGCCTCCTATCTGTGGTCTCACCAGTTGAATGTGACAGAGGAAGACAGTGTGAGGGGTGTTAGCCCGTGTCTGGATAAGCGTGGTTGACTCTAGATGCATGGTCTCCAGTTGCAGCTTAAACAGGACCAAGCAATACATTCCTGCGCTTTGCCTCCGGAGTACTGAGTAATCATCGCTATCGTCAAATTGTAGGTCCCTGTGTTAAAGGGAGATGAATTTAAGCTGGAATGGGAATGAAGGTTTTCCTTTGTGATCTCTTCCATTAGCTGTAAGAAGGTCAGCAAGTCTTGTAAATGTAAAGACTGTGTAAATGTAACCGTGATTGATTGGCAGCAGTGATTATACATTTATTGTGCCAAAGGTGTTAGGCTGCTTTTTGAGCCACTTGGTCTGTGATTGAGAAAGCAGCATTGACTTCCAGTGGATTATGTCCACAGTAAGAACAGATGAGTCCTCACAGTTACTGTTTCCCTTCTCATTCCTGCAATATTTTTAATAGTGAAGTTGCACATGTCTGGAGGACAAAACCTTTCTCTGATTTTTCTCCTGGAGACAGAAACTTCAGTTAGCCTTTTGGTGTTGAGAAAGACAAATTAATGCTCAGATTGTTGATATTGGGCTTCTTTTCTCATTAATCTAGTTTACTAGTGGTAAATTAAGCAATTGGTTCTCATAAAAAACAAACAAAAAAAACCTGGCTGTGCTATCTTTCTCGGTGATTTTGTTCTCCAACCAAGCATGTTAACGAACACTATGGTTTTCTGCCATTAGACTTATTTTGTTCTCATAATAAATCCCAAGAGTGCATTCAGCCAGCTTGCTTTCATATCCTCTTGAACAGTCTTGCTCTAGATACATGAGAACAATGTAGAGAAATATGACACTTATTTAACAGCTTCTGCTTATAAAAATAGCAAGAAACTTCCGGAGTATTGGAAGCTTTTAACTGTTGTTTGTGGTAACACTCAACCCATTGGCATTTTCAGCTGATTTTTGCTCTAGAACGATCTGTTTTATGCCTTTGGCCTAATAAGAAAGCCTGTGTTGGGTCTGGTACCCAGACCAGCAGGTACCCAGCTATGCTGTTCCCCTGGATGCCCACTGGCAGCAAGTTAAGCGTGTTGCTTAATACGCAAAGTGCAGACAGTTATTCTGGAAGATATCAATCTATACGTTGAAAGCAGTATTTTTGTGACTTTGTTTAGTGTTTTTATGAGCCAAAGATGGTATTCTTTTAGAATTTTTGCTTTTTCAGGAGTGTCTAATTATATTTTGACGTCATGTAAACTTTTGGCATCCTGTGTCAGTGGGTACCACAGCTTAACTGTGCTTTCTGTGGAAATAATTTGATGCCACTTGGTGCTGATCTCATTTGATGCTAGCTCATTTTTTCCCTGAGGAACAGCAATAAGTTGTCACTGTTTCTTTCTTTCCAGTCTGCTTTTGCTCTGTGAATAGATGACACCCTCCCTTGAAAAATACATGCTACTGCTCAGCGAGTTGAAGGACCAAAGTGCAGTCTAGCTGGGAAAACAAAACTGGGCTGCCTTAAAACTCATTGATTGCAGTTCTTTTGGTTGGAAAATGGCCTTCCGTGTAATATAGACAATTCATGCATGTGAGAGCTGACCTTGAAAGGTGGGTGTGTGGGGGAAACCAGACTCACTGAAGTCATGAGACTGGCCTTACAAGCAAGTCTGTTTTGCCTTTAGTTTATGCTTGCTTTGTTTTGTCTAGCCTTATTTCAAATTCTCACAACTCCTTGATTTAAAAGTAGTAACAGATGTTGTGAAACTCGCAGTTGTATCACCATTATGGGTAATACTTTTAGTTCGGTTAGACTTAGATGATTATTAGTAAAGTTAAAAGTTACTCAAACACATCAAAGTATCCTGTTTTCTAGGACTTGACAGTTATATTCAGTTCATCTTTTTGCTATAGAAAGAAAAAGCAATAAGGGAAGTGGTTCTCACAAAGGTGATACATCCAGAAAATATTCCAAAATTTAGCTCTTTAAGCTAGAATGAAAACTAGGAGATTTCATTAACTCCAACAGAAATACTCAGTCTGGGATAATACTGGGGATTGAACACAACTTTAGGAATAAATGATAGAACTTTTCTAGCTAGAAGTAGCACAAGTAGGAGAGGTGACAGGATCTAGTAGAATGAAGGTCAGTGTTGGAGAGATCTGAAGTAATGGAAGAAGCAGAAAAATTGAATATGAATTGGAAAAAAAAAATTCTGCACACAGAAGACTAACATGGAATGAGAAATTTTGTAGTTGAAGAATGGTCATGTGAAGGAACTCCCAAGATTGCTGAAGTAAACACCCTCCTGAAATTCAGTAGTGTATGTGACCTCTTTCTGGAAACAAAACAAGAATGCACAAGGTAGTGCGCACCACAAAAATGTGGGTGTTGAAGGAGGATAGAAAATATTTAAGCACTTTGAAAGATCATCATGAAAGACAGCAGATGTCTGAAAAGTGGAAATAAAAAAGTACACGGTGTGGCTTCTACCCAAAACCATCATGCCAAGGTTAATTGGTGGTGATCAGGAGACAGTGATGCTGAAGTAGTCTTTAGGCTAGATACTGCCTTTAAGGAGAAGGAGTAGAAGTAGTTACTGATAAACTTGGAAGAGAAGTGTCAAAGAACACTGAAAAGGAAGGGTTTTGGAAGGAAGCATAGTGGCCAACAACAGGACTAACTAGTGTGAATGTTTGTGATCTAACAGCTGAAAGAAGATTGTTTGTCACGTGTCTAATGTGTGCTTGCCTTCTTCCTGACCTAAATGCTTAAAGCCAAGTTCCTTTTCCAAAAAATCTCTTAAAGTCCACTGAATGATGTGGCTTTTTTCTACTGTTTGTTTTCAAATACACTAGATTGACTCCGAAGCTTTACTTTCCGTGTTGTTTGCTTCATTTCAATAATTTAACCTTTCTCTTACTTCGCAATATATTAAGCTTTAAAAAGCTGAGGATGGTGTTAAGGTGTCTAAACATGTGCATCTGTTCTCTGGAACTTTAAAAGATAACTGATTTGAGCAGGGAATTTCAGAGAAGCTCTGTGAACACTCTTGTAGCACTTCATAAATGTAAGCATACATACTTTACAAACTGTTCAAGAGTTGGAGCCTAAAAGGATGTGCTCACATATGCACTTCTGTAAAATCCTTCCCCTAAACCTCTGGATCATGGCTTTTAGTTTGCTTTTTTTGATACAACACATGTCTAGAGTGATTGTGAAGACGTGCAAGTTAAGTCTACTTGCTGCTTTTCCATAAACTATTGGAGGAACACAATTCTTTGGTCCCTCTAACAAACCTGTCATGAAACGCCAGCAACACACTGGGCTGTGAAACAGAAAGCATGTATCGGCTTTGGAACGACCTTCAGGAGGAGGTTGGGTTTCTGGGATAGCAATAGCTTAAAATAATGATTATAGACCACCAAACTTTGCTGTCATTTGGTGCTGTGATGTCACTGTTATCCATAATAACAGGAGCTGAAGTATATGCAAATAGCTGTGATGATGCAAATTGCTAGGCACATCTCTTCCTCAGTGCTGAGGCAGCTTTTTTGTGCTCTTAAGCTGATTTTTTGTCTTTTAAAAACTGTCTGACTAAATAATACAATAGTGCCAATCTAAGCAACAGATTGTAACTGATGAAAGCACTGGAATACTGCTCCTGTCGGCATGGTTCACGGCAGGGATTTTCTTTCACACAAAGGGCTGTTTCTGTAGTAGTTACTGTCTTGTATTTACTGAAATTTTTCAGTGCATTCCTCTAGTGCTAACGCAATTTGCAGACCAAATAAGAGTGTATATCCACAAAGCTTTGCCAGTTGGCCAGCCATGCCTTTTGCTACACTCCACTGCACTCTGAAAGCCAAAGGGCAGGCTGATGCTTCCTGGTTTATTTCATATCATTTGGAAATATTTATTCCCTTGGAACAGTGAGCTTCCATTTTCTGTCTACTGCAGATGATTGTTTTTTCCCTAGGTCAGGTGATAGGTTTTTGTTTTAATACAGTTGTCTGTATTGACACTGGACTTTAAATCTCCTGTGGTTAACTCCATGTTTCAAAAGGAAATGGTTGTATGGCCATCCTCCTAGATGATCAGGCACCATTTGAGCCCTTTCCTCACTTGAATTTCCTCTGAAGTAGTTCAGCTAGCTGTTACCTGTTTACATGAACTAATCTCACTGCAGGAATAACTTCATCTTTCACACACACCAAAAAAAGGTTCAGTAACACAGCCCCACATCTCTTTATTATAATAAAAAATAATCCCAGATAGCTCCATTATCCAGTCTTCAGCGATGTCACACTGCTGTCCTTGCACAGAGTTAAACTGTAGTCATCAGTGAAACTGTTCATTAAGCTGTGGATGAGGTAAAGCCCTGTTTCTACCTACCTATCTGTATGTAAATGACACTAATGAAGTCATCTTAGCAATCAATACAGGAGAAGGCTGGGTGATTTGTTTGTGTTATATGGGGGTGAAGTAAAACCCTGAAGGTACTAGAAGCCCTAGGAAACCTCAGTTTTAAGTCTGTAAATAGTCTGAAATATCTTTTGGAGTGACTA
>VYXH01004075.1:22083-134026 GCA_013397275.1 Burhinus bistriatus
TGCTCACTACAACTACCTGAAAGGAGGCTGTAGTGAGATGGGCGCTGGTCTCTTCTCCCAAGTAACTAATGGTTGGACTGGATGATCTTAAAGGTCTTTTCCAACCTAAACGATTCTATGATTCTATGAAAAACGTGACTGCAGGGAATGGTACCCAGCAGGTGCTCGGGACGTGGCACTGCCGTGTACAATTTAGGGAGAAGAGGGGAATGCAAACACTTCTCACTGATGGGAGCAGACACGAAGAGCCTGAAAGAATGAGAAGCGAGACACCCCAAATGAAAACAGGAGGATATAATTTATAGATGTAAAATATTTTTATTTGTAAATGCTGATCTTCTAAATCTGTTTCCACAAATTCCAAAACCCATAACACTCTGTATACTTCAAAAAATTCTTTTTTTTTGTGTTTTCTTTTTTTTTTGCCAACATTAGATACTATTATACAGAACAGAAAAAACTGTAGGACAAATACTGGTAGGATGTTGGAATATTGTACAAGAGAAGAAAAATATTCAAGAAACAATTTCATACAGCTATTTATCAAGAGAAAAATATATACAATTGATTTATTCTGTAAGATAAAAATACATCATGCCATATACATTACAAGTTCAGAACTGTATTACTGAATATACCAACAGTTTACAGTCCACTTTAATTGTGCACACAAAAAAAAAAAACTTCATTTTTTTTTTATATTTAGCCTGTGAAGTGTCAGTACCAGAATTTTAAGTACAAAATAAAAAGCTAACCTGGTTCAAAATGCTGATTAAATTTCTACAAGCAAACACAAAACAGTGTTTATTTTTTTTAAAGAAATGTAAACAAAAAACAATCCATACAAACACATCTTTAAATTACATTTTCCAAACCCCTATTGCCAGAGTCCTGCAGCTGCAAGCACATTACATCTAATTTTTTTCCTTGTTTTCCTGTTACGAAGGCTATCATATCAGACTTAAGCTCCAACTACATGATTCTATGCTGTTTACATGGTTTAATGTAGGCTGGACAGTCACCTAATCTTGACTACTTTTGCTGAAGTAAAAACGATGCCCAGCCTCTATTTTGGGTGGTTTTAGCAGTTATTCACAGTTATCACAAATTGTAAGCACAAAAAACCTGACTTAAGAAATAGGGATGCAACAATATAATACAAATAAAATTAATCTAAATTACCCAAACATCTACAAAAGTCAGAGTTGTAATATACATGCCCTTACCAGGCTTAAGGTTTACTTAAAAAAATTCTCGTAAGACCACAGTTGAGACTGCTTTAAACGTAAAAACCCCTCTCTCTTTAAACTGAGATTTTGGTTATTCCGTAATTGTAATCACATGTCTGGTAATACATGAGATCATATTGTAACATCCCTATTGACATTTTATAATAAGCACCCGAACTGCTGCAGAGTCTGGTAGCATTTGGTCAATAACTATTTTTATACTGTATTTTTTTCTCAAAATATTTACACTTTTGTACAAAGTAACAGAGTTTGTTAGTTCTGCAGGTAACAGCAGCAGCTTGGCTTTCTTCTAACTTTCTTTTTAAAAATAGCTTCATTCACTTATTCAATAATAAATACAAAAAGGTTCTCTTATTTTACAGAAATCAAAAACTACAATAAACTGACTCATGGAATCAAGTATTTAAACGTATTTTAGTGCAAGTTATTTTTTCCCTTAGCTCTATCCCTAAGGAAGTCGTTTCAGTACATTCCTTGTTCAGTGGTGTCTACTTTTATTTAAATTTTTTCTTTAATTAGAGGGCCTGCCCCTTTATCAAATAAGGCTGTGGCCAGCACTTTGGACTTCTCCCTTTCGCTGGTGATTTCAGTCTTACATTCATAGACGCCCACCTGCACGCCCGCAGGTCAGCCATCGGTTCTTTGCCCAAGTTAAACAGTTTCTCCTTAGTGAGCTCAAAAACAAAAGTGCTGGACCATTCTGTTAATTCAGTTTAACCTCCACGTGTCTGGAAAGTTAGCTTCAGATTTTGCCGGCTTGCTTCTGGTGCTTGTTTTGGTTTGTTTGGTTTTTTTTTTTCTCCTTTTTTTTTTTTTCCTTTTGAAATACGTGAGTAGAAATCTGTACTTCCAGAAGTGATTTCTTTTTTTTTTTTTACCCCCCCTTCAAAAAGGCAACAATTTTCCGTCGACAAAATCAAAATGTGAATCACTTCTTCCTAGGGACAAGCAACCCTCAAAGACAGCAAGGAATGCATTCTAGTTCATCCACTTTCGGCAGTTTACAGCTCCACAGTGACATGGAATCTTGTGCTGGTCATCTTCAAAATCAAACTTATAGTCATAGCAAAGCTGGAAGAAGAGGCAGGAGAACGGTTACGGAACAGCTGGGATTTGCCGCAGCTCGTACTTCCAGGTTAAACAGCAAAATACGCTAGAGGCTGCACTCTTAGGGACTGCCAAGATTTAGAAGGGAAGAGGGGAAGGGAAAGGTCCCTCTCCCCAGCCTAGCACTAACAAGTTGTGCTCCTGCCCACAGGAATCCCGTGAGGATCTAGAAATGAATGCAAGCAGCAAGAGGTAAGTAAAACCAAAGGAGAGCGCCCTACCTCCTCCCCCTTCTGGATTCTCCTGCTGGAGCTAATGATAATTTTGTGTCCTCTCTCAAAAGTTACCACCTCAGCCACGCAGTTCGGCGCACACGAATGGTTGATATACCTATGAAAACAGAGTTTGGAAAAGGTAACCTTTTAAGAACATGCATCCCTTGAGGCAAATCTAAACCAAACCTTAGAATGACCTTAGCTTCAGGGGCGCACTGACTTTCCAGATACAATTATATTACTCTGTATTGTTTCTTTACCTAGAAAATGTCAGAAAAAAAAAATCAAGGGTTAAAAAAAACTTCCATTCTTTCTTCATAGCTGCCATGAAATATAATCAAAGATGAGCAAAGCTAATGAAAAAGAAGACATTATTTCAGTGGAATAGTCCAAAGACTGAATGTACCAGCTCAGAGAATAAAAACCATTGAGAAAGCCACAAACTTGCGTCCCTGCCGGGCAGGGACGGTGGCTGAGGCTCCAGAAGGAGGTCAGAGATCTCCGCAGCGCCACCCACCTTGCAGGACCTCCCGTCAGGGTGGCATCGATGACGTGGTCATTGTCAATGCGGAACATGTACACGCCGCGATTCTGAAAAACAGAATTGGAAAAAAGACTCGTGTGGATTTTACGTAACTGTCAGTGATTAAAACGAAGCAGCAGCGTGGGTCACCTCGGAGTGTCCTGCGGTCAGCATCGGGCACTGCCCACTGGCTCAGGAGGGGACGCACGAGTCACACACTGCCCTGACCCTCCCCGGTTTGTGAGGGAATGGATGGGGCAGAAACACAGATCCCTGGCCAATTAATATCTCCCTAATAGCTTCTCTAGGGCCTTTCATCTAGGACCTTGAAGTGCTTCACAAATACGTGCTGTTACAATACCACTGAGTTACACAAAGGAAGTTGCTTTAAATTTAAAGTTCTCATTAAAAATTGAGGTCCTGCCATCTCTGTCAGAGCTTTCTCTTTGTCCTCCGGGACAGAGGGTATGTGTTACCTGCCTAGCCAGGGTGCGGTGAGATTTATTAAACATTTAAATATTCTGATGCTTTGAGAAGAAACACTGTAGACTTCTCTGGTTGTATTTGTAGTCTACTGCATTTCTAGCACAGCAGAGAACAGCAATCAGGGGACCCAAATTCATCAAATAGAAGAACAGCATTTGTTTTGTTGTATCAGCGTTTGAAAGGGGAAAGACACAAACACAACCCATACCTGAGATTCATAAAGCTTCTCCTTCCTGTTTGCTACCTCATTCCGGATAATAGTTCCGATATATTCAATGACCATAGTGTGCTTTTCAATGTCTCTAGCAGCATATAAGCCCAGGCCCTACAAGAAATACGTTGTGATTTAGAATTCTGTAATAACTTTACAGTTACACTGCGTTCCTCACCGCGCCCCAAAACCGTTCCTGCAGAAAATCATGTGAAAAGTAAACTACCCAGAAAGGCCGAAGCAGCAGACAAGTAGCTGACGTTGTATCAGCCCAGGCGCAGAACCCAGCTTGACATTCAATTTTTAAGATGCAAGAAAACGTACTTGGTTTCTGTCTAGGTGAGAAAGCTTCTCTTATAGCTCTGACACCTGACTGCGTAAAGATCATAAATTCACTGAAAAATAAAGTGGGCTTTACTAGAATGGAGAAACCTAATAGGAACACAGCAGCACGGTTAAGTCCAACCTAAAATAAACAACAACTGTGTTCACACACAGCAAGATTAATTACAAAGCTTTTGCAAAATAGTCTGTGGAGCAAACCACAGCAAATTACATAAAGCAACACATTTCTTATTATTATGAATGCAAACATGTATGGAACTCTTCATGCTGGTCTCATACCGCCTTACTCAGCTTGGTCTGAGCATGTCATACTTCCACTGTATATTTGTATTAAGTTTTACTAAGTTTTTGAGAAAAATGCTAAACCCCCCCNAAAAGAAACCTTTATTCTAGATCACTGAAGCAAGAAAATTTTTTAAGATATTTACAATAATTAGGAAGAAATCTTACTTCAGATAAACCTATGGAATTGATTTGCCACGTAAAAATTGCCAATTGTGGGACAAGACTTGAAGGAATTTTGCAAAAGCTTTATAGTTTCAATTTTTTAATATAAATGTTATATATTTGTATAGAAAATATATAAAAATATAAAATGTGTATAAAATATAAAATTTGTACTAAAATAGATATAAATAAAAGGATAAGTAATTTTTTTTAATATACATTTCCTAAAATGAGAACTGACCTGGATACGAGAGCGAGCTAGATACACATTGGACTTCCATTCAGTTTTCATTTTGCGGTACTGAGAGGACTTGGAATGGACGAACTGCTTACTGTAAGGCGCATTCAGTTCTCCCGTAACTGTGCTCTGAAATGACTTTGATGTGCTGGTGCTATTCAAGGTGTGAGGCCTGTAGGAATTGGGCATATAACAGGAAAGAATACAAGAAAAACTGAAGATTTCTCTGAAAACAGCCACAAAACCCATTAAAAATTCTGTTAGACATACAGACACTTAAAGCCAGCTAGCATAGACAACAAAGCCAGTCCTTGATTCGGGCATGCACATACACAGCCAAAGACGACAGGGTTTGTAAGCAGCAGACGAAAGCACAAATAACCCTAAGCAGCCTATAAACCCTGGGCTGTACTATGTGAAATTAAAACAAAATACCTTAACACAAACCTCTTGACATGGGTACTCATTTTAGGCTCGGCACGGGCACAGCCCGTGGGGTTGATAGCAAGAGGGAGTTCCATTAAGGGGTTTCGGCCATAGCGGAAAGTGTAGTTCTCGCAGGCCTCAACCCCTGGCAGCTGCAATAAAACAGACAAAAAGAAAAAAAAAAATCCAAGTAATTATATGTTAATCATGCATAACAAAATATTTACTTTTCCACACTGCTTCCTGTTCCCCTTCTCATGGGTATATGAGATCTGACAATTTGGGGTGATCCAGCAAGACCTGGGATGGTGAAGACTCACCGATTCGGCAATCCTGGCCACTGCAGAGACTGTCAAACCAAAGAGGTCTTCACCCTTCAAATAGCCGGGAAACAGCTGGAGCATTTCAGATTCTTTTCTAACAGAAGCAACGGGCTCCAAGATTTTATCCCACACACCTACACAACCATATGGGAAAGAATTACAGTGATCAAAAAAAATAAGAGTCTACTGTACTGGTTTTAAAAAAGAATGCCTGAGGATATCAGGAACCAGAAACCGATACTGAAAAAGCATTTTGTCCTTGGTTGCATAAACAAACAGGCCAGTGTTTAAAAAGTGAAGTGGAGAATCATTTGCAGAGTTGCATTTTGTCTTGAACAAATCCCAAACACACGCGACATTTCTACTGCACCCTTGGTTCTTGGGCATGAAGCGCTTAGTATTTGCAGCACGGAAATTTTCAGTCCTCTGACAACAATAACAGACAGATTCTCCTGAGAAAACCTGCATGAAGTAGAATTTTCTGAAAAGAAACTATATATTCTCTTTCCATTGATTGATTACAGTCAGCTCTCAGTTGTACGTGACAATCCTCCAGGCAGTGGTTGGACTGGACAGAGCGAGGCCGAGTGCATCAGCACCCGCAGCACGAAGGGGTTACAGCCCAGACCCTCACCGGCCACGTGTACATTCACGTGCCATGTTCCTAAGACCCGTCCATACGTTTACAGTCTAACCTATTCTTCGTCACCCTGCCAAAGACAACGTTACCTGCCCTGAGAACAACGTGGCCAACTCAACGGTCTTTTTGTTACTTACTAACTTCAGCACAGCTGATTTGAAGACAACTGAGTAACGATATTGTATTTAAACAAAGTCACTCTTCATGAAAGGAAACCTACGCTGACATTCCTACTATTTTAATTCATTTTCAATACTCAGTCTTGGGTGTCCTCTGTGGACTTGTTACAAGTCATCTCATTTGCAGCTTATACAAGTTCTTCAAAGGTGTCCTCAGTCTTCACAGTACGGTAATAAAAACGGGCCCTGGAAGCTCACTAGAAGCATTACATTAGAACAGTGTCTGCAACATGTTATTTGAAACATCTATCATATCTGATAAGTATCACTAGTAACAAAACAAATAGTAAACCCACTAAAGTCACAACCTTAGTTCACAAAATTTACCTTTTGGTGTTGTGTCAGTAAGGACCAGATCTTCATGGCCTTGTTCCACAACCTTGATGACAAATAACGGGAGCCCGTCCTTCTCCTCAATCGAACAGAGATAGCGACAGCGTCTGTTTGCGTATCTCATGCTCCAGTACAATCGGCTGGCCTCGTAACCCACGGGGAAGAGGGCTTTTGAGGAGTGGAAGGCCTGCATCTGCTGTGGCAGCAGCTGACCAACAGCATGGAAAATCAGGCTTCCCACACGGAAAGTGTGGTCACGTTCTCCTCGCTGAACGATGCTAGCGATCTGCCGCACTTCATCACGCTGAACGTAGACCCTCCTGAAGACTGCAAAGTAACTAAGTTCTTGCTCATGAGTTCCCTTTGGTTTGTGCATGGGGCAAAGCATGGTCTTGTCTTTAAAAAACATGCATTGTGCTTTAATGGCACAGGTAAAGTGATAAATATTGGTGCACCTTAACCTGTGACAACCGCTGGTGGCACCCATTTTGTGACAAAACATGCATTTCATTTGCAAGCCTCTTCGCAGTGCTAGTTCCACATTTATTAAGGCACCAGCTTGTGTCTCGTAGACTTCTGTAGACCAAAGAGCACAGTTCAAATGGACCCAAAGGTCTAAATCCAGGTTAAGAAGCCTTGCTGGTCCATCAGTTAATCCATCACCTTCCTCATGACAGAAGCAACATTTCCTATAGTCTTTAGGCACAGGATCTGGTTTAAGGGTTGTGCCCAGCTTTTTAAGAAATTCATCTATTTCTTCTTCACAAGGAGGTTTGAATGATCCTTTAGGAATCACGATCTGAATGCTCCACTTCTTCCATTTCATACCTTTCCATTTCTTACTTGGAGGCCGACAGTCATCAAGACTACCGTGTATTGCTTTTAACCTAGGTTTTAGTTTCACTGTTACCTTAAGCTCATCTGGTTTTGCCTCTACCTTGGCTGCTTCAAACGCAGGGGGGAACATGATGGGGGGTGATGATGGTGGAGAAACCTTTTCCTGCAACTGAGGCAGACAGTGGACGTCCAACGTGGAGATGTTGTTGCTGTACTGATGGAATGCTTTAGGCGGCCTGTCTTTCATCGGCGACTGCAGCAAAGATGGAACTGATTCCTGATAAATCAATAGAAAACTCTTAAGAAATAAATCCCAAACCATTAATGATTAAATGTCTCTTGAAAACATTGTCAGGTCAGAACTGAAGAGGCTACTCAGAAAATCATGATGCAGCAACAGAGAAAGATGGAAATTACCCCGACGCTGTTACCAAGGCTTGTGCCCAAGTTCTCCCAGTCAACCCAGAACATGGTGCCCTTTAACACAGAAGAGGAAACACAAATAATCCTTTGTCCAGGTTTTGAATAAAAAACTAACCAACTGCCCTAGACGAGCTACCTGACAGATTTAGTTCTTACGTATTTTTAGAAAGTTTTGTTACAACACAATCTTAAAATATGGGTCACAGAATTACTTTAAAGAGTAAGAATCTTGTTATTCGGTAGAAGGGGAAGATTTGGAATTAATGCCACATATTTTTCCTGGAAACAAGTGAGGAGGAAATTCCTGCACAGCTCCAGATTAGTCATACACCTTGAGGACTTAACTATTCAGTCACAGTAAAGAAGAATTAAACCTGCAGAGATTTGTTAAACAAAAACGGAGAGAAAACAAGAACAACAAAGGAAGTTTAGATTAAAAAGTGCTTAATGTGGCTTGTACGATTAATCTTGAAAGAGTAAATGAAAAGATCAAGAGGCTGAACATGACATTTAATTAACTTAATTATGTACATGCTGATGCACCTGTGCAGAAACATTACCCTATTTACTCGTGAAAATGAGCTACAGGCAACACTAAAAGGATGTGGATGTAAACATACACAGCCTTGTTTAATATCTTTATTGATGATCTGGATGAGGGGATTGAGTGCACCCTCAGTAAGTTTGCAGATGACACCAAATTAAGCAGGAGCGTTGATCTGCTTGAGGGTAGGAAGGCTCTGCAGAGAGATCTGGACAGACTGGATCGATGGGCTGAAGCCAACTGCATGAGGTTTAACAAGGCCAAGTGCCGGGTCCTGCACTCGGGTCACAACAACCCTGTGNTAGGAAAAAATTTTTCTCTGAAAGAGTTATCAGACATTGGAACAGGCTGCCCAGGGGGGTGGTTGAGTCACCATCCCTAGAGGTGTTTAAAAGTCGTGTAGATGTGGTGCTTAGAGACATAGTTTAGTGGCGGACCTGGTAGAGTAGGGTCAATGGTTGGACTGGATGATCTTAAGGGTCTTTTCCAACCTAAACGATTCTATGATTCTATGATACTGATCTTCTCTTCCAGGTTTTTTTTATTTTTTCATTTCTGAAAAAGTAAGTAGGATGCATCTGACGGAAGGCTGCATATTCTACAGTAAATACAGGCCTATGAGAAGACATTAATTAGGTAATGCTTAAAGCACGTGGCCCGTTCTGTCCACTGGTCTAGGGAAAAAAAAAGGTACATTTGAACAAGTAGAAACCAAGCTAGTTAAAAGAAGTACTCAAAAAGTTTTATCTATGAGGAAATAAACTTATCAGGATCGTTTAATCTTCAATGAAGGCTATTCAATTGTAATGATTAAATGAAGAGAGATAATTTAAGTTATCTTCCTTTGAAGCGGAATGAATGTGGACATAGCAAGAAACAATGCCCCGCGCAGCAGTGCTGAGTTTCTCTAAGGTGTCGTGTATGCATCCCTAGAGGTGTCTGTAGGTAGAGAACCACAGCACACCATTTGGGACCACCTGAGAAAAAACCCTGGCCTAATTCCACTTGAAATTGAACAGGTTTCTTAGAACGTTCTTCTCCAATAATTACAACCTCTTTTTCCTCATCGCTGTCAGTTAGCAGGCTCTTTAATAATGTTTTGGTAATTAATGCTTTAAAATGGTAACTTCGCCCAAATAAAACAACAGAATAAGATTATTTTTCCACTTATATTGAACAAATAAAAGTCTTTTTGCAAACTTGCTCTTCAGTTATTATTAGCATGGCTGTAAATTTTTTTTTGCTGTATAAGCCAAAACACAATGCAGGAAATAACCCTTCAAGTTGTATCTGTGGTTTCATAGAGAAGCCGAGAAAAGTTAAATGACTACTTTTTTGAGACTGCATCTTCAAAGCCTGTGAGGAGAGCAAAAGGTGGCCACTGTTCTGCCATGCATCTCTGTCAGACAGAAAGTTCTGCAAATATGAATTTTACTTCATGCTGCTGGTTCAGAATCTCAACGTCTGAATAGAGAACAATTAATGTATAAACTTTCAACACAAAGTGCAAACTGCTACCTCTCCCCCCCTCATTTCTGTCTTCAAAAAATAGCTGCAATAATTTCTGCTTACTAGGGTCTACCAGCAGTTGATACTTACTTTGTTCTCTGAGTTTTTTGCTTGCACAGCTGCTGAATAAAGAACAAAGCAGTTGTTGCTACAGAATACAATGTCCTTCATTTTATCAGAGCCTTCTTGGGAATCCTGGGAATCAAACATGGAAGATTATCAGAAATGCATTTTAATACTGTTCTTTACATACTAAGTGTAATGAAATAAGTCTTCCAACCTGGCCAGAGACTCTTTATTTGTAGAACACTGGTGAAATAATGACCGATATGATGATATAAATACTCGATTATTTGACAGATCTAACGTTACCACCACCTACAATCTTGTTCCTCAGCATTTCTTGCCTTTAACACAAGTTTAACAATCAAAATAAAGCACTCTATACCATGCACCCATCTGCTTCATAGGCATACGTGCAAAGTAAAATCCATTTTCTTGTATCTTTAGATGGCAAAAGAACGACTCATTTCAGCCTAATCAAAGACAGATCATACTGTTTTATCTACTGATCCATCTGCCAAACATTACTGGGAATTCAGTGCTTCTCTATGTGAACCCATTACTTTTGTATGTAAAATTTGACTATATACCTTTGTTGCATAATTATCTCAATCTCCTTCAAACAAAGAGCAATGGTACTTTTTAAATGAGTGACAGTTCCCAGTGCGAATACTCTATATTTGTGTACAGCCATAAGGAGTATCCTGGGATATTGTTTCCACAAGAAACAATGTAAAATACAAGACAACTGAGACTGAAATCCGATTCCTGCTCATAAACAGTTTACATATTCTTGCTCTTCTAGTACTTTGACATGGCAATATGGCGCTGCCTTACAAACAGGCTCCTTTTGAACTAAGGTCCCTGAAGTAGTCACAGAAGGAGGTTAGCAGCAGAATTCAGGAAGCTGCCACATTCGCTGAAATTCATTTTATGGAAGTAACAACTTTGACTTTTCTTATTTGTACTACAAATGTGCTTCAATGTCCCATCCTGAAGTAGGACACATAGAAGGGAGACTACAAAGAAACTTGGCAGTGGTATCAGCTGGCATGACAAGCGGTAGTCTCTGTTGCGCCTTTGTTTGCTCATTCACCATTACACACAAGAAACCATTAATTCCACTGCAGTACCTGTTTAAGGAAAGGCAGGTCTTTGAAGGACTTCCGCACACCACTACCAAGAACCACAACTTTGCAATGAGAGCACCATCGAGGTCTCAATGCTGAGCCTTCTGGAATATTCTGACTGTGATCCTTATAGCCAGCTACACCTAGAAAATAGGTAAGTCTGTTAGAAGCTGTGTCAGATTAAATCAAATTTATGAGAAGTCACAGTAGTAGTCTAGAGGAGTAGCATTCACCTGGACAGGGCATGGAAGGCAAGCTTTAAACTACGTCCTGAAGGGGAAACTGTTAATCTAGACCAAAACCAACTGTGCGAACAACAAGGCAAAAATAAATTCTTGTATAAGAAATGAAAAACGAAACCAACATAGGAATACATGCTTAAGCAATTGTGTCAAGTTTTCCAGCACAGGAACAATCGTTCTGAATAATGGATTTAAAATTAGATAGGACAAAAAACCCCTAATAATTTTGGGAATTACTGGAAGAAATACTTCACTGACAGTGACATAGATAACAGAAATCAAATGGATCAAACCTATTAATTTATGGTTAACATCAGCAGCAGGTTCACACATACTGATCATGTAAGAAGACTTAGAACAAAAATCAGTTATTGAATTCCAGAGCATGAATTTATGAGGTTGAACACTGACTCAGTTAAAATTTTGGTACTGAAAGCTTAAAAGAATTAATGCCTACTCACCATTGTTGTTTGCAGGAAATGGCACATTAGGTTGTTTGAGTCCGTAAGACCCTACAATCCTGGCAGGTCCCATGGATCCTGCCTGAGGACCCTGAAGTAGTAAGTGCCTGTACTCCATAGATGGGTTCACTCTGTGACTGTTGGCGGCTGACATGGAGGATGGGATATCTGGAGCATTACTAACCTCGTAACTGTTGGGAATTCTGACATGGAGCAGGTTGGAGAATGCCGCTACAACGCTACTAATGTTCTAAAAACAATAATAAAAACATACCTTTGTTTTCATCAGACAGGCAGTAAGACAGCAATAATATAAATTATTAGAAGATTACAACAGTTGCTTTATTATACTACACTATAACCCCTTCAGATTCACTATATATAAAATATATTAACTGCTGTTGTATTTTATATACATAACACAAACTTGTTCCTTTTACCTCAGCAGCTGTGGGATGTAAAGTAATTGCTACAGATATAAGGCCAGATTTAGGACCATTCTGGGATGCTCCAAGCTGAGAGGCAAAGAAGCCAGAACCAGGTAATGCTCCTGAACCGGGTTCTGATTTTATGTAATTCCTTTTGGCTTCTGAACCTGAAAATAAAATGAAACACACCAGGTTAATCATACATGCACGTGAATGCAAAAATAAAAAAAAAGCCTAGTTCTAATTGTTTGCTCTGCTGCAGTCTCACCTTTTCCAGTACTGCTTGGTAGGATGGGAATGATGGGAGATGGTACAGGTTCTGGGTTCTCCTCCTTTACAACTGACAAGTCTGGATACCTACTTATTTCCATTCCCACCACACTTTCAGGAGAGGAAGAAGGAACAAAGCTGTCGGGAGTGTCCCTGTCCTCACAGTGATCTTGAACCCTGAAACAAAACCCAAAAAAGGTGTTTTGGAAAACTTCTGCAAATAGTCTAGAAACCTTTGGTAAGACAAAGTTTTAAATCATGACATGGAGCTATCAGGAACTTGCTTCTTGCTACTAGTCACGGAACACAATTATGTGGTAGGCCATTACTTCTAGGTATCTCATACTGCATTGCACATGGTGGTTTCTTGGGAAAGATACATAAAGAAAAACAGAGGCACTAACAAAGCCCAGGCTCCATCACAGAACTGCCTGTTCCCCGTGGCTCCATCTACCTGTGTAAAAAATTAGTATTTAATATTTAAACTTACTGGTTTAAGTGTATTCAACTGGTCTATCCCTCCATGCACAGGCTTCAGTGCTTCAAAGCCACCCAGCTTTTGGTTAGGGAGGCAAAAGGGAAGATCCTTGGAGGAAGACTCATGTTCTAGCAATCATTTCTCACACGGTAATAGAAACTGAGTAGATCTGGGGAGTTTTCAGGCTGACTCTTGGTCAGCGCTGTTGTCTGGTACAGCAGTCACGTACTGTTGCAGTACAACAGTACCAAGTTGCTCCAGGAAAAATATAAACATATACAGGTTTTTTTCCACTGTTAATAGAGCAAGGTAATGGGCAAGGTAATTCTTAAGAACCTAACAGGATCTAGAGTCCAGCAGTGGCAGAAGTCACCTATTTTGCTATGCTGTTCTCTACATGTGGAATGATCCCATTAGGTTCTCTGCACTGTGGGGCTGTGCATAATGGATTTCGTTTCTTCACACCTTTGCAGTCTCACCTCCTACTGAAAGATCATAGAATTTGCTCCAAATACATATTTGAAGATTGTCAAGGAAAACCTACCTTAACTCCTCCTGATTGTTGTGAGGTGGTGTTGGAAGTGAAGCAGGAACATCCACAGTTTTAGGGCCCTGAGCCATTGCTCTTGCCAATAAATCATCTTGTGGTCTGAAAGGCAACTGGAACTGCTTTGGTCCCAGAGCTTTGGTAACTAAGAACAGAAATGAACAACACAATGAGACATCTCTTCCATTGATACACATTCTGTGCAGCTGGGTATTGGTGCTCCCTGATACAACCAGGGCATCGCAGCAGATGGTAACATGACTCTCATCCACTTGTAGTTCATAAATTTTTGACTGTTCATGATTAATCTGCATATTTACAAAAACCTGCAAATTTTGAGCAAAAAGGGCTCAAAAGGCTTGTGAGCGTACCTTCTGCCAGTATGAGAGGATTTTTGTTTTAGTTAAAAAAAAAATAAAAAAATCAACACCTTTGTAACAGCAAAAGAAAAGGGGTTGGTCAAAAGGATTCTAATCACTGAACAGTCCTTATGAAAAGGCAATAAGTTTTATTAAATAGAAAGTAATATTAATTGATCAAATTACAAGCATCAGAAAATACAAAATGACTATGTATAAACCCTGAGGAGGATACATTTTGGGGAGACTGCTTTTGAGCTCACTCAACTAACTGGTTAGTCATTTGTACTGGACATACAAAAAAAAAAATCTTAAGGTTTTCTTTTTCATTTCTTAAGAGCACTTCTAGTTCTCAACATGTTTTTGAAAGGGAAAGGGAAAAGGCCATTGTTTGACACTATGCTAGTGTAAAATACTGCTGGTTAATAATGATTACAACCTTAAAGAGGTTAGGCACACCATTTTCATAAAAGAAGGCTATAGCAACTGAAAAGTACCCCCATTATCTATTTTATAATTTGCTACAAACTTGACTCATTTATTACAGAAACAATACGTATTAGTCTTACCATCATGACCTCCTAACATACCAGCCTTGCCAGCAAGTTCCTCAGTGGTTGCGAAGCCGTTCACCAACTTCTGGCACGCCACTGGAGGTGGTGTGGGAGGAAGAGAGGCTGGGGGTGTCGGAGGATTGCTCAGATTATTCTGCTGCACGAGATTGAAGAACCGTAAATCAGCCATGGGACACAAGGTGAAGATTTGCCTTGTTGTAGTACTAGATAATGTAACCCACTCACATATTTTAACACTCAGGGGTAGCACTGGTAAGCAGGGATAGTTAATTCTCAAGTATGTGATTGAATACATAAAAGTACCTACTATAAAAGACACAATGCTTTGCTTTTATCAATGATATTATCAGAGAAATAGTTTACATGGGGAGTATACATTACTGAAAGAAGATATAGCTAAATTATTTACAGAAAAGCATAAAAAGCATTTCTAGGAATGGTTTGGGAGCCCCAACAAGTTCCTACAGTTTAAGCGAAGGTCTGAACTTCAGATTGAGAGAGCTATTCCACCATGACTCTCCATCACCATAAACAAGTCAACTTACCTGATGTCCACTAAAAGGGAAGCTACCTCACATTTAGCACAGGATGAGCTTTCACTGAAGCAGCTACCATGGAGAAGCAGATACTTTGTGAGTTCACACTCCAGGCTACTTCTCGCTAGCGTACTTAACTGCCCATATTTTAAATGAAAATTAAATGAGAACTTCAGTATCTGTTCTAGTTCCAGTCATGCCTACAAAGCTAATACTTATTATTCACTTTTGACCACAGTAACTATTCCTGCTAGGTCACATTCTCAGTTTACGTGCCATGTAAGGCTGGAATAAACACCACTGTTTTTTAATATGCTACTAAAGTTTTTATACTAGGGTAGCCAAGCAGCAAATTTGATTCTGTCTGTTTGCTATCTTGGTGCTTTCCCAGTACTGCCACTCTGATCACAGAGACCAAGTTTTAAATTCTGTTATTAGCTTGTCAACAGTCTATTTTGTTCAGAGTTCTCAGGTTCTTAGTTAGGGTTTAGTGGACAAATGAGGAAAGTCTGTTTCCCATTTAATTCACATTAAGAAATGCTTTAATGCTTTCAATGACTTTGCAAAGTACTGAGAATTCAGCCTTTTCTGCTCCATAAAACTGTAATTACAATTTTTACTATTTGGCATCCATTTGTAAAAAGAATACTTGTAGTTTTTAATTAGTTAACAATACAGTTTCTAGAACTGATTTCCACTTTCAGAGAGTAAAACAATGGTGACTGTTTCACCACTGCACCATCTATCTAGTCTAGCAACAGAAAATTATTTTCTTCTGGTTGCATAGAAGGCAGGAACTCTAACCAACCAGAACTAAAAATGTCATGAACTTTTCCCACAGAGAGCACACAATGGAAATCCAGATTAAAACCGCACCTTGTAAATGAGCTGGGAGTAGTAATCTGAAGTCCCATCAAGAGTAGCACTACCAAAACTTCCTACAAGTCGATTTCCACCATTTAGCTGGCCACTACCATAGGGAAGAAAGTGTGCAAAGTTCACTCCGATTATTGGTTCCATCAAAGGCAGAAGAGAAAGCTGCTATATTAAAAGAAAAAAAGTTAGAAATTAATTTAACCGTAACACAGAAGCATCGCAGATCTTCAAACATCCGTAGAGTGGTTTCTAATTTAAAAAAATAATTGGAATGTACCCACTGTCAGAAAACTGTGTCAAACACAGGGTGCTCTGTTTAAGGAAGGTTGTCCCCGTCCATCGGAGCTGCAGCTCCAGCTCCCTGGCAGTTCAGCCACAGAGGCTGCCAGAGCTGACAGGAACTCCAGGGCTTTTAGACTACCAAATGCCCACCACATCAGTAAATCTTCCAAATTGAAATAAAACCAGATCTTTAAATTTCCTAGTTTTATGGAAGCTTTCATCTTCTCCACCCTGTACTCAAAATTCAACTTAATGATCAACTTCATTTCCATCATGAGAAGTCCACTCAAGTGTCCTCTTGAGGCATTACCCAGCACCTGTATACCTACCTGCTTTAACTGGATGAAGGTATCAGCGTTAGGGTAAATAGCTTGCTTTTCTTCTTCTTCTTTTTTTCTTTTCTTGGACCGAGGAGCTGCCTTCTCTCCTGTTCTCTGAGTTCGCTTATTTCTCTGCTTCTTGGTTTCAGGTCCTACATCTGTTCTTTGAAGTTGGCTGTTACTACATCCAAACGCACCTTGCATCTGGTTTCCTGCAGTTTGCTGGTATGAAAAATGGAAATGAAGTCGAATTTTTGACATTTTAATATACAGTTCTTTCGAATTTACTGCACAATAGTCTAAAGAACAAGTACGATGTAATAAATCTCATTGATAACAAACTGTATTTTACGGTTTGTTTACTTTGCTGTCTCACTGGCAACTGTAACTGCTGTACTGCCCCTACACACAGAATTATGACTTATCATTAACACCACTGACATCTGAAAACATCATAAAAACTCACAGACCAGAAACATTTTCTTTTGAATACTCCCTAAAACAAAGTTACGTATGCATGCAACCTTGGAGATTTTCACAAGGGCATAATGAAAGGCAGACTTGGTTAGAGAAGAAAGGATTGTAAGTTAATATAATACAAATGTATTTCGAGGTTAGAAACAAAAATAGTATTGTGAAACACTTCTGGATTGTACCATTTGCTTAAATACTTTCAGCACAAATTTGCAAAGCCATTTTTCACATAAAAGGATAGTTGTGTGAAAGAAATCAGAATGGGACTTGGTAATGCAACAGATGGTGGCAAGCCAAAAGAAAGTCCAATTTCTTTTTATCAATTACTATTTTAAACAGCTCTACATGACCTCTACCACAAGTACTCTCACCACTATTCCTGTCATACATGTTTTAACCATGGATCTTTCTTACCTAAGTTATCTGCTGCTCACAACTACCTTTATTTTTATCAGTCTTTATTAATTTTGAATGTGTTTAGATTTTGTTTTAAGGACGTATTTAGAGTTTAAGCAGTCATAGAACAAAACTGAGTATAGATTAAATATCACAATAAAACAACCAACAAATCTAAGTGTAACGTGTATCCTACCTCCACAGAAAGCAATTTTCTTTAGGTCTGTTTTTAAGAACCTTATAAATTATTAAATCTCATAATGCCATTAATATAAATAATTAACGCTCCCTTCCAATAAAGTAAAATCAATTAGAGAAATATTCTGTAACACAGAAATCCAGCAATTTTAAAAGATTTAACAATTTCACACTTTTGGTAAAAATCCTAGAGCATAGTTTCTACTAAAATTAGAGACAATACATGGTTTTCACAGGCAAAAAACAAGCACGGACTTGCTTGCACAGAACACTCCCTATGGTGCAGCTGAAAGGCTGTGAAGCCCAGCCCTATACCTCTGCAAAGGTGCATAGGTCATCCTGTAGATGACTAAGGTGGAGTCACAGAAGAAAGCAGCGTACAGACATACCGTATACTGCACAGAAACTTACTAGTAGGTAATTAAGAGTCATACTGTAAAATCTTGCCTTCATCTTGGTAAATATTAGGAAGTGGCATTTTTTAAGATGATTATCTATAGAAAAATTATTTTTTGCGTTTTAATGATTTCTGAATACACTGATCTACAAAGTCACATTAAAACTTGGTTCTTTTTGTAACACAGATGATTCACTCATGGTGAAAAGGCAGGAAGGGAGGTAAAAATTCCTTAAAGCTGTTTAGTCCACCCTTGTGCAGGTAGGTTACCTCCCCACCTTTTCACAAGTGCCTTATGGTAAAGGCACAAACTCGCCTTTGATTGTTGATGACCACTGTATAACCAAACCAGTAACAGGCTCACCATTCCTTCAGCTGGATTCTGCTTCTCTGTTAACTTTTTATCCCCAGAAGCCTCCTCTTCTGTTCGGCCACTGTTCTCCGATTTCTGATTTAGAAGAGATGAGGACTTCTTATTTTTAAGCAGGTGTTTCAGCAGTTCATTCCCTGACTCCCCTTTCGCTGCTTGAACGCTAGCTGGTTGTGCTGGACTCTGAGCTGAAGAGGCAGACTGTGATGTGACCTTATCTTCTTCCACCTTAATACTGCTTGGATTTTCTGGTTTAGGCTCAGCTTGACCTGAGCATTGATCAGTTTCTGCCTTTTCTAGTTTAACTTCTTGAATGCAGGTAGGTGTATCTGTTTTAGCCTTTTCAGTGTCTGTATTTACACTCGGCTGTTTCTGTGGCAGACTGCTGTTGGGGAGCTTACATTCCAGCTCTGGAGCGGTCTGGCTCTCTCCTGTGTTTGATGTTGATGGGCCCGTTAACTCCACTGACTCTTGTTCATCTTGATGACGTGAAAGTTCATTGGGGGTGTTAACTGTGGGGGTGGAGGTAGAATCAGAAATGGTTGGAGTTGATGGCGCAGTTATATCCGAATGAGGAGTTGACGGGGCTTTTATTGACTCGGCATCCTCATCCTTTTTCTTTTTTCGTGTCCTTTTCTTTTTTCCTTTCTCTTCTGGGATTATGTCAGAATACAGCTGTATGAGAGACTGGCTTGATCCAGGGAAGTTTGTTGCCTGGGGCACGCTAGTGTCCGAACCACATGGGGCACCACTACTGAGTACTGTAGATGAAGGTATAGCAGAAGCAAATGGAGGCCTGACTTGGTTCTGCGTAAAGGTGGCCCCAGGGACATTCCCATGAGTTTGTTTTACATTATGGAAATTAGGGGCTCCACCTGGAACAGCAGATGCATCAGGTCCAAAAGTTGTAGGTCCCACTGGCCTTCGCTCACTGCTTTGCATAAAATTTGTGGCAGGAGGTGAGGTCACTGGACCTTGTTGCAGAATTTGCCCCATTTGTTGCTGTTGATGCTGTGGAGACTGCTGAAGAGGTCGCGGCGTTTGTATGAAATCACAAGGTAGATCAGAATTAAAGAAAGGTATCTGAGATAAGGATGTTTTGTTATTTAATTCAGACCCTATCATACCATGCTGTTCTAGTTCCATTCTCTGCTGTAAAGCCCTCTGTCGATCTACCTCCTGCATAAGCTGAATGCGTTGCCGCTCCTGTTGCTCTCGTAAACGCTCCTTTCTTTCCCTCTCTTGAAAACTTTCACTAAAAGGATTATTGTCCTCAAACTCCACCCTTGGCGGTGGCCCTGACTGTGCAGTTGCATTTGGACCAGGCACAGGAGCTGGTGTACCAGGAGTAATTGGCAACGGTGTCATTGGAGGTTGCATCCTTGCTGGATTCATGGAAATATGACTTGCAGGGGCATTTGCAGATTGCCATCCAGATAAATTTGGCATTCTGGTTGGGTTGGACTGCCCAGGGATTACCACTGTATGTTGCTGATGCTGGAGCTGTTGTGCCACTACGGGGAAGTTCTGCTGATTGATTGCTGGTGATGTTCCTCCTGGAACCATTGGTGGTTGAGACTGGATGCCTGGCATTATAGCATGGGGTGCCATTCCACACTGCTGCTGCTGCTGCTGCTTGATTCGATATTCCTCTATTAGTTCTGCATGCTCTTTCTGCTGCTTTCGAATCTAAAAATTAAAAAAGTCATTATTCATCTCTGACATGTACTGACTATGTAAGTAGCATAAAACATGTAACTCACCATTATAATTTCAGTAGACAAGGAACCTCAGGCAAAACCAACATTTCTGCATAGTCTTATTTTCTCTCCCTTTTTAAGGCTAAATAGTCATCATTTCATTAGAAATACTACCCATCCCAAAATTTTAGGAAAAATAACAGTGCTTCAAAGTTCTAATTACATACCAAGACTGCACTGTGCTAGAGAATATACAAACCTAAACCAAAAGTGATCCTTGTCCTACAGATCTTACCATCCATGCACAGGGTAACAATAGTCGGGAACAGACAGGAAAAAGGAAACAGTGAGATGGATGATCTTCACACATCAGCAAAAATGTTTAAAAGATGTAATTGAAAGGGAAAGTTTGCAGGAAAACAGCGAGGTAGATTCCCATTTATTCACAGGCAGATCCTCAAACATCACACAGCAGATGAAAAGGGCAACCACTGCTTGAAGATTTTAAATTTTAGGATGAAAATAAACTCGACTCAGGACACTAAAGTTTAAGCCTAGTAGTTTATTTTTAAGGCAAGCAGGAGAAGCCAATGGAAGGATATGACACTGTCAACCGCACAAGAAAGAGCATTGCAGAAACACAACAGATACCTAACTACACTGCTCCCTAAAAAAATAAAAGGACTTGTAATCCACTGGTTAATAATACATATATTATGGAAAATCTCTCTCTCACTTCTATTGGTTAGATTATGACTTCCACAACTTCCATTTGCTGTTTGTACTGATAGAAAAAGTTCGTAACATAACTAAAAATGTTTGATAGCACTCTCCTTTATCTGGGGCAAGGGACAAGCCAGAAAGCTCAGCATAACAGAGATATTACAGGACACACTCCAGAATGCTGTACAGATGCACCCAAAAGGCTATTTACACAGTAATCTCAGATCCAAGATGATTTATGAGCTCTGGCCTGGCACTGACACCGCCAGATAAACAGTGCCACTGCATAAAGCCAGCAAGTGGATCGACCTGCACTGTACAGTCCAACGTGCCAGGACTTCTCCGTAGGTATACAGCACTAAACCTGTGTTGGCTCTGTATGCCTATGCAACAAGGCATCCGAACCACTATGCCCTCCCCAGGGGCTGCAGTGGCAGATCAGCCACGCGGCTGTACTTGGAATTAGTTGAGATCTCAAAGGATCAGTGCTGACTACACCCAGCTGGGTGAGCCGACCTGCGCAGACCGACCTGGTGATTTTAAGAGTGTAGGGGAGAACAAGGCAGAGCTTATTAGCACAGGCACAGCGCCACACCAAAGCAGTTAAACCGCCCTGGCCACAGAGACAATGTGGTAGTGTCTGCATGGCTTTGTGCCTGAGCTAATAACCCCGTCAGACGCAAGCTCGTGTTGCACAAAGTCAGCTCCAGTTTCTGTGTGCCTGTGTCCAGGACCAGCAATTCACAGGGATTTGAGAGCTCTTCTCTCTATATATACATACATAGACTTTCCCCTTTTCAAAAACTAACAGAAGCTTGATTACAGAAAAATTACTTGATCTGATTTGAAAGAGTGGTAAATTGCTTCAAATAGAAGGACCTTAAAAATATACTTTAGTAAAATCTTATTTAAGCTCCTACTAGGTATGTAACAAAGCAGTGGTTGAAGGGGAGTGGAGGGCATCTACCAGCAGTATATGAAACTTAAGTTTAAAAATTAAAAATAAACCAAACCATAATTATGGGGCACTAAATGAATCTGCCAGCAACGTCATGATCAGCAACTCTTACCTCAACATAACTCCACCGTAAGACAAGACTGATGTATGTATGATAAAGATTGGTTGAAGTGAATTTTTTTTGCATTTATTCTACTTGTGGTTCATTGTGGCAGGGGAAAAAAAAGAAAAAGGAAGAAATGATGTAGACATAATTTATCTGCTCCATCTCTCTTCCACATAGTGAATAGACAGGCCAACTAATATTCCACCCAGTGCGTACTTTGTCTTGAAGCAACACAGGAGCAAGAACTTGAGGGTCAGGTATCACTTAGGACTTCATTCCAAGCAGCCTGCTGACAATTTATTTCCTCATATTAATAAAGGATAATTCTAAAACATTTTCATGTTCATGAGGTCTAGCTGATCCTGACAATCATGTCAGATAACTTATAAGCAGTGTCTCGAGGAACACAGCATTCAATACTGTTGGCCAAAGCACAAATTGATCAAAGCAAAGAACGAAAACCAAAACTCAGTCAAAGTGGTTACACATTGGAACAGGGGCTCAGAGAGGCTGGGAAATCTCTACCCTTGGAGACTTACAAAACTTGACTGACGAGGCACTGAGCAACCTGACCTAACTGTGAAGCTAGTTCTGCTTTGATCAGTAGACTAGGTGATCTCCAGATACCCCTTTTACCTACATTACTCCATGATACAATAACAGATAACATACACTGATAATCAGCGTCTAGGAACCAGACAGATCATAAAGTTAGACTAACACTAAAGATAGAATAAAAAGAGGTTTTCAACCAGTAACATCTAACTGGCATATAACCAAGATGTTCTGATTACATAAGGACACCTGAAAAAGACTGAGTTATGAGGTTCATTCAAGCCTCAAACAAAGCCCTGCATGCTAAGACTTTCCTTTGAATCTTTCATTTATGCTTTTCACCATGCTAGGAACTCTGTTGCAAGTCATTTTGCTGAGCAATTTCCCCTCTTCCCAAAGTCCTAAAACAGCTTTTTGTCATAATGTTCGCCATAGTATATTCTTCTACAACCCCAGTGTCACTGGCAATCCAGAGTAATGCCCTTACGCACACAAAATATGATAGGGAGTGGCTCCCTTTAATTAAGCTCCACTGTATTTAAGCATTTCAACTTGCCTTTTAGAAGATTTAAAGGAAAGAGTCATACCAGTGTGACAGCTTAGCATTAAGGTGATCAGTTTGGATTCAGGAAGATTACCTGTTCTAGCTGTTTTTGGACCATACTTTGCTGCTCAGTAACATGTTTAAGCTGTTCTGCATCTTCTTCTGGGAACTCACGGCCAGCTTTCTTGGCTGTACGCTGTTTTGCTGAGAGTGCCTTTTTTGATTTTCTGTGTGCTCCAATTTGCTCCTCAAGGTACTTCTGTTGCATTTGAAGCAGTTGTTGTGTTTCTTGCAGCCATTCCTCGTATTGCTTTCTTTGCGAATCATCTAGAGAGAAGGGAAATTAAGTATGATATGATCTCATCCTGGGGTGAGCTCCCATCCTACTTTTTAGAGATGAAGTTTAACAATCAGGTTCCCCCCCTGTTTTAAGAAACCATTGGTCAAGTTCAGCCAAATCTGACAGAGAATTTGATATCTCAAGAGGTATTAGGCTCTTGGAGTGATTTGAGTAGAAGAGACAAAGATCCAAATCACTGTATTTATTGAGAGAAAGCAGTTTTAACATAGTCCCTTAATTTCAAGAGACACCAGCCTGCTGTCTAGCCAGTAAATGTGCGCTTGCTAGCCAGTGAGCAAACGTAGCTTTGAAAGCAGCTGCAGAATCTGGTGGTACCCTGCTCTGCCACAGAAGAGGGGACGTGGAAGATGTCTGGAAGTACTCAGGTAGAGGGAAAGAGATTAGGGAGTAAGGACACAAATTTACAGGAAACATGGCCTCATTAATTCTGTTGTTTGCAGAAGAGTTTTGTACCTATAAAAATCTATTTTTATTACTACTTTAAGAAAAAATTAAAGTGATGAACATCCATCAAATAGTCATGAAATGAAAGAAAGATATTGTCTTTGTAAAAATAACTTTGTCAGTCCTATGTCAGTCCTCCGCACAGGGCCTTCAGCACCAGTGCCTTTTCCTCCCCACAACCAAATGTACTCTCAATTTAGACTGTAAATTAGACATTACTCATGTTACAAATGAGAAATGCTCATCTGCTATGAGCAGTCCATTGCTCTCAGATGTTTTTCTCGAGGCAAAACAATCACATCTGATAATGCTTGATCTGCACTAAGCCCAGAAGGCTTAGTGACCTTAGAGAAGGTTTGGTGATGGTATCATTTGTCTCCTGATTGCATTGTGGCAAAGAGCTGGGTAACCAGGAATACAGCATGGATCTTTCGTGTAAAGAAAGTTTGTTTAATAAAGATACCTACAGGACAGTATGATTTCAATATAACCATGCCCTCCTTGTGCTCCAGTCCCTACCACCTTCTACTTTAACAGTCACAGCGGTAGCGACAGCCATTGACTCTAACGGCTCAACTAAATCAATTCACAGAGCTAGCTACAGTCTCGAGGGGTGTCTGTTCTTTCAATGATAAATTCTGTGAAACTAATCACATAACCTGAAGGGACAATTTAGTGGAAACAATGGAGAATAACTGCAGATGGGAGCAATGTGAAAGTGCAAGTGAAAGTACTGAAATATTAACAAGTTCCAGGTAAGAGTAACTACTACTGAAATGAGAAACAGATTTTAGCAAGTGCTCAGAACCACCACCACCCCAACCAGAGCAAGGCCACTGCTGAGTGCCATGTCAAATCTCACCAGCAATTAATATAGATAATATTGCAAAAGCTCCTTATTGCATACTGAGTGCTGCTACTCCAGTTTCCGGAGAAGGTGAAGGTATTTACTTCTGTTTCTTATTCATAAATATCAAGTAAAGTTTTTGCAGTGATAGGAATACTTCTTTACATGTGGTCTTTCTCTCCCAAAATATGCTCAGTTTTAATTTCTAATAAATCTTTCTCATCATAGAGACTAGGATTTACAATTGATCTAGGGCAACGAGAAACAAGGAACACAAAAAAGTAGTGCTATGTATTTCTGCTTTCAACAACTGTGGTTCCCAACCAGTCTTGCCTGGAAGGCTTTTATTGGTGTTTGTTAAAATGACAATGATGTTGCACAAAACTTTTTGCTTCTGAAATAAAAAAACACCCCATCAATACAGACTGCTGTTCTCAGTGAGCTCATAATATTATAACACAACCAAAGACCAGGTTTTTGACATAGTCTATCAGCTAACAGATTACTGTTCTCACATAAATCCAAATAACACTAATTTTCTGTTTGTTCTGTTTCCCTCTTTCCTTACGGTGTTTCTTTGAGGATAGCTTCCATAAAAGATGTTAATTGCATTTATTATGTACCCCTTTATTAGCTGGTATCGTAATGATGAAATTACTTGATTTTAAAAAGATGAATTTTTGAGAGACAGGATCCATTTATGGGTTATTTTGTTTTAAAGAAAATAGAACTGTGGAATGAAACATCAACATACAATAGATTATTAAATCTGTACTTACTGACAAAACCAGGACCAAAATTGGGAGGATTAGGTCTAGAAATCTGAGGTGTCAAACTTCCATCCTAGAAATTTCAGTAAAACACACAAAGATATTAAATCATGACTCAATTAAAAAAACCAAAAACTAGTTATCATTATTAAAAACTTTTGTTTAAATCCCATATCAAGTTGTATTACCTGTGTAATTGCCTGCTGCATATGATTTTGGCCTTCAGTGGTTTGAGCCCCTGGCACTGGCTGACCCATAAAGGGAAACCTATTAATATATAAAGAGAAAGTGAAATTATAACTTTTAAAACTGTTGGGTATTTTCGGGGAGAGACAACCTTTTCTATCACATGAAAGTGTCCAAATACTGAAATTCTGTACCAAACTTTTTCAACATCTGGAGAAAATTATTAATTCTCATGTGATACTACAACACTTCGCCCTTTGTTGAAACTACTGCATTTTACACTCTTCAGAGAGATGAAGTAAACATGACGTCCTGTGCTAAAACAGTGATTAAAAAAGAAAAAAAAAAAAAAGACTTAATGGATTTAGCTGTCATGGTCACCAGCACAGTCAACTAGAGTTTTAAGGGCCACATAAAAAGAAACGGTGCAGATCCTTTCTGGCCCATAGATACTCCAACTGTGGTAAAGGCAGTCATGGTGAAGTCTGCACAGTTCATAGCACCTTTTGTCCCCAGAATGGATTTAAAGAAAGGATGAAACTTTCATTACTTGGGCTAAATCTTAGTTATACTTAGCATTCAATAATATGCTGCAGCATGAAGTTTAACCATTACACAGCCATCAACAGTTTGCAAACACAATGCATGGAAGATGTGTCATTACAGAATTACTAAATGGGAAAACAAGAAAAGCATCAACAGTGAACCCATGTTGACTATGTAGACCAACGACATTACAACTGGAACACAACTCTGATGCGTTTTAATACTTTTTATAGTTTTTACTGCCACACTGGTTTTACTCTTGGGAGATAATCTTGTATTAGCATGGACTATGAACTACATGACAAAAAGATCTTTTTCCACTTCCAAATTTTTTCATTTCCTGTGCACAATCTCCCCTAGCTCTATCACTTCCTTTTACATTTTGTAGCCCTAAGGAATGGTATCAAGTGTTGCCTACCTGTTCATAACCATCGGTGGCATCCCCATGTTACTCTGTGCCATGACTTTGTTGATCCCCTTCAGAGCTACCATTTTCGCTTTCATTATGGGATCAGTAATTGCATCAAAGTCTATAAAAGAAAAACAGTAAAAGTGAATTAAATAGCTGAACATTACAAGTTATTAACTGGAACTGACTTGTTCAGATCTAATTCATGCATAAATCATCAGTAAAACAACATAATTGCATTACTATTTCACATTACTTGTCCTCTCCACTTTGAAATCCATGGTTAATATGTAGTTTCATATATCCTCTAGGGAAAGTTACCCCAGCAGCAACTGTCCTTGTTTTCAGCCACAACATACAAAGAAAGCAGGTCAGTCTGAGAAGGGCTCTAGACCAAATTTGGCCTATGACACCAATAACGTGATTAATAAATTCTCTTTATAGGTTTAAGAACCAGGAAGAAGAGTTGCTTCTGCGAGTTCAGCTGGCAAAACTGACAAACCACCACTAAAGTACTAAGAAAACGGTTTAGTCACTCTGTAATTACCAGCACCACTACAGGCACAAAGGCAGACACCCTACACAGCATCTGACAAGATCATAAGCATGGTGAACTCTGCCTTCTTGCTGTCTCTTCCATTAGGTGCCTCACACAGAGCAGGATGAATGGGAGTACAGAACGGTTGAGGCTGAAAGGGACCTCTGGAGGTCAACTTAGCCACCTGGGGTGGCTACAGCACGCTCTAGCCACACTACAAGTATGGAACTGTGACATAGCAGGTAGGTTAAATTTGCCTTTTGAACAAACAGCCTTGATGGCCAGCATAGTTGCAACTAAAGCATTTCTCAAAATTTCATTATTTCATTAATAACAACTAAATGATAGTGATGGTCTTGATCTGAATGCTCAAACTGCTATGTTATATTAAACAGGAAATGACAGTTTATCTTAAATGCTTTTAGTATCTGCAGAATTATTTGTGATGTTTCTGGGCCTTGCCTAGAATGTGAGTTAGTAACACAGCTTTCGATGATCCCTTTCCTTGAGACACACTGAACACTGCAAAAAAATATGATAAAACAACCATAAACAGAAAACTGATAGATCAAATATCAAAAGGTCAGCTATTGCACTTGATCATTCAATTTTGTTTACAAAGGGTACGTTTTACTCCATATCACATACGAGAACCTAAATGATAAAGAGAATATGCGACAGAGCTGATGTCAGAAAAATTAGCAGTAATGCAGTTCCCCCGATCCTGGTAATGTCAACAGGAGCCTTGCACGGAGTTCAGAATTCCACCTACCTGCTCCATTTCCATACTCTCATTGTATCTAATAGGCAGGTTGTTTTTTGTTATGCCACCTTCAAACGCCACATATCTACCTGCTTCTTTCAGTGCTACGCCTTATTTAACTATTTATTGTTGTATTTTTAAAAAACTAAAGAGAACACAGAGGAATAGATCATCCACATACCAATATTGGGGAAAAATGGCTCTGAACGCTGGCGAATCATGGCTTGCATCTGTCGCTGCTGCTGCTGCTCCTGTCGTTCCTGATCCAAAAGGTCCTGCAGAAGAAGCGGCTGTTCCTCTAGCAGAAGTGGTCTCTCTCGATTTTGTTGCTGAGCTAACGGTTGTGTGAGCATCATCTGCTGGGGACCAGATATGCCACTAGGACCAGGACGGTTTGTCACAGCCACAGTTTGATTAGATGTCTGTCCTGTCCCAAAGTTATGATTAGATGACTGACCCTGAATAAATCCTGGATTTGGTGAGCCTTGAGAAAAATTATGGTTCATTCGTGGAACCATGGTCAAATTTGAATTTAAAGTGTTTTCCAAGATCTGTCCACCAGGTGTCATTAGTGTTTGTGGAATACCTGACGCATGGTTCATTTGTGTTGTTGGCAAAGATTGAGATGGAGATCCTAGAGTCCTTGCTTCAGCATTATCTGAGCTTTCATTAGCTAGCAAACTTGAGAGGACTGGTGTGGACCCAGAAATACTGCAGGAACTTACTGCTCCTTGAACAGGCAGTGGAGCAGACCCCTGAGCATCTGGACTAGGCACAGTTGTTTCTTGACTAGGAACAGTAGTAGTTTTGTCAGGGAATTCTGGGTTAGCAGGCTGCGAAGGAGCCTTTTCTCCATCCTTTAACTCCACTTCAGCAGCCTGTTGACTACTTGTGGATTCAGCATTTCCACCACTTTTTTCATTTTCATTCTTCTTTTCCTCCTGAGTGTTTGGGGAAAGTACTTCTGTTTTAATTTCATTTTCTATAGCAGATTTCTTCTGTGGAGACTGAGTCTCAGGAGGGGAAACAGTTCTGTCACCTTGTTCTTTCTGTTTTGGTTCTTCTGTCTTGCCCTGGATATCTAGTTTGTCATCAATGGGGACACTAAGATCTAGTTCTTCATTAAACATTCCTTTCTTATCCCCCACATCAAGGTCTGGGTCTGTGTATGCAATTATATCAAATTCCCCAGATCGTAGAAGATCATCAAGGTGAGGATCATTGGTTTCCAAATTATCTAAAGTGTCCAGTTCATCTCCTTTCCCATCCTCTGTGTCTAGATTCAAATTTTCCAGATCCTCATCATCTAAATCCTTGACTTCAACCCCATCAAGGTCTTTCACATCTAAATCTTTTACAGCAGGATCATCAGGATCAAGCTTTTCTTCTAGACCATCGCTTGGCTGGTTGGAAATCTGTAAATTCGCAGATTCATCAGCTGGTGCAGATGTAGACAAAGATGGTCCTGGGAATGCATCAGCAACCGGTGGATGACTTAGAGAACGTATTACAAGTGCGGGTGGGTTGTCAGGATTGATTTGATCCTGCTGGGATTGTGACATATGCTCCAAACTTGTAGACATCTGCAACTGGTTAGGTATACCTTGAGAATTATGTCTCAGTGGTTCTGCGTGTCTTGGGCCTGGAAACTCCTGCCTGGGTATAAACCCTGCATGTCGTTGATGTTGTGCTGCTGCATCCATGACATTTGCAGCTGAAGGATTAAAAGGCAGCCTTGGCCTCCCATCAGGAGCTCTGTGACGTAACTCGATAAACGCCTGACCCAAGATATTGTGCTGCTGGACTGGAATTCCCTGTGGAGGAAAATGTTGAGAGATCCCAGATGTATTATTTATTTGTGGATTGTTCACTGGCCGAGGCATATCAATAGACAGAGATCTTCTGAGCTGTGGTGGAACTCCAGGGCGTTGCATCGGTTGCTGAGGACTGAGGAAACGTTCTTGACCTGACGGTGGACCATGGCCACCTCCTGGGAACCCATATCTAAAATAAAGTATGAAAGACTAAATAATCTTTTTTCTCAGGACTGCCTAGTCTGGCATATTTGACTAAATAACTATTCACCAAAATGCTTTACATGATGCATTCATTAAGACATTTAAATAAATATTTTGACTAATTATGCTTACATTTAAATGAGCTTTATGACTACAATAAAATAATTGCTTTAATTATGTTTAATAAACAACCTGTTTTCAATTCCAGTAATAATAATGGATAGAAAACTCTGACAGTAGAACTATCTTAGGAAACAAACTACATGTTAATGCAACTCAGCATAAAAAACAATATTGTGTGGACTTAGAAATTACTGAAATAAATCCAAAATATTGAAAATAATTCTTCCTGAGATGACAAAGTATGTCAATACCAGTATTCATTTTACATCATAGCATTCACTGTAAAAATGGCACAGACAGAAGTTGATGTTGATTATATATTCATTATAAATGAAACCAAGAATATTACATTTATTCATTATTAAGACATCAAAGCTAAAGACAGAGCTTTCACTTTTTTAAAAAAGCCCCAAAACCATGGGCGACAAGATCTTTCAGGTTACAGAACTTTCACAAGTATTGCAGTTTCTCCTTTTTTATTTCTGATTAATTCCCAATAAAAGACAGTGTAAAACAGTGTTAGTGTAAAATACGTGTTCTAATGTTACAGACTCTTACAGGAAAACTCACTGTACATATGGACTGCAGGAAGATTACCAGCTACAGTACACAACACAGATGATTTTTCATCAAAAAACCCCAAACCGTTTATCTAACAACTTCTGTAAATATAAAACTACCCCTGTAATATCCTGGTTTCAAGAGATCAAAGAGCTTACCTAAGACCATGAGGTCTCATCCCCATGGCACTCATATCGCCTGGAAACTGGGGTCTATTGAACTGCCCATCAGCAGGAAATGGTCCTCGTTGGTCTTTTGGGTATATGGTGAACCTTGGCCCACCTGGAGGGACAACAGAGGATCTAATATTCCCAGGATACGGAGGAGGAGGGCGGTTAAAAATTGGATTTAAGTTGTCTTGCTGCCAATGCTGAAGAGGAGTTGCATGGGTAGGAGCTGCTGCCTCCTGCAAGGCTTTTTCCTGACGAACTGCATTCTTCTTCTGCTGCTGTTGCTGTAGAATAATTTCACGTAATTTCTGGCGCTGTTTAAAAAAAACAATCATTGTGCTTGACACTGCAATTGACATATTTTGAAGTGTTACACTCCGCTAAGTTAAGCCTTTTGGAGGCAAGAAATTCTTCAATCACTACAGAAAAATACTATAAACTACCATAATCACCTCAGAAATTAGAAAAGGGATCAAATGGTACAAGATACTGGTAAGGCAACTTAATCTCCAGACCTCTTGTTGAAGTATGAACCCATTTTACCAATTAACATACAAGCGACTCTCTTTTCCTTTTTCTGTTCCAATAATGCAGGCCCTTTTACCATGTGTAAAAGTGCATTCTGAGGGAGAAAGTTGACGAGAATTCTGTTGAAGAAAATTCAGCAAGAGGTTTACACCAAAGCTGCAGAATTTACTGACTCTGTATGATAAATACTACCAATTTTTCTGCTGAATCCACTTCCCATTGCTCCTTCCAAACAAAAGACTGAGCAGCTTCCCACAAGTTGAATGTCATGCTATGTCTCAGCAAGAGCTGTTTGCCAAACATTCATTGACAAACACCTGGAGTGAATGTGCCTCAAGAAGAGCAGTGACCAGTGGCAGGGTTCAACACATCAGCCAACTGAAAAGTTAGAGGCCTGTTCTGGGATCTTTGCCTATACTCCCCTTTCCAGTCATTGAACAAGTCACTATCAGTTCTACATCTCATCTATTATAAAGTAGAATTAATTGTCCTTTCAAGGTGGGTTTTTTCCTCACGCGGTACATAAAAGAGTTACTACAGACCAATCACCTACATCTTCAGTGGCTTCAAAGACGGTCTTTGCTTCCTATTTGGATCTTGTCCAAACTCCTTAAAAGTTAGCGATGTTTCTATATTCAGTATATTGGGTTCTATCCAGGACCAAATTAACATCCTAAGTGACTGAAGATAATTCTATGCTATATAGCTTTGTTTAACGGCAAGGAACTTCAAGTATTAATAAGAAATGGGGGAAATTCTTCTACTTACAAAATTTTAATACCATCAGTATTAAACATTATTCTCACCTGTCTTAACTTCTCAGTATCTGCTTGAGACATATTCATGGTATTCTGCGTATCTGTTACTCCTGTAGTGGGTGCTGGGCCAGGAACTTGTGAAACTTTGGGAAACTGTTGTCCTTGAGAACTCATCGGAGAATTTCCAGATGCGCTGAAGCTTCCCTCAGACCCAGGCCGTGGCTGCTCAGCAGCATCATGGGACAGTTGACCAGTTCCAAAAGATTCTGGCTGAGGTCTTGGAGTCATCGGTGGTTGATCATACGGGTCACGTGCTGGAGCAGCTGGACCATGGCTAAATGAATCTGTTATTGCAGGTCCTGCAGGTCTGGGAGTTTGCGAACATGGATCTGATGGCCTGACAAAAGTGCCCTGCAACCTGTTCTGTGATGCCTGCAGGAAAGGATCTCTATTTGGTATTACTCCTGGTCTTGTCATTGCAGGTCTATTAAAACTGTCTGGAATCCCTGGTCTTGGAGTTGCTGGTTGCTGAGAATAAGGATCATTGAGAACTGGCCTTGGTGTTCCAGGAGGTTGGGCATATGGATCAGAATGTCTCTGATTTGCTGGGGACTGAGCAAATAAATCCGATGGCTGAGCAGGTCTTGGTGTTGGTGGTTGCTGCATATATGGATCAACTGTAGTGGGTCGAGGAGTTCCTGGAGGTTGGGCATAAGGATCAGCAACTGGCCGAGGAGTACCTGGAGGCTGGGAGTAAGGGTCCTGAGAAGCTGGCCTTGAAATGGGTCCAGATTGAGGGAAAGAATCACTCTGTTGTCGCACTATCCGGGGTGGATGGGCAAAAGTCTCCTTTATTGCAGGATGGGGAGTAAGGGGAGGCTGGCTGTATGGGTCATTAGGCTGATTATGGGAAAAGTTATCCACTGGCCTTGGTGTCAAAGCAGGCCTTTCATACGGATCGACAGCAACGCGCCTTGGTGTAGTTGGCATTGATGTATAAGGATCTTGTGGGGACTGAGGTGGGCGCATAGGAGTTTTAAAAGGTCCAGGGCTACCATCAACAGGAGTAGGAGTAGGAGTTAATGGTGGCCGTGCATACGCATCAGCAGAAGTTACTCTCTGTCTCTGAAATGTATCAGTTCTAGGAGCTGGCTTAGTAAATGGATCACTGCTTCCAGCTGTTAAAGGAACCTTCCCTGACTGTTCCATAACTATGGGTGATCTTGGGACACCCAATGGTTTGGAGAACTGCTCTGACGCCATGACAGGCCTGGGTGTGTCTGGTGGCTTTGCATAGGGATCACTGCTACCTGGAGAAGAAGAACATGAATCCCTGACTGGTGAAGGCCTGCTTCCTGATGGTTCAGTTACCTGAATGGGCCTAGATACGGATGACTGCGGTGCACAGGTATCTAATGGTGCAATGGTATTTCTTCTAACAAAGTTTTGGTTAATGGGTGCTGGTCTAGGTGTTCCCACCATTTTAGCATATGGATCCATTGGAGAAGGAGGTCTTGTGTTTGTGGAACCTGGAGAAAACATCTGTTGTGATGATGTCTGAGGAGTCTGAGACTGAGACAGTGAATCGTGTACTGGGATTCGGGTTGGAGTAGGGGGTGGGGCTTGTGGTTTTAGGAACACATCGTCTGAGGATGCCGATGTAGGCGTAGCAGGTAGCTGCTGCTTTGTAAATAGATCCTTATGGAATGTCTGTTGTGCAGGAGACATACTTCCATTGCCAGTCTGTGGTGTTAAGGGGCTCTGGATCCCACTGCTAGGTGTGTCTGAGCCAGTCTGGTTCAGAAGCTGTTGTGAACCAAACTGCTGCTGCTGCTGTTGCTGCTGCTGTTGCTGCTGCTCATTCTTCACTTGTTCAAGCTTCTGTGTAGCTTCTATTTTGGCTTGCTGCTTACTTTTTTGCCGCATTTGCTGTTTTAAAATTACGAGGAAAAAGGTTACAATTCTAAGTCCAGGGTATACAAAATCTTTCTCATGACTGAATCTATAATTACAACTTAAGGACACATCAAAGATCAATTATAAATAATTGTAAATTGCAAATTTTAAATGCAATGGGAGCAGAGGGTCTAGCTATTTGTAAAGTCCAGTTACCTTGACATGCACCTTGATTGCCTGGGAAGAAGCATTTCCCAGGTTGCCTAGAAAGCAGCACTGCTTTCCAACCTTATACTCTGAATATGAAAGTCTACTGACAGATGTAGCACTGATGTGAGGCAAATGGGCTCCGAGAGACAACTAGCCCAATTTGAAGTAGCAGTCTGCAGGACAAGGTTACTGCAATACAGGGTATATGAAAACAAACTACTACACTAGCCAGCCATACAGAGAAAGAATAATCCACTTCCATAATAGGTAGGATTTAAGAGTCAAAGTTTTAAACCAAAGTTTTCTAACATTTATAAGCAGCTTCTCTTCTGATAGCATCTATTTTCTTCCTACGCAGAATGGCTGACTTTATGCTGTTCTACAAAGAAAAATTAAAATTGATTTTATTATAACAGCTTCCAACAACGCAGTAAAAAGCTGGAAGAAAAATAACAAAACAGCCTAAATGCAACACACCTGTCTGAATTTCCATTCCTGCTCATGTTCTGATTCCCTCTGTTTTAATGGATCTTTAAAGAGTTCAGAGTCAATGCGTGAGCTAGGATCAATGCTATCCTGTTGCTGCTGCCTTTTCATGGAGTCGTTTGACATCTGTACTTTATTGATGCGCAAAGCAGCTCTATTATCTCTGGCTTTTTGCTGGGAAAAGATTAAAAAAAAATGTAGTTAGCCTTATTTTCTTCTAAGTGCGAACACTGCATCTGTTATTCCGACAAAATCTATCACCAAATTATTTCCACAGACTGTTTTAATCACACGCATGCTTATGAAAACTAAATTATGCCTATGAAAACTAAATTATAATACTTCATCTCTATAGAAATTCTGCATTTAACATACATGGAAAAAACTAAGGAGTTATTAGCAGTAGAGGAGTGTCTGTTCGGGTACCGTGCTGTGCCAAGAAAGCATGACTCCCACCAGTTTACATTTCAAATCACATATTGGTGTGGTCTGCAGTCTGAAGACACGAGCACAACAGATGATGTTTGGATCAATAAAGGCCACTAATGTGGAGAACTTCAATGACAAGAAAAATACAGTCTACTCTATTAAATAGCCTCTATAGATCTCAGTCTGTGTTAAGTTAGCAGTATAAACATAGGACATGGGCTTATGGATCAGGAAAAATTGGATGGAAGAACACCAATTCCTCTTCAATGAGGCATTTTACAGCCATACTAACACTTTAAAGCATCTAATGGAAGTTTCAAAGAGTCCGTTTTACCACCAATCTAGCATGTGATTCCTTTTCTGAATCTAATCCTCACATCTTCTTTTTCACAATTTTATTTGCACTTGTCAAGTAGGGGTTGCCTAGCAGAAACGGCTTTAATCCTTCCTCTCCAACAATGAAACAGTGACACGGATGAGAGCACCAGTGTCACAGCAGCAGAAAAATTAGTGTCATTTTCCCCTATAAGTGATGGGATTGTGCATCCTAAGGAAAGTAAAAAGCCTACAGTGAAAATTTACTAACACTCTTCTGAATTTCATTTCTAAGGTAGCCTTTACTCATCCTCACAGGGTGTAAGTCCCTCAGCAGAGGTACCACAGCAGCTTCTTGAGTGCACAATGCCAGGAACACTAGCAAGAGCTGAATGGCAAGAGTACACGGACCGTAACCTCTGTGAGGAAATAACTGCTTCTTGCTATGTAAATACTCATGTGTGCATTTGCATGCACCCTTCTCCCAAACACGAAGGAAGTAATTTTTACAGCTGCTTTTTGAATATCCATCAGCAGAATAGGACTGCATTTGTTAAGAACAATGAAAAAGAAAAAAAAAAAAATCAGTAATAGAAATAATTGTAAAGTGATAAATGCCTGGATAACAATCCACCCATGTACATGGGTAATATCTTACAAACACTATACAGAAGGAATCACCAAGATTAAGTATAGCATGGACAAGAAGACATAGAGGTCTAAAGGTGCTGAAGTCACAGGCCTGAACCAAAAGAACGATGATGCCTCAGTGACACAGAGAAGACAACAGAGAATTATTCTTTCAAGTGGAAAGGGGTTCAGAAAGATCAGAAACTCCACTTCCCACACTGAGTTTGGGGATTTATCTTCTGAAAGCTGTCAGAGAAATAAGGGGATTTAATTTGGACAGTAGGAGACGATGTTGGTACTGTGAAGCTCCGAGCCATCAACATACACAGGAATAAAATTTGCTTACTAATGGGTCTATATTAAAAAAGTGCAGGTGGGGGGAGGCTAGGAGACTGAAAACATAACCCTGCAAAATCCAAAGAAATCTACAAAGTGAGAATGATCATCCAATTGGTGTTGTGAAGAAACAAAGAAGACAACCAGGAGTGAAGGGAATGTGACAGGAAATTAAAGTACATTTGCTAGCAATGGCTGGGAAGGTCAAAAAGAATGAATAATATAGGTTCTGAGATTTGTTTGTGGATAGGCTTCAACAAGAGGTTTCAACAAAGCATAAGGGTCACCCTTTGAATGGCAGAAGTTCCACAGAATGGAATCAGCCACCACGTAACTCCAGATAGCTACTACAAATATGGTTTACTTGATTCAGACGTGAAAAAGGTTAATGCTTTTGGAGAGAAAAACGGAGTCCTTCGTGCTCCCCATAATATGGAAGGTATCAAAAGAGTTTCCACCACCAAGCAATAGAAGAGAGTAAGTAGTGAAGGGGAACAGTAAGGCAAGAACACAGGAGCAGAAGAAAATGAGGAAAGTAGGGATCTTAGCAGTGACACCTCTGGAATGGTTCGTTCAACAGCTAGAAGACTTCAGCAACTCTAATGGGGAAAAAAAAAAAAGACTAGTGAGAGGGGAAGACGAAAGAGAGGAAAGTCACATAATGATACGTTATTATCCTTGTGAAGAAACTGCTGAGATTCTGTGCAGAGAAATGGAGCAAAAAAGACTGAAGGCGTAAATCAAACATAGGAAAGAGGCAGTGGGAACCACAAGTGCTCTCGTCTCAGCTGATGTCTAATATAGTTTATTCCAACTGAAAAGCAAAGAATACAGGTAGAAGTATTTGAGTTAGAAATTAAATTACAAAGACATTCTTGGAGCAAGTGAACTTCCACTAACCCTAGAACTTAATTTATTTTTAAAAAAAAAACAAATTAAAACCTTAGAAATGAAATATACGTTTGCTGGAAGTATGCGAACGCAGGTGGCAATTGTTCTTACCACATACGGAGCCCTCTCCTGTGAGCTTGCTTTTCTCCACAGTTTAGCGATCTGCTTCACTCTTGTAGCCCAGTCTGCAATCAAAAAATGTGGTAATACACAAGGCTTTATTAAGTCCATTTTACACTCTTCTAAATCAAGATGCATAAATTGCTACAAAATATTTAACTTCAGTAAATCACTCACCTGGGAATTCTTCCTTCAGGTTAGGGAAGTTGATATTTGTATAGAGAACAGGTGCTACTGTTGCCATTTCACCCAAAGCTTCTTCTTTTTCCCACTTAAGAGTGCTTCTTTGAGCATTGGACATTGTATCACCTTCACCTTCCAAAGGTGGAGCAGACGGTGCCCATGAGCTGTTCGGATCACTTACCATTGGATTGAACGCTGGATTCTTATCTCTATGACAAAACAGAAAAGGGTTTTGGTTTTATAGATAGATTGCTCTCAATATTTAAAATAAAAAAAATAAAAATTGCAAAGTACTTGTTCAGTTCGCTATTTCAGTACTGAGCAGGCTGCAAGAATACGGAAGTTTTTGTACTGGTTGTCCAGAACTAGGTAGTTAAATACTAGTAATATCACAGTATTAATAACAACACCACCCTCCAAGCGAAGAATGATAAACAATAGATATTTTTTTATTTCCCATCTTGACTTACCTGCTATCAGTATATGGTTGCTGTGTAATGGGAGAGAAAGTGCCCAGTCCACCTCCAGCAGTCAAAGTTGTATGAGGGAGATGAGGGTTAGGGCCAATTAGACCATTCATAAGGGGCACTCGTGGAAATGCATTCTCTCCTGGAAAGAAAAAGTTTAAATTTCTGTTTTAAAGGGTGACTACTTTTAAGGTAGAGATGGAAGTTTTCAGTGACAAAAAGATGTCTTATCTAATGAAAAACTAATTGCTTTAAAATTTTATAGTACTGACCTTACATTTTTGGAAAAAAAATTTAAATCAGTTTACATTGCTTCCCTACAAGCTTAAAGGATTCTTTTCTACTGTATCACATTCCTGCAGTTTTTTTTTTCCTTGTCTGAAAAAACAGTTTTTTAAAAATGAATTTCCAAAACTTTTGCAGTAGCCCATGCTACGTACTGCATGTTATATTGAGGCATATTCTTAAAGGCTAATGGTCTGTAACATTATACCCAGATCCAAGCAGCAAGCATGGAGAAAGTTGTTTTCAGTCCTTGCAGAATTATCATTAGCCACCTGAATTAAACATCTCCTCTTCTGAGACTTCTGAGCAGTGTACCAAAGTAAGCCTCATTATCTACTAAGTCCCTAATTTGTAACCAATGAAACAGATAAATCTAGTCAAATGAGCGTCAGCATTTTCTAATTAAACATCCAGCCTAGTAGTATGAAGGCAGAAAATTTTATTTATTTGATTACAATATTACAAATGTGGCACGGGCAGATTCATTCCAGCAGATGGTATTTGCAGATGTTCCTACATAGAATTAACACTGGCCTTTGAATCCCTGCCACTTAAGTGCAATTATAACTGTTGTCCTAGTATTTTCTTAAACGCACAGAAGTAGCTCAGGAATTAGATGCATTTGTAGGATCACACTGTATCATTCTCTCACGCTTCAGGAGACTGTCTTCTGATTTATAGGTTACATACACTATGCAGCAAGTATAGTTTGGATGAAAGTAACTCAAAATTTAAGAGAACGTGCTTTGTTATAGCTGCTAAATAGATAGTATACAGTAACTGTGAAGACCTGGCAAACAAACAGGATGGAGAGTCAGGCCTCTGGTTTGCACTGCAGAATCACGTGTCTTTATGAGAAGGGAGCATTAATTTTATTCTAAATTGCTGAAACTTGATGCAAGCTTCCCCACTACTGAGGTACTTATCTCACAGAAACATGTGAATCATTACACTGTAACTGAACCAAATTATAAATCTAAAACTTTGTACTTGTGGCAGTTCCAACAGGGAGAAGTTGAACAATCTTACAGAGCTCAAATGCTGAAGTTATCACCAAGTACTGAAGTAACTGGGAAACAGGCAATGATATCTATATTATCTTTTGCTTTAAATCATCTCATTATTTGCTTTAAACTCTCTCCTTTCCAAGACTTTTTGAAGTCTTTCCTTTTTATGGAAATTCACCCAACTAGGAAACCAATCATTTTTCTTCTTATGATTAATTCACTGGTGAAATCAATTTGCATAACTACCTTTTGTAGTACCAGCATAACAGAATGCGTAGTCTTTACATGAGCTCATGGAAAATCCACTAGAGGTGATGCCTGATGCGACAAGAGTGCTTTTAATTATGCTCATACATACTGCTAATAAAAAATAATAATGCTCTACTGGTAACAACAATAAATAAAACCAATCTGCCCCTTGCTTTCAATATAAGAGCAAGACTATGCTGTATCAACTCATGATAATTTCAGTAGTAACAAAGAAAATAAATTATAATCTCCCAGGTACATTTCAAAATTACTTAGCCTTCTCTCTATTATTTGGGTAGGACTAATATGTTAAGCTGAATTCTTAAAGGAAATTAAGACTCAGTAAATCACTGCTATACAGATTCTTTCCTTACCCGTGAGGAGTACTCAAAAGTACTCGAGAGTAAAGTCAGAAGAGAACACGTGCTTTATCACAGACAAATTTCAAAACTATGAAAGTGTCAGCTAAAATAGAAGCTCCAATACGTCAGAAAAATCTAAAATAACTGTCCTTCTCTATTAGCAATATTTATGTGCCTTTTAATCACATATCCCCTTCAGAACAGTTTTAGAATAGTATTTCGTAAATTAATAATGGCAGATTCCACAAATTGACAATAGTAGAAAGTGTGTCCTATTTTCTCATCAGTATTTGAAAGATGCACAACCCTCCTGACCAGGCTGTTGTTTTTAAAAGTAACAAAGGAACATACCTTGACTGTGCAAAGACATAAGTTGTGGTGGAGGTGGAGGTTGTGGCAAAGGAGCTGGCTGCGCGGTTGCTGGACTTAATACAGCTGTGAACAAATCTTCAACATCCTTTCCTCCTAGCTCTGCAAAAACACTGTGCATGAGTTGGCTGGCATTGTTTACAAACTGTATTTTATAAAAGACAACAAAGATTAGAACACGTACCTGGGATTTTGTACAGTTTGCCAAGAATAGCACCTGGACAAAGTAAAAACAATACAGAATGAGTAATCACCAAAAGATGCAATAAAATTAATTTTGCAACCAAGTCCAAATAGGTATGTTACAATACACAGATAAGTAATTTGAGAAAAAAAAGATAAGATTTCTACTTTAGTTTTCTGGAAGACCAAGATCAAGGACAAAAAAATTACCATCTGTGACCATTTTGTCTAGTTCTGGACTGAGGATTCCATCCAACTGTTCTTCACTCAATGGCCGTGAACTCTGGTTGACATTCGGCTGAGGCAGAGAAGAAGGATCATCAGAGATGGGACCAATATCCAATCCAGCTGAAGGAAGAAAAAAATATTAAGTTAGACATAGATAGTAACATTTACTGGTGCAGAATAAAGAGCATAAGACTTTCCCCCCTCCCCTAAAGCTGAGCTATCAACTAGACCAAGACTTTCTAAGATTTGAAAGGTAAGGCAAAATAAGACATTCATTAGAAAAAGTAAACACAACTGTCCACTATTTACCTCCAGTTTACTGTATTGTTTGAGGAACGTTAATTGAATAGAATGCAACTGGAAGAATGGGAAATAAGACTGCTGAGTTTAAGTACAGCATGTTTTTGAGTGTATAGTTTTCAGTATATACTATAACTATTTATCATATTTTAAAAACAATCACACCAGTAGTCAATATGGTTCATCCTCATGTACCTTAAGGTTCACTCCAAACGTTCTTATAATATTACATTAAGTATCTACTGAAGCGCTCTTGAAGTGTAGTCAATACCAAACAAGTTAGAGCAGTTTCTGTTTCAAAAACAACTACTGAACATTCTGGGTTACATTAGACAAAGTGATTTGTTGGTACTGAAAAAACAAAACTTACTACATAAATTTCCTAACATCCTTTACAAGTCAATAAATCTCTCAAACAAGAAAGGTCTTTGAAAAAAAGAACTACACACTTCAGTATTTAAAATATATTTCTGTATTGATATCAAATAAAAACAGATTTAAAATAATGAAACATGCCATTCTACTTATTGTCAGCCTGTGGCCAGCAGTGGTGGACATCATCCAGTGGAAACAAAAAGTTTGATGCTGACTGCTTTATTCATGCTTTAATATATTCATATTGTTAAAATGTTTTTAATTTACAAAAGATACCACTACGATAAAAACTACACACTAGTACTAGAAGTAATATTAAAATTAACAGCGGCAGCAAGAAAATGCATGGGTTTGTATCATGAAACACCAAAATTCAAGGTTTTTAAAAGCTGTAAGCAAAACTTTATGCAGTACTCTTAAATGAGGAGTGCAGAGTTCATAGGTCGTGTTAGACTCAAACACCACAGAAAGAGTGGAAAATGAAAGCACGATTAGTGACACAGTAAAGGAGTACTAGTTTCTACACATGCAGTTCTTTTCAGCTAAAACCACTAGGAAAGATGACTACTTCTAACCATGGATCATCCATTGTTTAGTTTCTTACCAAACGGGGAAGGTGAGTTCTCAACCTGGAAAGTGCATAAATCAAGACCTACAGGACCCAAACCAGATAAAATGGATGATTATAACATGAAAACAAAAAAAAGTAAAGGAAAAAGTTGCATGCTGAAAAAAGCTACGCAGGTATGACAGACAAGGGCAGCTCCATTTTATTCCCTCTTAAGCAGCAAAGCAAAAAGCCAAGTAAAACAAAATGTTGGGGATTTTTTTTTGGTAGAAGACAACAAAATCATCTCAAACCAAAGTATTCTTAAGATTCGAAAATTGTATCTGAAATCACCTGGAGCATAACCTATAATACAACAAAAACATCTATAATAAAGAGAAAAAAAGAAAACAAATACCGGAGACACCTTATAAATATACATACCCGAGTGATCTCCAGACTTTACCAAATCATCAGAAAGTATTCCAAGAATATCATCATCAGTATTTAAGACCTCAGAAAGATCGGCTAAAGGATCATCGGTGCTACCTGCATAAGATGCAATAAATAAAATGAACCAGTCATGGCGTTTATACATGACTCTGGTGATGTACCATAGCTTGAGCTATAAACTCAAACACAGATTTACCAGCTTAAGGGCCATAGGCGTGTTAGGTACTGCAAGTCACTGTGGGGCGAGACACTGCTGACTAGTCAGCTCCTTCCATTCAGTGCTATGGGCACCTTCACATGCTTACATTGTTTAGTATTTTCTCCAGTACAGTAAAAGTGATAATGTAGTCAGTCATGTGGAATAAAGACTGGATGATTTTAGGGGGAAAAAACCTAAGATCTAGTAAGAACTCGCCACCTTTAAGACACAAAGGTCTATGAATGTAAAAGTCAACAAATACGTTTTACAAAGGATACAGCTCACAGCGAATCAACAGGGAATAGTTACACAAAAAAAGATAAGAAAGTGATCAGTTACTTCTCGTACCACCACTACCTTTCTTAAGACTACAGAGCAACCACTTACTACACCCTGATAGGGAAGCAAAACGTAAAAGTAAGAAGCAGTGGTAAATCAATGGAAATTGGAGATGCTATTTTTAAGATCAGAAGAAATCCTGAAGAAGTGAGAAAAGCCAGAGGTAGAAATGTCATGTTTGTTTGTTGTCTAGCAAAAACTGGCCTGGTCCTAGGAATAAATTGTTTAATATTAAATAATAAATTCTAGATATTATTATCTTCTTGACATCCAATTCATTAGAGAGAATTGACTCCAAATAGCCCATCTGTTCACTAGTTTTATTAACTAGTTTAAGACTACTACAGATGTACAACATTTGAAGAAAACTATTTGACAAATAAATAGAAGTTGAGAAAAATATTTTTCAGAAAAACTGCAGGCTATCTTGACTACATGAGCAATCATTGCAAGACCAATGAATCATGAAGAGATGGTAAAATATACATAGAATTAAACAGGGAAAAGGGATTAATACAAATCATACAATGTACAATGTGGAAAACAAATACTTGCAGGTTGAAGAGGGACCAGAAAGTTGAAGAGCAAACATCTATGTCATAGATAAATGGGTTATCTTTCCTACTGTTAAAACTCAGCTGCCCCAGGAAAGTATTTCTAGCTTAATTCAGAGGCCTGGTGCCAAGGATTTACTTATATCATGAGGCTACTTTCCAAGCTGCTAAATTTTACAGTGATTTACGTGTTCCTTCTGCTGTTTTTCAGAGACAACCCTTTTCCCAGACAACCCTTCTCCCTTCTACCATTACTGAAAGTCAAAATGAAAATTATTCTTCTTCACTTTACTAATTTTATTCTTTATTTTTATTCTTTGTAATGTAGACAAGATGATACCATCCTAATTAAATAATATTTTATGTTTGCCATTCAACTAGCGGGGATCAACATGCCAGTGCAGACCAGTCCGTTTACACACACATAAAGAATACGGCTCTTATTGATACCAGAAGTAGTATTTAAAAGTGCCTCAAAACTCCATCACTTTGTGAGTATAGTTATTTTGTGTACCTGATAAAAAGTACTATGAAATGTAAGCTTTTAAACAGAACATAGTTATTGGGTTTTGGGTTTGTTTGGTTGGTTTGGAGTTTTTTTGTTTGTTGTTCTTTTTTTGTTTTGTTGAGGTTTTTTTCTGTGTGTGTTTTTTTGTTGTTGGTTGTTAGGTTTTTTTAGATGTTTTCATTCTGGCAATTTGGTCTAATATCAATTATGCAAGTAACTAACTAACACCAGGCACTGCAAGGTGATGTTAATGACTTCAGATGGCTTTTAAGCAAAGGATTGACTTTAGCTGTTCTTTAACCTTCCTCAATTCCTACTGGAAGGCAGGTTAAGTACCAGGGAGAAAAAAGCGCTTATGAAGGAAGTACCAAGACTGTATTAGCAGCCTTTAATTGTTCTGTAGTATTTTATATTACACTGTTTTTCTCCACAGCCCTTAGTAATGTGCTTGGGAACAGTCCCTAAGTATTCAACTTCTAATTTGAATAGAAATATATTTAATAAGTAGCTAGAAACAGCTCAGGTGGAAAGATATAACTGAAGAGTTTACCACCTGTCCTGGTTCCAGTGGGGACAGGGCGGCTGCGTGGCTCTTTGTTGCCGGCTGGAGCCAAACCACGACACCACCCATGGCTACAAACTGGCCGTGAATAAATTCAGGCTTCAAATTAGAGGACTCCCAACTATTAAGGCAATCAGATTCTGTAATGGCCTTCTGATGAGATTAGTAGGTTGGAAAAATGCTACCTGATTTCAAAATGGAGCCTGTTAAGCCTAGAAAAAGGCTGAGTGTTGGTGACAGAAGAGGGCTAGACTCTTATGATCCACAAGTCTCATATAAGACATCTAATCTAAAGCATATTTTTACATTTTTCTTCTAATTTTTTTCCTCATTTTAATTGCATGTGTACTAAATATTATCTCGGAAACAACTAAATCACTTGAGTCAGCTGCTTCAGATCAGAATCAATAGCTGGATGACATCTGCTGCCAAACAAATAGCTCAATACTGCTCATCAATTTGACTCTTTCAGAATGGAGATGAAAACTAAGACAAAGCAAAATGGAAAATAATTTGCTTGTAATGCTGGATCTCTCAGAGAGTACAGTTCTACTGCTATCTCATGACCCTGATGCCTCCAATGCATTTACTTTTATTTATTTATGGAGTTCTAAAAAGAATAAGAACACCTCTTCCAAGGCTGCAGCCACCCTAAGATGTTTAATCACGCAGTAACATATCTAGTCATAAAATGTCCCAGCAGTATTTGAATCAGTTTCAGAGAGACTCAGACGACTCGTCTCCTTTTGTCTAGGAATATTTTCTTCAGCGTTCTCTGGAGACCCTACTTGAACAGCTGACTTTTTCAGCATCCCTAGAAAAAATACACTGAATTTAAGCTATTTCAAACTAAAAGAAAGATCACATTGCCAGAGCCTGCACAGAATGCACCTCACCAAGTGGCCTCTTTCATCAGAGACAAGAAACTCACGAGAGATGTGGACAATCCTCAGACCACTCAGGATGCAAGAGATCCCAATCACCACCTTCAGCTGTACCCATGAACAGCCAGGGAAACCCTGGAGATCTGGTGCTCTGTGTTCCCAGTGAGCAAGCCTTCGCACTCTGCTCTAGCACTGTCTTGGAAAGAATTTGAAGGGTTGGTCCCACGCAGAATACACTGCACAGTGTGCCACACGTTATAAAACCACAGGAAAGGTGAGTCGTAACTGAAAACAAAAACTGCAACCTCTTTATCAGACAGAAATCAAGACTGGGAACCTAAAGCTCACTTCAGTCACAGTTACTAGTAATTAATAGTGAACAAAGGACACCAGAAACCTTCTTCTGGCCAGCTCCGCCAATCCCCATCACTACTACAATCTTGTCTAGCAATAGCTTCATCTACCCTTAAGCAAGCTCTAAGACTAAATAGTCACAGAACGTGTCACTGAAATGTACTTTCAGCTCACGAGCAAATTGATCGCTGTTAAAACTCCCTAGCAGTCCTACGCACATGTTGAAAAGCAAAGCAGATAGAATAACTTTCTCTTTAGATGCTTGAGAGCTCTTTGGAAGATGAGCAAGTCTATCTAACCCTTAATCTGTGATTAAACATGTGGAGTTTCCAAGAGAAGAACACCTTCCTTGTGGAAAAAGACCTGTCCAGTTAAGCAAGGACTCTCACAGGAGTCAGCAATCCTTGTGAGAAATGGCACTGTAGGAAAATAATAGTTGGTAACAATATGGTCGTAACAGGCCCCCAGTGAAGTGAATAAAGCAGTTCGTGTTGCTCCTGTTCCAAAGCCAGGTCTGTACCGAAACGACAAAAATATCACAGGTACTCTGGGACACTGTTCTCAGCTCCAGCTCCTCTGCAATACCAGCCAGAAGGGAAGATGGGACTGTTGCTAGCTCAGCAGTTAGCCAGTCTACCAGGGTCTCCACCACTCAAAATGAATCTGTCTCTCACAGTGTGGATACTATTGTGGAACTAACTGTCTCCCACAAACTCACAGTGAAAGAGTTAAGAAAAATTGCACTGGAACTGATCAATACTGGCAGATGACTTCACCCACTGGCGCTCCAACTACAACAAACAGCTCCGTCTGGACACAATTCTGGCTGGAAATCTGAACAGTTGACAGACAATTGTTGAGAACATTCCTACGGCCAGAAAACATTGTCCTTTGAGTCTCTCATATATAAAATGGGAACGACAGTAGGTTATCCACTGAAACTCTTGCTAGTGGTTTATTTATTAGTAGCCACCTCGCCATGATTTATTTCTGAATAAAAAGAGGAGAAAATGGCAAAGTTTTACAACTTTGCTTATTCATAAAGAAAAGGGTTTTTTTAAAAATTCCTTTCAAACTTCAGAAATATAGAACATTAAATTACCATCAAGCTCATGAAGTTCTAAAACCTTATGCTACCATAATACATGAACATTAGTGACTTTAATCTTGTAGTTGGACAGGCCAACAAAGACTTCTGAAGCTCTATTTCTGTGGCTTCAACAGAACGCTGGGGTGAAAAAGAGTCTATGTGAGCATATTTTCTTGTAGTGCTGGAACCAATGAAATACAGACCTTGAAACACTCCACTTGCAGTGGTTTCCCCTTCAGGGTAAGTTAACTTTTGCATTCCCTATTACTCACAATTTCAACTGTAAAACAACCAATGTTTAATTATAATGTAGGCTTTTGCTTTTCATTTAGCAGATTTGCACCTAGTAACAATCACAAATAAGCAACCTCTCTTCACATGACTCTCTGGACACAGGAAACTCTATCAATGCGTGTAAACACTTTTAGATGGAAAAATTTGTGAGGATGAGCTGAAACAAGCCACAAACTAATATATACAAGAAACAGTAAAAGTTTTTAAAATATATAAAATGGTAAGACAACCTCTAGCTAACAGGACATAATACAAGACACAGAAAAATATAACTTGGAGGGGACAGTAAGGTTTTAATTGCTCCTTTGTGTGAAGCTGCCCTTTCAGCAGCACTTTACAACCCTCTGGCTACTTGCAAAACTCTCAGCAGTATCTTCAGTAAGGTTTTGCAATAGCAAAAGTAAAAGATTGTCCAGGGGCTACAAACTGTACCTGTAAAGGGCACTCATGTTCAGAAAGGACATGGTGAACCAAAAATTCCGAGGAGGCTGGCAACCTAAATAATCTAAAACATTAAAGAAAAAAAAAGTTGGATGATATTAATCCAACTAAAATTCACTAGACTAATAAAAATATCTTTTAATTGAGATTATTTTTGCCTTCCATAATGGATCTGTACGCTTTTTCTAACACAGAATTAATTTTCATGGATTTTATAGACATAGATGTTAAACTAAAGGAGTTTAAGATTTGCATTAGGTGCCAATTGTTGTGCCATCCACTGCTCTTTCTGAAACAGCTGAAGCCCTGGACCTGAATACCCATGATTATCAATGTAACTTAACCTCACAAGGAGAGTTAATATACAGAATGTTGAAAAATATATCAGATAAACATTGTGAGAAAAGTGTAAAAGAGAACGGAAAAGCCCCAGGAGCAACAACAAAATTAAACTACTGAATTATCACTAACTTTAGCTTTGTATACCTTGAGGTCCCAGTTTTGCCTGAGCTGGCGTGGAGGTTGAACTAAGAAGGGGGTCAGATGAAGGATCCAGGAAATTGGTGGTCAGATTTGTTTTACATGAGAGTGGAAGCGATTCTTCAGGTAAATTATCTAGGCTCATCTTGTTTTGTCTACTGGTATCTAGTAGGTCTTTCCCAAAGAAAGCTTCCTGCAAAGATGACAAAATGATTCAATATACAAAGAACACTCTATCTATTGAAAAAGTTGGCTAAACGGCAAAGTGAAAATTAAAAGCCAATGATTACTAGAAATATAAAAATACAGTCTTGGTCTCATACGCCTTCCAGTATGGCAGTTATCTCTTCCAGGCTATGAGGCATGGATACAACTTACCCAAGATAGCTACATTATTAGTATTTTATGATTAAATTCACACCTTAAATTACATCGAAAAAAATCTAATCTTCTTATGTATATGTGGCACAGTGTACCGATACAGTGTTATTATATATCACAAGTTTTTCAGTATTTAAAATATTTCTCCTCACACAAAAAAGACTGCTGAAGAAGGGGAATACAACTGAGCAACTTCACCAAGACCACACAAGAAGCTTACAAAAAACATGCAAGCGCAGTGTGGTCCAAATTCTAGAACAACCATACACTGCATTACACTTCACACAAAATCATCCCAACGTCGAACTGCACTAACAAAACACCTAAAGCTGTTTAACTTCCATTAGTATCTTTAAAAATTTATATGACAGCTATCGCTCACGTAAGTGTGAGTACTCAGTAATTTGGCAACAACCTATTAAATTTTCAAACCGATTTTTATGTTATATAAGAACTTTTTCTGTTTTCAGGTAGTCTTTAAAATCTTGATTTAGGATACAGCTGCTTAAAGCTAAGGACAGATTTTTCAGCATCAGTTATTCCAACGTGAGCAAAAGAAGAATCTAAGAAATATTCCATGTTTTACAGGAGTAAAAAGTACATTGAGAAAAAAATGTTTATCCTTATTAATCCAAAGAAAATATTGCTTAAGCATTTACTTTCCAACTCACTTCCCCACTTATGAAATATAAATTATTTTTAGACAGAGATTGTTCTGCCTCTCTGTCATTTTCTTGCTTTCAATCCCAGTATAGTCCATGTCATGAAGTTTGGTGAACATTCACAAGATTACAAAGTTTTCATGAAAAAGGTGGCTGAGAAGAAGAGGGAGCCAAATAATGTTCTCAGTAAGAGACATACATAAACCAATCAGTTTACAAACTGGCTGAAGGTCACCATTAATATCCTGGTTATTGCCCATGAGTGCTACATCTTACCTGCTAGGGACATCAGAAATTGTCATGCGTCAGTTCAGAGAGAAAAGAAAGGCTTCTTTACCCCCCTCTCCCCCTCTCAGAACAAGCAGGGATCCACACATTGAAAAGTAACACCAGAGGACAGGAGATTTAACATAATAAACCGCATTCTGTACAAACTTATGAATGTTCTTCACAGAAAACCCATTTCATCTGAATGACAAAATGGGACTCTGAAAAGAAACGTTAATGGTTTAAATGAACTATGAATCAAGACACATAAAGACTAGGTTTTAAAACACATTTACACAAGAAGTATACCAATGGCTTTACCTGCAAATAAGCAGGAAAGGTTTCTTCAAGTTTATTTTTCTTTTTTCTGTAACGTTTTTTTATTTTCTCAGTACTTTCAGAAGCTGGGGTAGACTCCTCAACTGGAGTGTCCGGCAGCTGTTCTGTCCAACCTAAAAAGTAACATGCAGGCACAAATAAATAAAATACTTGGTATCTTGCTCTAAAGGTACAGTAGCAGCGTACCAAACATATCTTGCTACCTATCTGGGTGCATTGGTTCATTGAATATCACTCTAGATGTATTCTAAAGGTGGCTTTTATCTAGTCAGCCATGAACTGCCACCTGATCGTCTGGGCTCCAGCAGTAAGAAATACTGTATGTGATACCAGTCACATTGCTACCTCACCGGCTGAAGACAGAGCTTTAACTGTCGTAATTTTAGAGAAATTGTAACTACCACTCACCCAGATATTTGAAAGATAATTCCACTGAAGTAGTATCTCCAAAATCATCAATGTTGAGTTACACATTAACCACCTTTCATTTTATACACTAATTTTTCTCAAATTAAAAGTAAAAAACTTTTTTTTTAAATACAAGAACAGACTATTGAATAAATAACGAGCAGGCTACAAAAAGAAATCTATAAAGAAGCCCTTCAAGAAAAATTACACATTTATTCAGCTATCATATTCCAAAGCGGCATAGTTAGAATTTTCTAATAAACACAAAGTCACACAGTGCTCATCCATCATTCAGTATTTTATTTCAAAAGACCAGGGAAAAGACCGCAGGTAAAAGCAGCACTGTAAGTCCCGCTACTTCTGTCTTGCCAAAGCTAATTATATAAAGTTAATGACCCTGGGAAGTTACTTAAGAAACTATATTACTGTGGTACTAAAATCTTCTGTGCTTTGTACTGTAGTAATCTCATGTACCATATTCAGAGGACAGCAAGGAGAATGAGGCTCCCCACCACTGTGACCTCCGAATTGTTTGAGAGTGAGCTTTTGCAGAGAAAGGGGGTGAAACATGACAAGAGTAGCATAAAACTTGGTAAGGCTGATGAGTACTGGCAGCTGAGAAGCAGGCCCTTGGCAAGCTATCATGATTTAAAACATACAAAGATTTTGAGTTATTTTTTTCTTAACAAACAATTGTGTCTGAGCAGACAAAAAGAAGCTCAAACTTTTAACTGAAAAATACTTGTCTAAGAATACTGCTTTTTAACAATATGCATTGTGCTGTTACCCAGAATGGGGAATTAACTTTTTGGCCCCCTTTTTTTTTTTTATTTTCACTTAAAGGAGCAGACCCCTATAGAAACGAAAAACTTTAAAGCAAAACTTTCAGCACTCCCTGAAACTATGTAGTATACTACACTGAAATAATATTTACAAAGCAGAAAAACATAGCTATTACAACAACATTATAGAGAAAGCAAGCACTATATCTGAATAGGGGACTTAGCTAGAATACTGGGTTGCACTGATAAAAGAAACATTTGTTGGCTTCGTAAAGTAGTTCTACAAATGCAAGAAAGGACAACACATAACTATCACTTTTTAATACTGCCTCGATGCTGTAGTAAAGTTCCAGTCTCCACCACATTGGACAAATATAAAGCAAGAGACCAATCTGGCTCTAAACTGGTTAAAAACTCAACAGCTAAACAGATAGAAGAGAATAATAAGAGAAATCAAAAGGCTGGAGTCTTCTCGCTGAGATGGTATCAGCCAACCTTTAGAAGCAACTGCCTCCGTCTATGGGCTTTACAGGAAACAGGCTCTGAACTAAACATATTCCACATCTCACCTTAATGATACCTCAATATTTTCTAGATTAGATAGAGTGAACAAATCCAGATGGATGAAATAATTTAGTCTAATCACACACAGCAAGCAAGAGAAAAAGGCCCATAAGTAAAATCCGACCTGTTGTTAGGTGCCCAACCTACCAAGTGCTAGTGTTAGAAGGCATTAAAATGGCTTTGCTATGAGAAAAGACCAGAGTAGGATTCTTCAGCCCTGGAAAGGACAACGACTGATAGGGCAATATGACACACATCTAGAAAATCTCTCCTTATTACAAAGTAATAAAGAATTATATTTTTTTAATCATTTTTGATAACATAAAACACGAGGGTAGCTTATAAAACTCTCAGATACTCAGTTTAAAATGAAAAAGAACTATTTCTTCATGCAACCATAGTATACCGTTGAAACCACTAATGTAGGATTTTCCAGAGCATAAACAGATACATAAAAATATTAGACACATTTGTGGAACAGGGAACACTGGTGAATATTAAAACTGATAGTCCAGAAGACAACTCTAGATCAGGATTACATCTGGAGGAAGGTGTATCAGAAAGAGGATTGCTCTAAACCTACCTGTTATCTTACACTTCTTTCTGTCTTCTACTGGTCAAAGCTAGGCTAAACAGAGCTCTGACACAATACAGCAGTCCTTATAATCCTCACTATTTATCTTCCACAATAGCCTGCAATTCATTGTTTCAATTTCTTTGTAAATCATGGGCTCTGCTGAAACTGTAAGTACGCAGGAATGAGTATCTTCAGTTGAATTAATAATGCCATCAAGACAAACACAAAAAACTTTTTCCTTTGTAGTACAACTCTGGAACCGTATGTTGATAAGTTGCATTATTTTTATTGCATTAAGCATGACCAAAAATTTAAAAACAAGTTTCTGCACTTACCTTCATCTCTGCCAGGCAACTGCTCAGAAACAGATCCAGAAGAATCTTTCCTGGAGAGAGATCTTTTAGTCTTCCCCTGCCCGGTACGACTTCTCTGACGTACCATAAATCCACCAATACCTAACAAGGAAGCAAAAATTCAATGTATTGATTAAAACTATGTTTCATTTTAAGAATGAAAGCTAAGATTATTCTGCAGGTAAAGGGGACTACTGCATCTGTAGAGGAGTTTTTATTCAGAGTTTTACAAAACAATTTTCAATTTTAATGTCTCAGTGCGGATATATGTAATTATCAAAAAGGATCAGTATTTTAGGACTGTAAAACATCCACAAGAACTTCAAATTACCAAACCTGGCAACTTTCAGATGTTGGTTTTCCCCTCCTTTGGCAAGCTGACGAATTGCTAGAATTGCTAGAATCAGAAGCCAATCTACCCAATGAAACCTATTAAAGAACCTTAAAGGACCATAAAAAACCTCTACCAATTGCTCTAGAGAGCCCACCACTCCAAGTGACAGTACTAGAGAAGGATGTATCACAAAATAAAAAGAAAATTCATCAATATCATACTGCCTGAAACTCCAGAATCCTTCACTAGAGACTGACTGCAGTGCTCCTGATCCTTTACAGTTGGTATGTATGTATGTATGTGCATCAGATACAGGTTTGTTTCATTTTTCAGGGAAACTGTTGGCTGCAGAAAACTAAAAGATGGCTGCTCAACTCACGATCCAAAACCACTCTGAGGAAATGAACCTCTCTTCTCCTAAGGACCCAGCAGTAGAAATAAATGTCTTATTGAGGTACATTACTTGTAGAGAAAAAGAAAATCTGTTAAGAGTCGTGGGTTTGTACCACCATCTCCACAGGGTGGGACCATGATGGAAGGCAACATGGGCATGACCTGCTGAGACCAGGCTTTCGCTCAGCAGTGTGGGAAATGACATAGGGGGCGTAAAAGGTGGTAGAGATCTCTTTAGCTACTGAGAGAGACGCAAGAGCAACTGGACCATGTTGTAACTCTTGCTTCCTTTCCTTCCTTCACTGTATTCCTTGCCTTCACCTCCTCAATCATTTCATTGCCTCTGTTCTCCTCCCCTCCTATCTTCATAATCAGAGGATATGGCTCCTCACAGCAAGCAAAAACAGTATTTGTGACTGCAAAGACTACAATCAACTTCTTATCCACAGTGGTGGGAGGCTGCATAATGAAACACAAAACCAACACGTAACACAGTTTCTAAGACATACCAAGCTATGGGATACAGGGGGCTCTTCAAAAAGCCAGACGGTGTCTAAGCATGTCTTATTATCAAGATTCAGCTTTAGCCCTAATGAATCAGAGCTACTTCCTACAGAGTCACTTAGGTACCTCCAGCTTTTTCTGCCTGGAGACAGCTCAAGTGTTTCTACATCCAGGACACACAGCTAATCTACAGTCAAGATAATTAAGAGGCAACTGCATTAATAAATTAAAATAAATTCATTAATCCAATAACTGAATTCATTAAAATTCACTGTCAGAAATCATCTGCAAATGTTTTGTAAATTACTCCTATCAAGTATTTCAGAAAATAAGTAAGATAACCTGCAAAGAGTTTTCTGAAGTTCAGATATTGCCAGATATATATACACACACAGAGACACACAAACTGGCCTTCATCAATTATATAACCTAATAGGAAAATGTACTATATTTAAGAATCGATACAAGGTATAGATTTGAACTACTAACCAATAATTGACAGCACACTAAGAAGAGGCATACTGCTGAGCAGCAACCTGTGGAAACGTATTTTGGTAAGGGAACTAAAAAATATTTTAAACATTCCAAGGGCCGGGGGGGGGCAGGGATCTAAAATCAGCAATTAGCAGTGGAATACTTCAGAACTCCGTATTATTTTCTCTTTTTTTTTTTTTAATTATACAGAAAAAAAAGTGTTAAAACAAACAAGGGACACACAATCACATAAATTATGTATCCTACCAGGTCTATATGGTTTTCGCTTCCGTTTTTTAATCCCATCAGCTCCTTCTGCCACTTTGGAATCATCATCCCCAGCTTCCCGTTCTGGGCTGGAATCTGATTTTCCATCACAATCCATAAGATCACCTTCTGCAAAAAAGAAGCAATTGTAACTTTTCCCTGGAAAAGGGAAAGAAGGTATTTTTCCAGAATTTCTGTATCTGACTGATTTCTGAGAAACTAACTGAGAATAAGAGATTTTTCAAAGGGGTGATAGATACCCACACTCTCCAAACACTTCTGGGAAACCCACTCTATCTATACATAAAGACCCAGTATATACATCTCCTGTGAGATGTTGTCTACATAAAACCAGAGAATAAATGCTATAGTTACCGTATGTGAATCTGAGGAATTTTTTTGGCGTCCCTTTCAGAAGCCTGCGCTATCACATTTTCTAAGTGTCTGAGCAATTTCTAGCCATACACCAAGGAATAGGCATACAACCTCCCATGCAAGATACACTTTGTTTTGTTTACCGTTGCCCTAAGTTTTGTTTAATAGCATTTGTTTTTACTGAGAAGACAGACTGAAAAACTGCAGCCTGCACTTGGAAGGTAATGTATAATAACTCTTAGTTTAGATGGGTTTTGACTTGAAGCTGTGTGACTGACTGAAAGCAGAGGAGTTTGACTTACATAGTAGAAAATTCAGCCCAAAGGAATTACTCAGCCTTGAAGATGAAGACTGTAATTTGAAGTTAGAGTTTATATTCTGTGGGAAAGCAGGGTAGAAACAGATGTGAAGTATGATGGCATTAAAAAGCCTTTGGTGTTCAAGAGAGAGTTAATTCTGTTTCTGATATTCCCAAAATGTCAATACTATAATGACCTTACATCTTCATTTTATTGTAAAGCTTTTGAAACACGTTAAATATACCCTTGCCCCTGAAAAGGTATTGGAGTTCCATTTCCCTGCTTTGGATCTAGGTGTATAATTATATATGGTCTAAAACCACATACAGTTGTAAGAGGGAGAAATACTGTTATTAACAGACAGAGCTGGACTCTTTCACACCACTTCTGCTGTGGTAGAAGTACAACCCTTGCTTTTCCACAGGCTGGGTCACAGACCAGACCTTCCCATCGATGCAGACTTTTCCGAGCTCTACTAACAAAGCTGGTGGCTTGGCAAAGGCAGTCCCCACTGACGACCACAGCCAATTCCCTTCTCCCTTAAGAGCATGGGTAAGCTCTCTTTGCAACGTGTCCACTGCTGGCAGAGGAGAAACCCGCTTGAGTGCTAACGTGTTCTGCTATAGAAAGCAGTACGCCGAATGCTAAACCCCACAGCGGTCCTTCCCAATTTACTTACAAAGCATAGCTCTACAAACAGTAGCAGAAGAGCCACCTTAAGTCTACCAAAGCTGAAGCTCCCAGAGCAAGCTGAACTTTTAAGTGGACTTTAAAACATGGAACACCTGATGAAGTGCCAAACCTGATGAAAACCTACAGATGAGATGGTAAGAAAATTACCATGAGCTCAGTTTTCTCAGATATAGCCTCTTTTTTCCACCTGCAACTTTAGAGTGGAAGTAAGGGTTATTCCTGTTTGCCTGGAATTACTACACTATGTTGCTCCAATCAAAGCTATGGCACAGCTTTATTCATCCTGGTACTCAAACAAAAATTTCAGATGTTAAGAGAACAGGCACTGATCCACTCTACAGAGCACATGTAGAGCCTTCTAGGAAACCCAGCCAATCTACCATGTACATGCTGTGCTGTTACTGTCATATACATCAATGTGCTCTAACTCTCAAAAAGGAGACGAAAGGTGATCAGAACCTAAATTAAAGTCTGTGGAAGCTTCGGCTCTCCCTTTCATACTCTGCTGTTACATTTATATATTTTGTTATCTAGTCGAAAAGGGATACCTATAAAAGCCAAGCAGCAGATAACGAAGTTAGACAAAGTTATACAGAAAATAGGCACACGTTTGTAAAAGTAAAAATGATTAACCACTGAAGAACAACAACAAGGGAAGTGGTTAATTCTCTATCTTGATGCCTTCAAACCAAAATGAAAAGCTTTTTTGCTTTCAACAACCCGCTTGATGGACTACATGAAAGTGAGATGAAATTTCAGACTCAGTGTAATGCTAGGATAACGTACCAAACCCTGTGAATACTGAAGGAAAGGAAAGAAAATGTCATGGTTTGGGACAGAAAAACAACTAGTTAACTAGTTTTAAAGCTTATAAACAAATAAAGGGAACCTATTATAAAAAAAATACACTTCTAGTCAACAGCAGAGGGCAAGAATGTGCTAATCAAACAATGGGAACAATACTTGCATCAACAAGTTAACAGGGAAACTGCACTCATAGTTAAACTACCCAGTTACCTCAAGTACACTCTGTATCTAAAAAAAGCTTTTTATGACATTTAATCTGATTAACAACAAGGCAATGTTGCATAAACAGAAAGTGCTTTAGACTGTGGTGAGGTGGGGTGTCTATGTTCCTCTCCCAACAGACACCTGCATGACTAATGTAATGACTTTCACACGTGCCGTTTAAGTAAGCCTTTCCCCAGGCCACGGATTAACACCTGTTCTATCAACACGCTTATTAGGATGTACAGCCAGAGCACGGCAAAGAGGACAGGAGAATGGTATTGCACCATGCTGGCTGCTGTTCCTAGTGTTGAAGAACGGGGATTTGAAGAGTAGGGCTGGCTGCTTCTACATGCTTTTCCCACTCTCATCTCCCACCTTCGGTCTCCTCTGGCTGGGGGTGCTGTGCTTGCTCAGCTGTGGGAGAAGCAGATAAGACAAGTACTGGTGGCCCTGGGACTTGGGAATTTTTGCTCCATGTCTAGACTTCTGGTGGAAGGAGCTCTCCCAAGGGCTTCTACCATTGACTGAAATGTCATCCCCATACGCAGGGATGTGTGTGGGTTGGCAAGCATTAGCCCAGATCCCTTCAACTCTCATCAGCCTTGGAGGCCACAAAAACACTGTTAAATCTTCCCCTCCCTCCATACTACACAGATACCCCATCCTGGAACCTGAGACCCTTCAGGTAGGGCTCTTCAGATGTCGTCATCTACTTGAACTAGAGCAACACCCAGAATTCACTTCCAAACTCAAATTTTGTCTCAAATTCTACTTTGGACATGAGAACACACAAAACGTTCATTTCATCTATGGAAATAGAAGGGAATAATTTTTTTTCCTTGGACTCTCAGATCAGCCCACCCCATTTCTTTCAGAAAAAACAAATATTCTCAAAGAGCTTTTTACTCCACTTTCCTCTTGGTTTTAACTACCAGCATTACAGTGATCCAGACGTTGCTTTGCCAAGCCAACATTACCTCTTTCAAACAGCATTCGCACTAAATTTGACAGCCTCAAAGTACACCTGTACTCAGTGAGTGCATAGTATTTCCCACAGATAACCCAAGGATTAGACAAGAAGACAACTCATATTTCCAGTGTTGCCAGCCTTAGAAAGGTGAGTTTCCTATAGGATGGATGACCCATAAACAGAATAACAAGAAAAATCCCTGAAATGGACCACAACGAGCCATGACTATTGCCCAAGTAATTTCATAGAATCGCAGAATTATCTAGGTTGGAAGAGCATTCTGTACAGAACATATGAGTATCAGTATAATAAAGACTCCCAGGGACATCTGCAACATACACATGTACTGCAGCACTCTAGCATACAAGACATGCCAAAAGTAGACTGTACCTCTACTGTCATCCATCTCCCCATCTCTTGAGTGTTCTGACTGGGCATCTGGGGGTGTCTGAAGCACAGCCACACTGTTCTGATTTATAATTTTCAGTTTGAGCTTTGGTTTCGTCCGTTTTCTTCTTGGTACTGTAACAGTTAGGCTCTGTAACTGAGACATGCCGGATTCTGTCAAGCAGACACCATCCTGGGTGTATGTCTTCGGTGGGTCTATAAAAGTTAAATTAATCATAACAGCAATATAAAACTCTTTAATTTACAAGTCTCAGATTTTTAGGAATAGCACTTTAAAGAGTTAATAATCCCCATGTATGGGGCTGATTCTTGAGTGAGGAAATTGGTATAAATAAAACAGATATCTGATACTGTCTAACACATTACAGTTACAGCTTTGTAATTTAGAGTCTGATGTCAAATCCAGCAACAATCCATTAAATTGCCACAAAACAACTTACATCAAGGACTCATTAGAAAGAACAATTTGATTATGGATACTGGTGCCTTGCAGGGTATTTCTGTATCCCTGGCACTCCCAAAAAACTGTGCAAGTCTTAGTTTGGGTCCCCGTTGCTTATTGGCCAAGGCCTTCATCCAGCCCTCAGCACTGTACTTTCATCTTTAATTACCTTAAGCTCCCAGAACTCTTGGTAACTCAGGCAAATTTTTAGCCCTATTTTATAGGCAGACAAAACCCGAGGTCTATCAAGTGAGCGGCTCAAGATCAAATTGGAAATCATGGGTAGAACCCAAGTCTCCCAAGACCTGCAAGACTGCTTCCTCCTCAGGCTGTTACATGACAAATGAGTCTACCTATAAAATCTTGACATTCCTTAATTCACCATGTAGAAAGGTGCTGTCACCTGTGTTGGGGCCTTGCAAGTGCAGGTTTGGGAATTACCAAATAATGAAGAGGCTACAGTGATCATTCTGCTCTTTGCAGCCAATTAAACAACAACTTGGTAACATGGTTTTGGAAAACATATAAACATCATAACTTTTGTTCCCTTTAACCAAAAATATTTTCTTATGTAACATCTCACACCTCAAAACACAGCTGGTTCTGAACACAACTCTTCCCAGATGACTGTTTTCTTACTTTGAACTAAAAAACAGTGTTTGCTTTAAAAAAAAAAAAATTAAAAAAAAAATAAAAATCGCATACACTTTTTCAGATTGAAGATTTGAAGGGAGAACCTTCTCTCAGAACTACATTTGGCGGTATTAAATGGAAGTTGTTGGATACTATCATTACAAAAAGTGACTTGTGAGTAGGCTTATCAAGATTATAAATTCCTAGCACAAACGAGACAAATACAGAAAAGTTGCGTCCTACAGTTCGAGCCTGTAAACATTTGTGTACATGCTTGACTCAGCCCCGCTGTGTTATCACTGCTAATATTAAGGCAAGTAACTAAGTCTGCAGGATCAAAGCATAATTTAAAGTAATTATTATAGCGCAGGTATAACAGGCAAAAGAGGAGAAATAAGAGAGAATGAGAAAAAAAAATGAAAAGCATGCTGCAGTAACTCAAGGATAGTTAATGTGGTGTGTTATAAAATCACAGAAAAAGGAATTTTTGTGTCATGTAAAAATATACCCTTAAAAAATGCTAAATGATCAAAGATTAAGCATTTACATTCTTTACCTAGTTCTTTTGATTTTGAAATAATCTGAGCTCCAACTGATGAATCACAACAGTCCAAAGAAGGCACTGAAAAATATAAGGAAAATAATTTCAACTTTTAAAAATGGTGACTTGATTTAAACTGAAACTATCAATTAATTTTCCTTCAAACAGTTCTGTTAAACTTCCTTATTTATACTGTTGGGAACATTCAGTAGCACCTTTCAAATAAAGTGCTTTTCAGCGCCACAGAAGATGTGACTACAAAACAAGCCTGATACAAACTGAAGTGCTCCAACTTCCAAGAGCCGAGAATGGCACTGGAATGGCACTGAACTTGATGGTAAATGATCTCCTTCTACTGGACCAAGAGCAAATGAATACACGGGATCTACTGTACTGGGAAGTAAGCTCTATACTAGTCATGGTGTCCAGGTTTTGCTGAGTTCAGCATGAAAAATGGGAGGGCTTTGTGAACTGGGTATCGACCACTGTCGTATTTCCCCAAGAAGGGGCAGGCACACTATGACAGCTTTGCACACAAGATTCCAGCTGTGTCTATGCTGTCAGGTCTCTTGTACAACACATACGAGAAACAAAATAAGGCTGATATATCTGAGAACAGATGATACCTGACCTGGTGAAGTTAGATAGGGTAATTCTTATTCAAGGTAAGAATATCAATAAATGGAACAGCAGAAACTCAGTTTAAAAACTACAGCTTGTGAGCTTCAGGGAAGCACTGGAACAGTGTATCTGAACAAACAATGATCAAAATGTCCTACAACACTACTCTTACTGTGGGTAAAAATGCTCTCCCCATCTGCCTTAACTACAATAACTGTAATCACACTTCACTAACCTGGGATGTGCAAACTAAACTTTTAATATTAGTAGTGACTTTACAGAGATAATGTAGACAGAGTAAGTAAAGTGAAAATTAGAAGCTTCTATCTCACAAACACTGAGAAGTAGAATCAGAAGACCTGTTAGTTTGGCACAGTTAGCATTACCATATAGTCAAATTTATCCACTTTTTCCTTTTTGCCTAGAAATCTTATCTGTGCTGAATTTAAGACAGGCAAACATCTGGAATATTTATTTTGCATCTGCCACACAAGATGAGAGGTGGGAGGTTCACTGTTTCTCAGACATGCCAGACCACTGCACAGGTGCTGCTGCTGACCATATCACACACAATATGGGAGTTGGGAACAAGACTAGGAAAAGCACAGACGCTTCCAACTAACAATTATTTTGCTAAATATAATAATGAGTATGAAATCTAGAGGATGCTTTCTAAGCATACAAAAAAATTTAAGGAAAGTGAAAGTCTGTCTTCAAAAACTATAATCCTTTAAAAGTTTTATGTAAGGTGTAACTAAAGTATATGATATCACCTATAGAAAACCAATATTCCATGCAATTAGTAAATGAAAGCAGCCTATAAGAATTACTGAAAAACTGATACACAGGAGTAGAAGGAAAAGACAAGGAAGAAAAGATATTGAAAATGAGATTTTGAAACACCGAGCTGGAGGGAAACAAAAAAATATGGGACAAGTTGCAGGATGGAAGATACTCAAAAGCACTGAATTCAAACAACAGAAAAAAGGCAGACTGTTAGAAATACAATTGAATAAGACATCATCTGTTCATTTAATTGGTTATAATTTACAAGGTGTTCTAAGACAGAGAGAGCGATTTTTGAATTGGAATCCAAGGTAAACAAAAAATTCAGAAAGACAGCTGTGAATGGGAATTTGAAATCCTTATTTAAAAGCCAAACAACAGGGAGCATTCTTCTGATCCAGGTCAGATTGTGAACAATTTTAGCTTTGAAGACTGAACAGAGTTGAAATAGTCAAATAAACAAGCTGATAGTGACAGAGGTGAGGCCTTCAGAGACCAACTCACAAAAGCTGCACAAACAAACAGATTTTGAAGACAGTATCAAACAGACTTCCAGAAAAGGAGCTAATTAGAGTGCAGATTAAGGATTAAAATCAATAAAATGAGCAACAGAGAAACACAGTACTATTAGAGAAAGACCGATCGAAGGGAAAAAATTAAAGATTGAACAAAAAAGTGCTTTCTAAGGCACTCAGCTGAAGTTTAACCAAAATTATCATGCTTATTTGCAAAAGTGTTTTAACATGCTGAATACTGCACAGCATTTAGTAGCTTCAGTTGAAAACACATAATTGCACAGAATACAATACAATGAGGAGAATCAGTTCCAAAAAGAAAGGGGTCTGCCATTTGTAAGGCTATAACAGAAAAGAACAATTCTAGGAAGAAACGAGATCAGCATAAGGGACAGAGTGAAACGGTTGATGTAGAAACAACACTAACAGAGCGCTATTGGATGCCTGCATAACTGTATGCATGACACAGGGATTTCTTTGTAAATACAGTAACTTACAAGAACGTAAGACTTGACATAATAAGCATGCTAAAGAATAAAAAATTCAAAAGTTAATTTCTTAAGACATAGTATTACGTTGCTTTTGTATCCTATATTTGTAAAGTACATCCAATTAAATTTCAGAATGAAGAAAAATTTAATTCAGTTTCATGACGACTGTTCCACATAACATGCATATCACTGGCAGTATCAAGCATCTCTAAATTAGTAAGTGATATGAACATCTCACTGCCTCTGCGGGCATGCATACTTGAGGCATAGGAGGAATATATGAACACGGCAGCTACAATAAACTGTCACCGGATCAGTTGTAACTCGCTGCAGAAAACCAGGCAGAGCTGGTCCCTTTGCCTCCCACAGAGAGAGAAAAACAGCACTAAGGGAGGAGGAAGCTGGAGTATGTGGATGGAGAGAGGATGGGAGTAAGTGAGGAAGGGATGAAATTTGCAGATGAGGCATATGACATACAAGGGCAAACTATAGAAGGCAGAAGTGATGGGTAGATGGTTGAGAATTGCTTGTCTAGGAGTGAACATAGATGAGAGATGCACACAGCTCTCCTGAATGTGCAGGAATTACAGCACAGAGGAAAAGCTGCTGCTACCTAGAGCAGCTGCTTGCGCCCAGTCATGACAATATTCACGCAATCTAAATTAGAAAAAAAATTTTCTACAAGGCACAGCAATACATTGGGGGACATATGTTACAACTTGAGACCACACTAAAAGGAACTTGATGAAACACTGTTGAGAGATTATTATTTCAAGAGAATCCAGTAATGAAGGTTTATGGTATACTACTACAGAGCAAATCTTAACCACATTCTGGCTTTTGATATTTATGTATGTTCAAGGAGAAAAAAAACCTATTTATCTTTTATTTCTGTTTCCTGAAGAAGACGACTTTGTAAGATTATCAGATATGGTAAGATGAGATAGGGAAGAGCTCTTATTAAAAGTTTCCGTTTTCTGAAGCAAGAAAAATGGAAGCTCTTTCTCAATACCTACATGCTGGAAGCATTTACTCTTTAGTAAACCTACAATGTACTGGTAATTTACTAGGTTGAGGGGCTCTTGCTTCTTCTAGAAAGAAAGTAGTTAAAAAGCTTGTAATAATACTTGCAGCACACCTGTGATACATCAAATGGAACGAGCAAGAATCATCCCAATAAGAATCCCACAATATGGTACATTTTAAGAAGCTTTCTACTGTTAACTAACATTTATTTCTCTAAGTTAATCAAATGCTAATTGTTCTCACTTTGAAACAAAAAAAAAAATAGAAAATTTTCAAAGGAGTTGTAGAAGAATTAATGAAAGACCGAAACATTTCATAGAAAAGTACATGCAAGTATTTCCATGAACATGCATCAAATGACATATTCAGACATGCAACTGTGCAAATGTACATGTGTTAAAGAGGTATTATACGTACTGAGTCAAAACATGAAAGAATAAGCAGAGAAACTTATTAAAAAAAACCTGCAAAGAAAGCTTGGGAACTCCCTAACAGGTCTTGCGGGACTGGCTCCTATTCCTTGGAAGAAAAATCTAAGCAACACAACGTCATGAAGGTGGGCAGGAAGTACTAACTCAGGGGCCAGCTTATGCCTGGAAGTGAAACACCTTTAATACCATCTTGTGAAGTTGTTCTGTCTTGCGAATTATGGGCTTTAATTCTCTCTAAAAGGCAGCTCTGCCAGCTTGAAAGAGAAAGGGAGTATTTCTTACTTGGACCTTTTTGTTTTACGTGCCCAAAGCTTATTATCAAAATAAACAAAAATCTCTGCTCTACCTGCAAGTTTGCTTTTCCCACTTACAAAACCTCTTTCTTTTTGAATTTGTAAAAGCAGAGCTCAAAAATGAAGTGACTTGTAGAAATACATAAGCATAAGTCATTCTTCTAATAGCGATAAAAGTGGGATACTTGGAAGTGATCCACAACCATGTGTAGTTGAAAAGGGAGTATATAAACCTCCAAGGTCATGTCAGTAAGTTACAATTACTGCCATGCTCTTATAAGGACAGGCCAGTCTAAAGGGACATTAGATGTGCTACTGAACTTTTCTGGGCAGACCTCTTGAACACATGCCTCATGATATCTTCAATCTTGATCAGGAAAGCCAATCTTACCAAACATCATCTTGCTGGATACAATTATTTCTTGAAACATTTGCTCAGTTCTTGTACCCTCCTCCTACCATACTCTCATGATACCCCAATAAAGGGTTAACGTGAACACTTTAACATGCTATCACGCTAAAACGGCTCTAAGTGTCAATGCTCTGTTAAAGTACCAGACTAAAGCAGAAACTCCCATGAGCTGACATGCAGGGAAAACAGACCTGGGATACCACCCCTGTAGCAAGACCATAAATCATCTAATAAGCCAATCTATTTGCTGACAGGCCACTCACAATAACAGTACCATCCCACAGAACCAGCTGCTGTAGCTGTGCTTAAAGAGAAAACTGCAGGAACCTCAGCTCCTGAAGTACCACTGCTACAGAACTGTGTAATACAGACTAACGAGGAAGCTGGTACAAATATTCGCTGACAACATGTGCGGAGAAGGGCAAAGAACTATACAGTTCAACTAACAAGAAAGTGGCAACTCCTGAGCAGGAAAGTATGGTGAATTCTTTTAAAGACCGCAGCCAGGGAGGGAAGCACTGGTCTTAAATACAGGGAGAGCTGAGGGAGTGCATTAATAAAACATGAGGGAGGAGAGGAAAAATGCTTAGATGGATTGCTGTTACAGCTACTGCCACTTCAGACAGCCTCAAAGTATTGAAATATAGAAAGTTTTAGCGCTTGGAATTGATTTTCAGATTCTTCTGCAGTTAATAACTTTACAGAACTGAGCTTTCTTCCTTCCACTTGACAAACTGAGATGCCTTTTACCCTTTCCATACCAAATAATTCTAGTCATTTACCCAAATTATCTTCAATAAATCTACCCAGAATTCCCCCTGCTAGGTTTTCTCTGGCCTTGCAGCCAATCACAGGAGGGTGCGGAAGAGCTGAGGACACTTCCAGAAGGCCTTTAAAATGAACACGAAAAATCTTGCTTCTACCATGAGCCCCATCTCCACCAGAGAAAAGAACCATAATACATTCCCAAACCTATTTATTGCAGTGTGCAATCCTGCCATTGGTTTCAATTATCTTCTTACCGTTCGTTGGTGGTATGTATGGCCTACAAATGGTACAGTCAAAACCCATATCAGCTATGTTTTCCACTTCCTCCTCTGTGTTTAAGTTCTGACAGATTGCATGCATCCATCTAGAAATTAAGTGGGGGAAAAAATACAATTTAAAGGAAATATGTGGTGTTTTAGGAGACCCAAATATCAGTATATGGTCCAAGTAAATGTGAAATGCTTGTTTAGTTTAAATTCTTTTAGGGAGAAATGATGATTCAGGTTCTCCATATACAGCATTCCCCTACGGTGGTGTGTGTTAAATACTGTATATACAGTATCAGATTACCTATTTCCCTTCACAGGAAGGAAATCTCTACAAAACAACGTCCTGGAACCAAGTATGTCTCAGTATTATAATTTTCTCCCTATATTGCAATCATTTTAACTACTTACTTGATACAATGTAGATTTAGCTAGATCTAGCCTCACGACAATAGTCTTGAGAGGTAGTTTAGTTTTATTTTTACAGAGGGGGGAATAATGAGGCACAGAGTGATTAATTAATTTGCCCAGAGTTGTATAGTTAAGTCTGTGGTACAACTAGGAATGAACTAATGAGAGACTTCTGAGACTCAAATCCAGTGCTCTTTACCACAAGACCATTCCCTTCATCTTTATGCTTTTACATTATGGGGAAAAAAATTAAAATAAGCCTTAAACAGGAAAAACCTCTAAAATATTAGAAATCCTTACCGATCACATTGTCTACACTGAATTATAAGGTCTTCATCCCTGTAAGTGCGATAGCAGATTGGGCAGGTAGATAAACTTGCGCAGGGAGCACACTGTGTGTAATTATTTTGCCATTCACATCTTAAACCTGGAGAAGTTGCTCCACAGTGTCTGCACCAAACACACCTGCAGAACAGACAAAATGATCTATTACTTTCAGTTCACAGGAAGATTATTTTGTAGCTGTAAATCCTCCCTACTTAGAACTGGGTGAGTAATTAAGTTTTAGATCACTAACCACTGGGGGGTGGGGGGGAATTCATTTCAGGTCAAACAATATTTTAATTGAATGATTAGATTTTGAACATTACCAACATTTTTTATACTTTTTAAATAAAGTTCCTAAGTAAGAATTCCCTTAAGTCTGCAAGAACAGGCAGATGGGTGTTTGTAACAGCTCAACAGGTCAATGCAGTTCCTGCTTCCAGTTGCCATGCGCTTTGAGATATGGAGACTTAACCATGGTGAAATGTCTAGTCAGTCTGTGTTTCACCCAAGTAAAACGAATCGTTTTCAGAGGGTTTTATTTTGAGAACAATTTGGTGAAGCACCCATTAATTTTTCCAACTGAACACTGGAATGAACGTTCCAATGAACGTCAATTGGATTTTCTTTTTTTGGCGAAGAGTTTTAAAAGAAAAATTTTGTCCACCTCTGTTTACATGGGTTTTGGCATGAAGAAACAGTATTAAGAGGAGATAACAGTTTCCCTATTAAATTGATAATTGAATGAAACAATTCAGAAGTATTTTGTTTGCTTTGTTTAATACACCTGACTTAAACACAATTAAAACATTATTACAGTTCAATTGACATCGCAAATACGAAGTGACAAAAAGAAACAAAAGAGGCCAGTAGTCAGTATTTCTGACCCCAGAACCAAACACACCATTTGCACTTCCAGCCTCCCTTTGGAACTGTCTGCAGGGGTGGATCTAAGCAATACGTGTGGTAGCTGATATCGCAGTCGTCACAGAGAAGCAGTCTTCCTGGATCTGTCGCTTTCCCACAGGCTTCACACACTGTGCACTCCAGGCACCTCCAACCTTTGCTAAGCACCACTTTAGTAATCTGCAAATGGCAAGGTGACAATTATTTGAAAACTGCCCTATGAGGTGCGATCGTTGTATAAATTAAGGTCTGGCTAGGGGAGCACAGGATGCTCTTCTGTGCACACGATCTACACCACAAGTTTCTGAAGCTTCAATATATGGGAATGGGTTAAATAGAAAGAAACTGTAATTACTGACATCTGATACTGTTCCAGAATATAATTTATTTGGATAAAGTAGCATAACAGAGACTATATATTGCACTGGATCTACATGTAGGACAGTTTACTCCTTACAGGAGTAGCTGGTCCTGTGGAGATGAAGGAGAACACACGGTTGCTTTTTTTTCAGCTACATAGTAAAGCCAGGATTCAGGTCACTACAAATCCTGTATCCTTCCTAAATTATCTGTGATAGCCAGTGCTGGGGTTTTAGTCATCTGAAGCAAACAACTAATTTATTCTAATTAATATATAATGCAAGAGTAGTATATAAACACAAAGCCAAACTGTAGTTGCATTACAAAATGCCATATGCATATTTCAAGTACATTTAAAATAAAGTTTTGTGACATGTTTAAAAAAATCCCACTTTTACATAGATGTACTTATATAATAAACAATATAGAGTGAATATATTGCAGTAAATAGCTTATTATGTGCTTGCTAAGTCATCTCATACCATTCAAACTTCATTTTCACACATTCTCTCCCAGGCTAATGAATGTAAAATGTATTAATTAACCACTCCAACTGCTGTCAATTCTGACAGCCAACAGACAAATTGAATCAACTAAACCTTATGCCCCTAGTAAATGAAGATGCAGTATAATTTTTTCTTTTTTTAAAATTCTGCTTGTATTTAGGTTTTAAGCTTGTATCTCAAACTGTTATTTTAACCAACTGCTGGATAATCAGTGCTATTTATGGTTGCGAAATTACAAAAAGGTTAATTTCTCTCGAGGCAATGCATACTATAAAATGACATTTAATTAAAGTCTTTCACAAGTCGCATACAAATAATGGTCACATTAGCTGATGAATATCTAACAAGTTAATGACTCCCCTAATTACCACAAAACCAAAGGCAGCATAGCACTATTAAAGTACAATATGAAAACAGTGTAATCAAGTATTTTTTTTATGTAACAACAGCACTCACCTTAATACTGACACAGTATGGATGGTAACACTGACCGCATTGAGAACAGGCAAGCAACCTGCCCTCAGCACCTTGGCCAAAACTCCCACAAACTACGCACATATCCTGAAGTGACAGAGAAAAGCAGATTTTCAGCACGTGCCAGACACTAAATTCTGAAAACATGTAACTGAAATCCAAGTAACCTGCTGTATAATTTAACACCTAACAAGGACATGCATTTACTTTTCTCTAATTAAAAGCAGAGAAACAAAATGAAAATACAGTAACTATTATCCTAACCTGATGGAGAGTGAACTTGTCACTGTTAGAGAAGAGGACAACTGTATTATGCATTGAATTTTCTTCCTCATCTTTATTAGATGAAATATCCATAGTTGTGACCTGTTAAAAAACCCACAAAACATAAATAGCAAGAACAACACATTTTCTAAGATGTGAGACAAGATGAAGCTTATTCTCTAAATATGTTATTTTAATAGTACCAGAGAATACAAGCTTTGCAAATAGTCTTGCATACAGTATGAACTTTCATAAAAAGCTATCTTTATCAGCAATTACTGTATTAATTCACATTTTCACATCAGTACAAGCATCATCACTATTTCAGCTTTACAGACACTCTCTTTCTCTCCTTTGTTCACCTTTACACACTACCCCATTGCACTTTAAAGTGGAACTGGAAGAGGCAGTCTTTCTAAACAGAAATTGTCATACTGTGACCAGTCTGCACTGTTCCCTACATATAAACACTGAAGTTCTCCTCATTGAAAAATTAATTGCAGCAACATACTTTTGAGTATTAATTCAAAGAGCAATTGCAGAAATGTCATTTGTCCCATATTGCCTAAAATCTGGTTTAGCTAATGTTCCAAGTATGTCAGAGGAATAAGCAAGAGTTCTAAAGTTACAAGGGTTAAGATACTCTCCATAAGCAGTTTCTTTATGGGGCTTATCTATTTGGCCCATAAAAACTTGCATTCAACCTTGAATGGCTGTTTTCATCTCAATCCATAAACTTACTGTAGACAGTCGCTCTCTCTTTGATCAAGAGATTGTTGCTCTGACCTGCCCTTTATTAATTCAGCGTATACATGTACATATAACTTCTCAGGAAAAAAAAGAAGAAAAAAAGACTTCCACCATGTTCTGACTCCCATGCAAATCTTGCTATGCAGAATTTGCTATGCATGAATTTAAGTTAAGAGGCCTAACTATTTACTCTCTGAAACAGTAGCAGCCATGGAAGTTGGGAAGGTAAGAGCACACAGTTCCACATAAAAGAATAAATCCATGATAGAGAACTTTGTTTTACCAGCTGTTTTAATTTTAGAAATGTGGATTATTTTAAACACAGTTTACATCTTACACAGATAGTTTTGTTTAAATAATAATTTAAATATTTTACAAATCCAAACATCACTCTAGAGGCAAATGTGAATACCGCTAAGACAGCTACAGGAATCCTTCTGATATACTGTTGCTGAAAACCAGTGTTTACTGAGAAACAGCTAAAAAGGGGATATATTGTTAACATGTTTTAATTACTGTATGGTTGAGAGCACTGCAGCTGTAACTAACTAATTAACCAAAAAACACCCAAAACACCTCTTGATAGGTTCAGGGAGAGCTTTTTCCTCACATGTATTTCCACAGGTTCCACAAAGTTCTTGGAATTGCTTGCATATACAAAAGAGCAGAATCTGAAGGACTGAACCACTGCAATTTTGATGCTTGCTAAATGCCAGCCATGACCCAGCTAGGGTTAACCTGTAGCCACCTTCTTCCCCATTTCCAGGATATACCAACATATTTCCAGCTGTGTGTAGTTGTCCACCGGTCATGATCCCATGCCGAGTAAGAATCAGTTTGCGCAAAGGGGCTGAACATACTCCCATTTCAAACATTTAATTGGCAAAACCTTTACCTGTCCCGCATAACATCCTGGTCTCTAAAACAGTTGCACTCAAAGAGTTGTAATGGACAACTCGGTCGATAAGGAACTGGCTGGACAGTTGCACTCAAAGAGTTGTGGTCAATGGCTCGATGTCCAAGTGGCATGCAGTGATGAGTGGTGTTCTTCAGGGGTTTGTACTGGGACCCGTACTATTTAACATCTTTGTTGGCTGAGGTTAAACCCTCAGCAAGTTTGCCGATGACACCAAGCTGTGTGGAGCTGTTGACATGCTGCAGGGAAGGGATGCCATCCAGAGGGACCTGGAGAGGCTTAAGAGGTGGGCCCGTGACAACCTCATGAAATTTGAACAAGGCCAAATGCAAAGTCGTGCACATGGGCCGGGGCAATCCCATGCACAACTACAGGCTGGGCAGAGAATGGATTGAGAGCAGCCCTGAATGGCTTCAAACTGGAAGAGGGTACATTTAGATTAGATATTAGGAAGAAACTTTTCACTATGAGGGTGGTGAGGCACTGGAACAGGTTGCCCAGGGAGGCTGTGGAGGCCCCATCCCTGGAAGTGTTCCAGGCCAGGTTGGATGAGGCTTTGAGCAACCAGGTCTAGTGGGAGGTATCCTTGCCTATGGCAAGGGGGTTGGAACTAGATGATCTTTAAGGTCCCTTCCAACCTAAACCATTCTATGATTCTATGAAAAGGCAGGTCTCTTGGTATTGCTACCTTCATCTACTCTGTCATGAAAACTCTGAAGCTGCCATTTACCTGACAAGTCACAGGATCAAATTTCTATAAGAATTGTGCAGAGTGATGCCCATTTTGTATTTATAGCAATTTACCTAACTCAATATCCTCTGTTCACTTACAAAAAATCTTAACAGTTTGTTCTATAAAACCCAGCTTCCTTTGAAGTACAAATTTGTGTTCTGTAACACAGAATCACAGAATAGTTTGGGTTGGAAGGGACCTTTAAAGATCATCTAGTCCAACACCCCTGCAGTGAGCAAGGACACGTTCAACTACATCAGATTGCTCAGAGCCCCGTCCAGCCTGACCTTTAATGTTTCCAGAGATGAAGCATCTACCACCTCTCTGGGCAACCTGTGCCAGTGTTTCATGGTAAAAAAATTCTTAGAATCATAGAATGGTTTAGGTTGGAAGGGACCTTAAAGATCATCTAGTTCCAACCCCATTGCCATGGGCAAGGACACCTCCTACTAGATTGGATTGCTCAAAGCTTCATCCAACCTGGCCTGGAACACTTCTAAGGATGGGTCCTCCACAGTTTCCTTGGGCAACCTGTTCCAGTGCCTCACTACCCTCATATCTTCCTTATGTCCATCCTAACTCTACCATCTTTTAGTTTAAAACCATTACTCCTTATCCTATCGCAACAGGCCCTGCTAAAAAGCTTGTCCACATCTTTCTTATAAGCCCCCTTTAAGTACTGGAAGGCCGCTATCAGGTCTCCCTGGAGCCTTCTCTTCTCCAGGCTGAACAACCCCAACTCTCTCAGCCTGTCCTCATAGCAGAGGTGTTCCAGCTCTCTAATCATCTTTGTGGCCCTCCTCTGGACCGACTCCAACAGTCCATGCCTTTCCTGTATGTGAATGCCTCCAATTCAATAAGGTACCTATGACCAGCTGGAGTGGAATTCACCCTGTATGTTTAAAATTACGTATTGCTTACAAATCTTGACCATTCAAAGCTTTAAAAGGGAACAATAACTTGTTCTTTTCCCAGATCACAAATACCAGAGTATTCCAAGAAATTATTGCACAGGCAGCAAAAAGTGGCACAATGCTGTATAAACTCAAACAGATTGCCTGTAAGAACACAAAAAAGCAGCTCTAAAGAGAGTTGGAGGAATTACTTCATAAAGACATAAAAATGAGTAAATCCTCCTCCGAACACGAGGAATAGGATGCCTCTCAAAATCTGCAGGGCTGATTGATAATCAGACTTTAAAAGGCATGTTCAGAGAAGCCAAGTTCACAACAGGAAAAAAACCCAAATTTTTTGCAGTCCAGATTTCCAAGTTTTTCATACCAAAATCCCTCTTCTTAGGAGGAGCAGACCAAGGCTGTGTAAGATTTAAGAGTTTTAAAAGGATTTCAAGTATGAAATGGCTTAACTATTAACTTCAGTGATCAATGACTTGCTTAGAATCACTTCAGTGCCATAGGAATAGGAGATGGCAAGTGTAACTACCATTTTTCGCAAAGGTTTCTGGGGGGAAGCCACGTACTGTCCTACAGAATAGCTGACATTTGATCATAACAGAAATTACAGCCACATTAATATACATTATATTTTGTTAAAGAGTCAAGGAAGCTCTAATTATGGTAAAGCAGGACCTATCAGAGCTCTCTGAAGGAGTCGGCAAGCCTGGGGACAGGGAAATCTGACTGATGTAACTAACTTCGTTACCAAATTCTTTTTGAAAGCCCTTCACCAGTGCTCCTTAAAAAAAAAAGGTAAACTGACACAAAATTAGAGGAATGGTCCCTATATCGACACAAGACATGAAATAAACAGTAGAATAAATTATCAGTTTTCTGTGTAGGAGAATAGCACTAGTGGAATCTGACAGGGATGTCTGCTAATAGGCTGTGGTTTTCAACACACGTGTGCAATCTGAAAAATCAAGCGAGGAGCAAGGCGACAAAGCTTGTGAACAGTATTAAGATATTCAGAGTAATAAGAAAAGAAAGACAACTGTGAAGAACTGCACAGGAACTTCATAAAGCTGACTGCTGGGCTATAAAAAGGCAGATGAAAGTCCAAAAAGTAAAAAAAAAAAAAAAATTAGTATGACAAAACAACTGACAAGGATGTTCAAAAATATGGAACAGCTTCCATACAAGGAACAACTCAAAATACTGGGATTCTCCAGACTAGCAAGGAAAGAGTGGAAGGAAAAGGAGGAGAAATGATGGAGATGTATAGAAACTGAGTGGCATGGACAGAAGAGGTGAACAGAGAACAACTCTCCACTCCCTCTTCTGTAAAAGCACTAAGGAGCAGGCAGTGAAACCAGCAGGCAGCAATCTAAAGTAACAGGCTGATGAGCTGTAGAACTAAAAACATTAATGTGGTTTCCAAATGTTTTTAAAAGTGAGTAGACAAATTCATGAAAGAAAGCTCCAACACACACTGCCCAAGACAAAGATGCCTCCTCCTGTTCAGCAAGTCCCCCAGCCACAAACTGCTGAAGTGTCTCCTTCTCTAGGCCTCTTCTGTTTCTGCACTCTTCCCTCAGTGCTCAGTTTTGGTCCTCTGGGTAGAAGAACCTCTGGCATGATCTGCTATGGCTGCTGTTACACTCTTATACACAAGCCTTGCTCTACCCTCTGCAGTTGTTGCAGTGAGTGCTGCCTTTACCCAGCATGTTTTCCACCCGAAAAAATGGAAGGAGCTCCCAACAGTTTGTGCCTTTCAGTGGCAAGAGCAGCATAAAACTGCTTCAGGTCCATTAAGCTACAGTGCTCTAGTTCTTCATCACAAACACTTAGTAATAGCCAGGCTTTACTGAATACCCCTGCTTTTTAGTGCTCTTTGGTTTCATACAGTATTTTAATAGAAGAATTATAGCTGAACAGAATTATGTTACATTAACAGACTGCATTACAACTTAAAAATAAATGTTCTTACCCCTGGAATGACTACAGTCCCAACTCCATTTTTCAGTTTTGATCTACCTCTGCCACCTCTTCCTGAAAGACCCGCACCGCGTGGCCTCCGCTTCCCTGGGAATCCTGATCCACGGCCCTATTCAATATAAGATAACAATTTAAATGGGATATCAAACCTGTTCAATGCATTTAGGGAAAACATAAGTAAAAAAAACCACCCTATGATTCCAAGTGAGTATGAGACCATAATCACTAAGTCACTGCATAAATCGTTGTGAAATAACTTTAACTACTTACATGACGTAATACGATCACCTTTACCACCACTGAGAAAGCAGCCAAAACCAGAAATATTTATTTTCTGCTCAGGAATAAATGGAAATCGGAAATATATTTTTTTTATTTTTTTCCACAGTTGCAAAGTATCCAAAATAAATATCCTCTATTCTATGATTCATTTTTCTTTTCTTTTTAAACAGTCAGCTCAGACAGTCATTGGACTTCTGAATAGGGTCTGGACACTTGATTACTTGCAATCATAGATGCTTTTCTTATGCTATGAATAACGAAGAAAAAACTGGACTTTATTAGCAGTCAATCCTGCTCCTAAAGTGAAGCAGGAGCTGGCTCCATCAAACTCTCTTAATTCAGCAGATACAGAGAGAGCTTTTTATATTAATTATATCAATTACACTCAGATCAACATTCCCCATAACATGGTGTTTTTCTAACAAAATATCCACTTATTTGTAGACAGCTTCTTTTCCCCCCTTCCTTATTTTAGATGCAGATGTACAGTTGCGGCATTGTATGCTCCGGAGTATTCACAGTATGTTCAACTACAATTAACTGTGGAAAAGCAAGTATGTTTTTAATAATAATTACCTGATAGTAATAGCGTGACATAGTTTGAATTTCATTATTTTACTTTTGGTTTTTTGTTTTTTGTTTTTTTTTTAATTTAAAAATTAACTAAACACAAAGAGAATCCTTAATCCTCCCTAATCACTGCCAGAGACAAAAAGAACACATTCGCAATGTCCTTACATTCTGGCTGGTATATCAGACATCTTTACAACATGTTTCAGAGCCTCTGATCTGTATAACTGACAATAATTATGGCATATACTCAAATAAGCACTCTTCCTACTACGAAATAAGCAATGAGATTATTTATTGCATCTCAAATTTGTGAGTAATCTCGGCTCCTAATACAGCCCGACTCCACCCACAGAGTACCTAGATATGGTGCCTGTATACAAACGTTTGCTGGAAACTGGTTTTAGTACCAAGGCAAAACATTTACTCAATAAAACAATGCTGAAGGAACCACAAAGCTCCTTGGGGACGGTGTAGCCAACAGACATGAACAGCCTTTACTGATAGAGCCAGGAGTTCCCCGGATGGAAAGCAGCACTATGGGCTCAATATTACCAACAATATTTTTCAAATATGCCAACTCCTGTTTTAAAGAAGATATTAAAGTTTATGGTCACAATTACAGGGAGAATCCAAGCATCCCAATGTTAAAATTTTATTAACATTCATCCATTAATGGAATGAGAAATTAAATTGACTTACTCTTACACAAGGATAATGTAACACAATGCTTTTTTAGGAAGCAAAAGGAAGGATGCTACTGATGGCTGAAGTATTTATATGTACTAAGGTGAAAGAAAAAATGTTGTCCTTACATACATATCTGAAGTTAATACATATGCACACACAGGACACACAAGTGTCAATTTTTTAAGATGTAAACTCTTCTGGCGTGTTTCTTATTTTGCCTGTTTCAGACCAGATATCAGTATTGTTATTTTTACACAACTAGTAACAGGAATGAGCACATACTTGTATTGATGTTAATGCTGAATATTAAGCTGAAAATTAATGCTTGAAGCAGCAAAAGCTAAGCTAATGTCAAATTAAAATAAAACTAGCATGAGAGTTAAAGTGAGATGAAAATAAATCATTGGGAAGCTACAGCTATTTGTCAGAGTTTCATCATTTAGCTTTTTTGCCTTTATTTAAAAATAGTAATTCCACTTAGTTTCTTCAGGTGTTTTTAATGGTAAATGTCACTGTGGATATAAGCTTTGGTCTATCTAATCAGGTAGGAAAGTTGTTATTTTTTCCCCCATAAGCTAAAAATGATGTCACTTTGAATCCACTCTGCAAGATTTCTCCACAGCAACAAATACAAGACACCCTTCAGATCTCTGCTCCTTTCCGTGCCTGGCTCACCTTACTGCCAGTCTTAAGGACATTTTCCTTCTCAGGTAATTTATTTTGACAGCTATGTAAAGCCAACCACAAAAAGTAAAGTACTCGGCACACACACAAAATTGGTAATACAAGCTATTCTTTGCCATTGAAAACTGGGGCAATGCCATCATATTGTACACTCTGGAAAGCATACAGTTTTTAACCTGAAAGTTCCAGAGTTTCAGTAATTTTTTGAAGGCCTTAAACAGTAATAGAATGGAAGATTAATTCAGTTGTGAGATACAAAATTTCATCGTTAGTCTCTACAGCAGAAAGATAGCAACGGATACATGAAAATAAATTCAAATTATTTACCACTTTGATGCTCCAAATGGCACTGCCAGGAAGCTGTCTGGATTTAAAAATGTCCCGACCTTCTGAAATGTCTGGGGACCAGGAAGGTGGGCTGACTGTATTATTGGTACTCCAAGCCCCCTAGGATATGGTAGGTGAGAAAATAGATGTATAAAACTTCGCAACATAAAAAAAAAAAAAAAAAAAAAAAAAAAAAAAAAAAAAAAAAAAAAAAAACAAAAAANAAGAAGAAAAAAGCAAGCAACAAAAAAAATCTGAAAAGCAAAGCACATGCAGGCATAGGCAATTCTACGTTAACTTAAGCAGTCAATTAGTTCACTGAGTGAAGGAAGGTGGGTAATTTTTAAGTTCTCATTGAAACATACACTAAAACAAACATTAACCTCCAACTGATGGTTAAGTATAACAAAATGAGTTTTAAAAACAACGCGTAATACAAATCAAAAGCAAGCAATCATAACAACAAAGTAGATCCCTAAATTTTATTGCATCAAAAGGCAGTAGGTTGAGATAACATCCCCTTTTACACTTCAAATCACATTTTCAAAGAACAGATGGACTTAGTCAACTTCTGAGTCTCAACTACTGACAATCACAGCAACAACTAGTCTGAGAAGCGTGTGAAACAAAAGGAATATAAATAAACCACTGGAAAAAAAAGAAAAGAAAAACAGCCACGGTACTTAACAAAGTATCTCTTTCCTGCAAGTTTGCCACAAATAAGCCATAATAAAACCCCACTACTAAGGTTTTTTTTACCCCAGTGTTTTCATATTACACTGTGGTATCAAATTTTAATACGTTACTATATATATGTAATAATATGCATCCATATGGCGTACCTACAAACTCTTAAACTAATTTATTATCCCTATTTATATAGTTCTCATCATGGTGAGATATTGTGTCACTCATAAGAAGTATGGCAAAACAAGAACAAGGTGCTAAGATACATAAGAAAAAAACCCCTGAAGTTCCTGATACACATTAAAATCTGTGGAAGACTTCCTTGAACCCTGAGTAAAGACTTCAGGAGATAGCCATCATAAATAACTTCATTCTAAATTTACAGCTGAGAACAGTTGAAGGGTAATATATTTTCCCACTTCTATGTTTGTGAGAGTAAGAAATAGTGAATACCAAGATGAGAAGTAAAACAGATGAGAAGTATAGGTTTACCCTCTCCAGAATGACATTCAGCAATAGAATCGCATACATGATATGGAATAACTTTATGCGTACTAATAGTCCCAACTATTCACACATGCATAACTGCTCTCATGGGCAAGCCCAAATACATTTATGCCTTTGAATACTGGTCTATACAAGCATTAAGAAAAATGAGATAGCTTTGCAAAATGTAGTTTTTTTCTGAAATGAAACATTCTCCATCAAGAATGTGTGGGAAACAGTTTCTTTGGAATCAACAACTTATCAAAACATATATTCATCTCAGACTGTAAATTGGCATTTTGCTAACAGCTGCGCTGACTGAAAATAGGGGCTACCCCTCAACTGATTTCAGGCCAGAAGGATCATGGGCAAGACTTCCTTAAGCCACGTAAGGCATGGCTACATTAGCTCAATCTGCTGATGAAGGTGGGTATGAGCCAACATCTCGCTTACCCTCGAGCAGATGAGGAAAAGCTCATATGACGCCTTCTGCTTGCAGAGCTGGGTAGGGAGTAACCTACAGCTGCTCAGATAGCTCAGTATTCAAACTGGCACAAAAGCCTAGAAGCTGCATTTTAAAAATGCCAGCGTTGTCCAAGTGGCACAACCCACAGTGTGGACATGATGGTATTCAGTATAAACCTGCTTTCTAGGAGTTAAGTTATGCTTGCATGGGAAAGGGAACATAGACAATATAGCACTTTAGAAAAACCAAAAAGACCCACCACTTTACAATTTTGTCTGCATAAGGGGGTATGTAGACACACAACCTATAAACTGCTTAGTGGCCAGAAGATTACCTCTGTGTTTTCAACTTCGCATCGTTGTCCTCCCCCTGCCAAGGTGCTTCCTAAAAATACTCCAGCTGAACTGCTAGTGCCAGCAACTGCTCACCTGCACTTGGGTTAAAGTGAGTATGCTTGATTAAACAGCTTACATTGTAAGATTTTGCTATCCCAATTTTTTGCTTGTCTTCAGTTAAATGGTTATCACGCAGATAACTCGGCAGATCAAAAGGATCAGCAACGTCTAACAGGGGAATAGTGTTGGGCAGAAACCTTCTGCACCTGCAAAGCTAGAGATGGATGGCAGCCCTTGGTCACATTCAGGACATAAGGGCATAATATTCATGACATAACATGGGCACAACCGCACCAAGTCAGAAATGGGCAGAAAGAAAGCAAGCAAACTTCCACAGAAACGGAGGTTTGATACACCTACCCAAACACACTCCTGGGGTGACTCCTCTGAAACACGTCACTCTCTCCCTCTACCTGTGTGGAACCACCCTGGGCTTCCTGCATGGTCAGCCAAGGGAAATGGGTGTTTGCAGAAGGCAACTCACTGCATGGGATGGGAGGTGTCAGATTAGTCTCACCCTACATGCCCCCACTTCTTTCCAGCAGCTCTAATGGGAACCCCAAGGTGACTACAGCAGATCCTCAATACCGCAGATATCTGCGGCTGGGTAAATTCCAGTCCTCGAGCCTGCAGCAACTTCCACCAGGCAGAAACGGCAAGACAGAAGTCTGACCTTGTTATATCAAGAGCACTGTAGTTTATTAGTCAGTTCTCTGTCCAAATCTCACGCGTTTACCTAGCACTGCCACATTAGTTAGCAACTACATCAGCATGTTTGTGGCAACAGGAAATTTAACTTTACCATGCTAGCCATATTTTTATTATCAAAGAATCTTCCATTTTAGCAAAATAAAGTTAAAACTTTCACTGAATTTTAGTTACAGTTTCCCTATATTTCTAAAATTCATAATGCATAGTAAGTAGCTGTTCTTATAATATGGCAACTCAAAGAAAGTCTGTGTATCAGAGAAACAATCTTTACATCAATCTGTAAGGGAGGCAACATGCTGGCTAAGGGTCAAAATTCAAGATCTCAAACTTGCTGAAAATACTTAACAACTAAAACTACCTACTCTTATTTGGGACATACAAAATTATTTTCCTTTTAAAAAGATACACTTCTCTAGTGACTATGTATATTCAAAAGATTAAAAAGTTAATAGAATATTAAATCGGCATATGAAATATTCAGTCTTGCAAAACAAAATGAATTGTATGTAATTCATGAACCATATTGTTAAGAATTAAATTGGAAATTTAATCCAAGTTTTATTGTAGATCAGAAACATTTGAATTCTTGGTCAGATAAACTTAATTAAAAACACACACTTCCACAATACTACGAACAAATGAATTACATCAAAGAGATGCATTAATTATATTTTGGCTTTTAATTAATGCCTATTACCACACAACACTGAAGAGAAAGTTCTATTCAGTTCATTTACATCAGAACCATGGCGATAATTATGTACTGTGACAGAAACAGGAAGTTCTAATTCTCCATCATATTCTCGAGTCCTCGAAACTGAACAACACAGCTGCAAGTAAATTATAACAAAAGGAAACCCAATGTCAGCAAGGGTCAGGAGATCTCACTAAATTACCACTGACTGTGTTTAGCTGCTTAACACTTTATGAAATCTACTGCAATCGCAAATGCACAAACCTGGATTTGCATTTTAATATTTAATGTAATTTTAGGGTTGTGAACAAAATCTAATCTGTTCAAAATATAGCTCCCCTCAGAAAAAAAGCCATAAAAACAGTAACAAAAACTAATCCTTGAAAAAGATGCTTTTTGATCTTTTTTTTTTTTTTTCCAACATCTACCAGTACAACATACTTAGTGGTACCAAGTAATTGAAGACATCAAAAAAGCCGTAATACCCAAGAAAGAACATACATCCGAACCCATCATGGCGCTTTGCATTTATCAGTGTCATTTTAGAAAATCTCTTGAAACACCTAGAAATATGTAGTGAGTTGTGTAATAGTGATCATCACTATCTCCATGATGAAAATTAAATACCTCTAATCATAGTATTTTCCATGGAACGCATTCTAAAAAAATACTTACGATAAAACAAAAACAGTAGAAGTCGATTATTTTCTGTTCGATACTATTCTACAGACCATTCTCATCTCTTTACCTACCAGTCTTACAATGCTGTGTATGTTGTAATGCCCTCCCCATTTACTGACTTATTACGCTTTCCAGTACACAGTGCTGTTGCAAAAATAACTATTTCAAATTTGCTCAATTCAGATACATAGAATATACCCAATACTATTTAAAATATACCTCCACAGAAAAAAATACCCATTTTCCTTGTGAAGATTTATTTCAAACTACATATATGTCAGATTAGTCATAAATAAACTTGCATGGTAATTTTTTTTAATGAATACTACTTCAGAAAAGAGAAATATGAAAAAGATCAGAGAGAGGTCCTGCCCCCAGCATAAATTTGCAGTTTGTAGGCAAGGGTGGAGAATCTGCATATTCCCTGGAGAGGACACTGTACAGACCCAGCTCTGAGGACAGCACTGTAAAAACTTTATCACGCTGGTAGCTCCTAGTGAGTACCTCTGATGTACAAACACCTAAATTTCAGATATATGTAAAAACCAATTTGGCTCCATTATGGAATAGGGTAACAGAAAACAGACAGCCCATGGCTCAAAACCCATGGGAAGTCAGTGAGATGGTAAGCCTGGCAGATCGAGGGTCCTCTTACTGGGCTGGATGCAGATTTAAAGATTACCTGTAGCTGCAGGTATGGATAATATGCTATCCTAACAAATGCTGTTAGCAGAAGTGCACCTTACTGACAAGAGTTCTTATGCTGACACAGAACAAACACATTCTCCAAAGCGGAATACGCTTGTACCAGCAAAAGCAATTCTTACCAGTATAACTGTACCTACGTAGCAATTTATACATAGCCCCCCTTTTGTTTAGAAGATGGATTTTCTCCTGTTGCCTCTAACCAAAGTAGTGATGCCTGCAAAAATACTAGGAGGGAGAGGAGTGGTGATGACAGCAATGCTGCTAGTGCAGCCCTGGAAGGGATTCACAAAGCTGTTTTAAGCAGAGTATCATCTTCACCATTTGTGAGATGGGTTTTAGTCCTTTCAGAATAGGAGTGATGTAGTGGTGTTGCAGACACATCACTAAAGTCTATTACAAATGCAAACTACTAAGATCACTTCAGATTATGCATAACTTTGTATTCAACAGCAAAAATGAATATATTCAAATATATTTTGTTAGCAATTCTATTAACAGATTTTGAAGAAAAGGATAATAATTCATCCTACTGCCCAGTACAATACATTAAATTTAATGAAAACAAATCTAAATCAGAAACTATTCCCTTACATGGATTCCCCTGACTTCAGTGAAGCATGTCTTATAAAATTGAGGAGCAATATATGCAGGATCCAGAAATTTCTTTTTCCTGTTCTTCTTCCTATGAATCAAACCATTGCAATGGATTTTTTTTATTTTTTATTTTTTTTTTAAAAAAAACCAGGAACAGGACATTCTAACAAGGTAAACTACACATTAGAAGATTTAAATCTTCTAGGAGAAAGCAAAGAATATTGCCATCTATGGAAATTGCCTAATGTTGGCTTGTCTTCAGGGTTCACGGAGTAATCAAGACTCTAAGAAGCATCTATTTTAAACCTGTGCAGTTCTGGACAAGCAACTAGTTCTGCAATGACAGTTCCTTCGTGCAACAAAAGCAAGAGCTGTGGAGCCAATATTAGCTTCACCAAGTACAGGAGCCACAACCTCTTTAATCAATAAAAATAACTCAATCCTATTTGCGTAACTTTTCGTTCTTATTTCACTGCCCTCTAAGCTATGTCGCTAAGAACTCATCCAGCTGCAAGGTAACACTTTTATCGCATAACCTAGGTCCTGACACAAAGTGACACAACAGCATTACATGTTACTTTTTGAAGAGAAAGCAGCAGACCTCAGACCCATAAAATTAATCTGCTTTTGAGATGGCAAAATTCCTCTTTAGTTACACCCAGAGAAGAACCACGCATGACCTGGTTTTATTCCAAACTGCTATACCTATAACTTCATAGAAGCATTTTTTCCAGATTTTTTTTCCCCACTTTGGACAGGCAAGCACTGAAATACTGTGTTAGGGTAAAATGTTTTAAATTATGTCCCTTCTTCAGTGGTGAGGCCACACTTGGCGTGGAAAATAAGATAGAACAGCAGAAAGCAGCACTTTTCTCAGCTGCCACCACCTGCGCAATATGGTGCTCTCCCTAAGCCAGAATTGGGAGAAAACATCCATTTTGAAGTGTCTGTCAAGTATGACATAAAGGAACAACAGGTCTTAATTCTTTGGTTTATACCTGGTGAAAACCCCCTTACTTGCCTTCAAACCTGCCCCCAAGAACTGGCATGTAACAGGAAGCCACACCAGACCCCAGCAAGCATAAGTGTCTGGAGAGCATCAGAACGAAGATTATGGTTACAGCTATGAGGCTTCTTCTTTCTTTTGCCAATTTGTGAATCAGTTTCTAAAATCATACATAATGAGTTGATTATAATGAAAGTCATATATAGGCCTGCTGGGACAAATATCACAAAAATGTAGCATTTTTTTCTCCAGAGAAGTGGAAATAATTAATAAAAAAAATGACTACATGTAAAGTGCACTTTTTAAGATTACACAAATTGAGCAGAATTTAGATAAAACCACAAGGTGTTCTTTGACAATCAAATATATTTAGAGGTTTCTGCTTCTATCCACAACTCTTGATTTGGAAAAGTTGACAATTCCTTAAAACCTGAATGTTTACAGCAAAAACAGTAATTAAAAAAACTCCAAAACGAAACTTAAACCAATCTGTCTGCAATCAAAGGCTAAAAAATTTACAATACATGTGCTACTTATCGCTAATTTGTCTAATTACATCTTGCTCAAAAGGAAAGCACCTGCCTGTAGCTGGACATTTCTAAATCTCTTATCATACTCTACAGACCGTCATTTGACAGGTTTCAGTCCCTCAGGAAAGGCCCAAAGTAGGAAGTTTACAGCACCAGACCTAATTTTGTCACTGTTTAAAGCATATACATATTTCTGCAAATATGGTATATACCTTACTGCACAGTGACCTAGAAAAATCTAACTGCAGTAAAATAAACACAGAATTCCTAAAGTCAGTGGAAGCAGAAGTAAGATCCCAACAACAAAGCTGGTTTTAAAAAACATCTATTATATACACAAGCTTTTTCTCTTTTTTCAGAAGATACATTATCTTCCGGTACAAGACTTGTACCTTCATGTCCAACATGGAAAATGAGATGAACAGAAGTAAAAACTGACCAATGAAGAGTCTGAAAGTGATCCCAAGGCCCCACCAACTAGTTAAGCTGAATTTAGATTACTGGTCAGAAATAGTGTATATTTTTCACTAATCAAGCATCTGCAGGGTCTTAATTTTTTTTCAGTCCTTACTCAAGACAGTTTTTCATTGATTTCCACGAGGTGCTGACCTGTGCTAAAACTGAATAATCAGTGGAAAGCAAGAAAGCATACTGGGACTTAAAAACAAAGTATGCATGTGCTTCTCTTCACAGAAAATTGCTATTTGCTTCACAGTAGTTCCAGCTTAACAGGTGTTTAAAGTGCAAGACAAAGATAATCAAAATCAAAAGAAACCTTCACAGACTTCCAACATACTTTCACTTTTACAAGACAGATCCTGAGTTTTACAAGTAACTGTCCAGTTCTACAACTGGCACTGCTAAGCTGCTATGCACATTTTTATTTTAAAATATAATTTGCGAACTGTTGAACAGATTATATTGATTTAGCATCACAGCTAGGATTTTGTGTTACACCTGACTTGTAAATTGCAATTCAACTCAGTTTTATTTGCATTACTCACACCACATTATTAAGAGGTTAATGTCTACACTATTGTACATAGAATATACAAATTGCTACTTTTACAGCTGATTTTTTTTTTTTTTTGTCGTTTTCTAAGATGATTATCTATTCTGCTACAGGCATTTATAGTTGTGGTCAGCCTTCATGTTTTCCTCAGTGGGTTCTCTGGTGGTTAACTAATTTTACCACCGGTATCATGATGCTGGTTCCCATGAAGAGCAGCAGCAAACTGCACAGAAAAATAAATACAACTCTTACTGGAACACTAAAGACGACAAATAGACTTCCCCAAAAGAAAAACAGAATTCATTTTAGACTGCCTAAGAACACCATCCCTCTTCATTTTGCATAGTAAGCTGAAGGAAAAAAAAAAAATTAATTTTTAGGACAGTACAGAGTACTAAGAAAAATTATTTTTATACACGTTTGCATACGAGGGTAAAAGGAAACCAATCCAGAGATACTCTAAAACCTTTCAAATTTAATTTCTTATATTATGTGTGTTGCCTTTATTATATACTTTTAACTCTTTCAGAACACTATCTAATACCTTTTCTTAAGAACCAAGAATTTTGAACCCTTAGGTAACACGTAAAAATGGAAAGAACTGCGCAACGTATAAAAAGCTTTTCTAACACTAAGTTCAGAAAAGCATGAAATCGTCAACCCTGAAGTCCCAAAGACTAAAAATAAATTGTGATGAGAACAAAAATGAAACACTAATTTGTCACACTAACATACTTTTTGTGTAGAAATTTGCAAACACAAAATAAATCCTACAGATTGATGAACTATTATCCCCACAACTATGCGACTCGAATAGAGAGCAAGATGTTGCAGAAGGCGACAGATTTAAGGATCCTTTTCACTTATCAAATTTAATCCTAGTCAAACCACAACCATTTGTACCAGATAGTTCTTACATGGAATTTGCTACTGTAACAAAACCATCAAATTATTAGCAACACCATCAAAAATGTTGATCAAAATAATATCTAGCAGAGTGATGGAAACAGGAGTTGTTGCAGGTTTTTCTATAAAGCCAGTTTCAGAAATGTTAACACGCTTTGGAAGTACTAGCCAAAATAAATGCATATATGAAAAAGATTAAGAGATAAGTTAAAAGGTACAACATTATGTATATATGCATTTGTAGTGTATGTATTAAAAATATAACAAATTTTCTTTTATTTTGCTCTAAGAATCAGCCGAAAGAAACTTTAACTCTCCCTAGGGGACCTTCATGATGTCTGATCTCTCAATTATTTAACATGACATTACTTTCTGGAAGGAATAAACTACACATTCACTTAGAAGAATAAATGCATGCTATGTCCTAAAAACCAGGCAGATTTAATGCCTTATGCTGAAATTTGAACTATGGGCTTCATAAATGTATACTGAAATATTCTACATGCTTACCTGTCTTGATCTAGGTCTTCCAGGAGAAAACTTGCGTTTGGTGATGGCTGGTTTTCCCATACCAATTTTTGGAGTGACTGATATGTAAGTCGTTGGGAGAACACTTCCAGCAGCGGAAGGCAATGCTGGAGGCTGGCTGTGCTGTACATCTCGTGCAGATTGCAAGTCTAATGAAACATCTGGAGAGGAAGACACGTTTGTCTTGTTTATATTAACTGATGGGGGGAGTGAGGGGTAAGTCTCAGCTGGTGATTTTACGGGTTTGTCTCCAACTGGTGAACTATTTGCAACACCTTCATTTGCAGAAGTAGTTTCTACTTCTAGAAGAGCTGGTGTTTCTGACTTTTCATGGGTTTCTCCTTTTTCTACATCTTTTTGCACTTTTATTATTTCCAGTTGTTGTTCTACAGGGATACAAATATCTCCTTTATTTTCAGTCTCCTGTATTTCTGGCGTCACAGTTATGGTCTCAGGTACTGAAGACAGAGACCGACAGTCTACTGTGGATACTTCTGATACCTCCACACTACCTTGTGGTAGCTGTGTCTCTTCCACTTGTTTGTCTAACTCCTGCTGTATTACAGCTTGAACACCTTCCATCACTTCCATCATTTTCTCAGTCTGACTGTCACCAGATGCTGGTGTCTTTTTGGGAGACATTTCCATTTCAGCTGAATTAATTTCAACAGAGACTTCTGTTTCCAGTTCCATGGTCTTCTCTTCTGGTGATACGCCTGTAACCAAGAACAACCATATTAAAGGCTCAGTGCAAAAAGAAAAACTTACACGGGCATAGCAGTCAACAAGTATACTTGGTACACATCAAGTACATCAAGTACATATCACTTTACTGAAGCGAATCTAATATGTAGCTTAAAATATACTTCATAAGTATCTTTCTTTGTACCTATGTTTATAGTAGTCTATGGGTTTAGTTCATTATTTTTCCTCCCTAGAAACACAGTAGATTAATCACAAGAAAGCAGATCCAAGATTCATTTTTGAGGAAGCTGCATACAGATTGCCAGGCAGACAGCTAAAAGCAGCTTCTCCTTTTTCATTTCTGTGTATTGAAGATGTATGCCAGCAGGCATTTCAAGCAACTGTCCCAACACTTCCAAAAATCAGACAGCTAAGAAGACTAGGACAAGTACAGATGAAAAACCATTTTCCTCCTAGCGCCTTTTCAGACTTTAGGAAGTCACCTGAAATGAAAACAGTCAATGTTGTTTTTTAATTTACTAATGGCTCATGGATTTCTTTCAAAAATATTTGTCTAGCCTTCCCTTGAACCAAATCAAGCACCTTTCATCCACAACTTTCTTCATCAAGGAGTTCCACACTCTTGTATCCGTTCCATGCAGAACCACATTCTTTGCTCTGAATGTGACATCTCATATCTTCTTTTGATGGGACCTGATTCTCTTACAGGCCCCTTACTTTCTGTTACACTTGCACTCTTCTTAAATTCACACTGCTACAACCTCCTCAGCCACTACAGTTCAAAGCCTAGAATTTTATTAAGAATGTGTCTGCACTGACAGTTTTAAATCATGGCCCTTATACCACAGGTTGTGGTGCATTACAGAGTGACCACAGCTAACCTGCATGGTATTTTTTTTTGCTTTGGCTTTAAATGCAGGTTTCTTGGTTCCCCTTACAGCAACCATTCTCCAACATCAGCTGGGAGTGGAAGGGACATACTGGAAAGTTCTTTGCCATTGATATCAGTCACTAACACATGTAGAGGACTTGATCCAGAAACCATTCTATCTGTATTCTTTTCTTTGGCTGATACTTCATGTGTGATTGATAAGATATATTTATTCCCAGAAAACAAATGATCAGCTACTGCAGCACACTCTGTCTAGATGAGTACATTTGTTTATTAAACAAATTGCCTTTTATTTACAAAGGGAAAAAAGAAAAGAAGAGATCCTTAACCAAAGATACTTGTGGAGTTACAACCACAAAGCACATAAACAGGAAATAAGTTCTACAGTGTGCCCCAAAACATACCAGGGAAAATTAATCCAGTCCAGTTATTTGCAGCTGCAAACAAAAAAAGACTTAAAGAGAAAGTGTGAGAGACTGTATTTGAATAGCAACAAACAATGGTTTTTACTATAAACCTCCAGTGTACAAAAGTATTTTATTGTATTTCCAGCTTTTGGAGAAAGCCAGTCCCACCAGAAAAGTAAACCAACTTTCTCCTACACAAATATTCTGAAGACCTTCAATAAAATATTTCTTCAGTAAAATAGTTAATACTCTTGCCTGAGAGTTCAGATAGTAGAACTGATGCAATTCGTCTCCTACTGCCTTCCAGGCACCTTTTCCGCTTAAATTTATGAAGTACCACAAACCTCACTGAATGGAAGAGGGTTCTGAAGGGTTCTGGTACTGGCATTTTCTCAGACTGTAAAATTCTTTCTTACCATCTGTGACACATCCAACAGCTGATTCTTGACCAGGGCCATCACCAGTAATGGGCTGCTCCTCAAATGCCACATGCTTTCCACCACTTTCCATTTCCATTTCATTTGTACAAGCTTAAGGAGAGACAAAGAAGTTATGAAAATTGATATGATGATTATTCTATTACTCTGGCACCAGTAGTTGCTGTCACTGTTTGACTTTTTGGCTAAAGAGAATGGTATTTAACAATATGACAGCAGTTAGGACAAATCAGGTCAATGAGAAGGTTACTTCTTAAAGAGTAAGAGCCTTTTTCTCATTAACACTGAAGCTGTTTTATGCCTTTCAGACAGTGAAAAATGTCTGTAAAGCAATTATAGGCACCTCATTGTGAAAATTTAATTTACATAGTCACAGACTTTTGTATTACCTGAGCAATACAAAAAAGTCTTTTCTCCAATTCCAGTCTGTTAAATTCAACAGAACTCATACCATGAAGGCTTCAAATTTTTATACCAATAATACAATGGCTTATGGCATAGATTTGAGGTTCCATCTACTATCAGCACATGGAACACTGATTTTCAACCTAGCTGTTAAACAACATGAAAACTAAATTTTGCCACTTTAAAACCAGGATACCCTATTCTGTGAGTTCCTCATATTAAATAAAGGAATTTGCATGGAAAAGGAACTATTAAGCACTTCTTTGGCTGACAGTATCATTATAGAGCACAGAAACAGGAAATACTTATTTTTTTTCCCTCATGTAAAAGCTTTTTCAGTTAAGGAAGTTCATTAAAATGCACTAGACAAAGCAGGAGCAGGAAAAACAAAGTATATAGTAAGCGTTAACTCAAAAGGAACTGAGCCTCCATGGATGTTAGCACAAAAAAAGTCAAACGAATACAGCTTTCTGTTCAGGAATGTCTCTTTCGAGTTCAAAAACCCAGGAACTATTAGGTGATGCTACTCTCAGCACCCAAAAACTGCTCTCAGACTCTGCCAACTTCAAAGTGATTTTTTAACTTTGAGGAAATGATCATTTAGATTGGCTCCAAATCTGATTTTAATGTACAAAAGTGCTCTCCTAGGCGTAAAAAACTGCACAACTGTACTGATGTAACAGCTCCAGATTACTCCTAGTAGCTGAGATGACAGTCCTATTCTTCCTTGGGGAGAAGAGTACGGTTGTCAATGCTTCTACTAGCTAGAAATCCTAACAGGAGTTATTACTTAAAACTTTAGCCTTTCAAAGAAACTTGTTACTTATTCAAAAGGGTTTTCAGTAGAAGACTGGGAGTTTTTCCAGTGTCAGTTTTGGATATTACTTGGACATCTTCCTAAATGTTCCTAATATACTACCTGAGAGTCCAACAGCCTCTACTAACCTTTCAGAATAGAAGTGATCTTCAAAGGCTGAAGTTGCCACTTTTTCTAACTCGGTGCGCATGTTCACTGACAGATGACTTCTGCTCATTTACGTACGTTTACCTATTGTCACTGCACTTCCTCCAGGATCATCTTATTCATCGTTTTTTTTACTGCTCACGAAAGATATGCACTTATGTGTACCAGCTAACATCAAAGAGAATGACTTGTTTACACAAAACATCAGTTTTAACACACAAAAATTGAGAGTTTTATTGTAGTCCAAAACTTCTCCTTTCCAGTCAAAAAGCATCAGGCTTTCAAAAACACAGACATATGCAACTGAGCTATCAATTTCTTTTGACAAAAGATCAATGCACCAGCATTGCTGTTAAAGCATCAAAAATGCAGATGGCAGTGGTAGTGCAGTTAATCTGTTAGATTTTACCTTGCTTCCAAATTTAACCACAACTGTACTTCTCTCAGGAAATTCAGCCTGCATGTGCTATCCAACAGAGCACGTGGTGTTAAATCCACAAAGGCATTCAGTTATGAGCTTATTACACAGGTCTTCTGGATGACCCACCAGACTCAGATCAACAGATCCAAGTTCTCTCTGTTCCTTACTGTTACTGAGTAATTTTTTTAAAAAATATTTTGCACTTCTCTGCAACTTCCCTTTCCACCTTTTGCTTGCTTTGTCCATTTAGACAAGAATCTCTCAGAAATAAGATGACTAATCATTCATTGTTTTGAAAAACACCTGACTGAAAGCTGTTTAGTTAAATATTCCTGTCCCTTCAACTTAGTCCAGCTTCCACTGCTGTGTCCTACCTGGACATAGTGAGGAGAATGGGCACTATGAGACTGACAAGTAGCAAGAGGGAAACAGGAAAACTGGAGGTCTCTGGAACATCTACCAAAAGCTGGCTTGTGCCTGGTAGTTAGGCACAAATGAATAAAACAGGCTGACAAATGAACACATTTATGAACTGTACCACATCCCCCCAAAATTACAGAAGTTTACAGCTACAAGCTGGGAAGCTGGAGCTGGAAGGTTGAGAGCCACCATTAAGGTGCTTATTTGCCCATGTTTTTAACACAGGATCCTGAAGCCAGAAAGCATATTGAGAAGATGGCTTGAGAAGCGGCTGCTAAATAAAGGAATGGATGAACTCCACAGAGTACAATATGAGCAGCTGGTTCACAAAAGACTTTGTGAGACAGCTGAACATATTTGTATTTGATATTAGCATTTTGGAAATACAAAGATTATGTTTGATTACCTGTTATACTGTCAGGTTCAGGAATGAGTTCAGAAGTGTCCATTACATCACATGACTGAGTCTGATCCCCTTCTCCTTGCTTACAAAGAGTGCAGATGTAGTCCTTGAACTGAGACTCCAATTCACTACCTGGAGATCTGTCACATTCTATGTGAATCCACCTGGGGAGATTAATTAAGTGTGACTACGATTTTAATAGTAAAAACATAAAGTATCCTACTAAAAATCAATTAGAAAATAGCACTGTTTTCCATTCCTATGGGGAAATAAAAAATTTCAACCAATGCTTTATTACAGTGAATTTTAGAGAAATAAATATGATATGTCAGTATGTCAAGCAGTGAACACATTTAAACATGAAGACCTAAACTGTCGCTAAAGCCAACTGGAAACCACAACATGTACAGCAATACCAAGACGTTGCACAGCTACATACAATAGCATTGAATATGAAACACAGCCTATGTTCTTTAAAGGTTCCCAATAGTGCCTTTTTTTTTTTTTTTTTTTTTTTTTTGGTATAGAAAAAAAAAAAAAAAANGAAACACAGCCTATGTTCTTTAAAGGTTCCCAATAGTGCCTTTTTTTTTTTTTTTTTTTTGTTACTGGCATAGCAAAACACATAAAATTAAACAGAGAACACATACTAGAAAATTTTTAAAAAACAGACCACTGCAAACAACAGTCTTTAAAACTTAGAAAAATGACTCTTCCAGTCTGCTTACTCACAAAATAGATGCAATGTAAGAAGCAGCAGCACCACATATTTCTCTGTAACCTCATAACTGGACACTGCCAATTAATACTTACTTGCTATGATTAAAATAAGACTACCTACTATTGTTCATTGTATTTAGGGATGAAGGATCAAGATGTTGCACAACAAGGTACTACACCATTGTACATCAAACACAGTCTACACCCTTCACAGAAATGCATCAATGTCATACAGCTTACCATAAGCTTTAGGCATTTTAGTTGTATTTAACAAAAAACAGGATTCTTACCTTTTGCACATGTGACAATGCAACATATCTTTCTGGAAGTCTTGGAGGCACAGTTTTTCACAGAAAGGACATGATAAGTTGTCTTGTTGTTGGTAACAACTGTCACATACCAAACAATTATGGTGCCACTGACAACTTGTTCGTGTGCCACACTCAGCACATACTCTACAGTTCTAGAGATCACAAGAATTTAGTTGTTAATTATGATATTTTGCAATGTGATAGAACTGCCATTAACTGACACTCTCCTGTTTTGAATTAAATTAAATAAAGTTTCTGCGCTTGATAACACTAATACATTATCCAGAATCTGATAATAGAGCATGAAGAGCCTGTGCAACAGCAAGAAGTCTCCTTGCACTACAACCTGACTTGAAAGGAGTACTTCTTATGAGACTACACTTTATTCCTAATCTCAGTCATCTTATGACTGCCACAAACTGACTATACAGTGACTTCCCTTGTTATGCTGAAATCGTACTTCTATTATTACTTACACTTACTCACAAAGTTATCAATAAAAAAACAAATTCATCCTGCCCTCCTCAAACGCAAAGGAACCCTTGAGCTGCAGAACTGCCACTCTGGTAAGCAAGAAGTAGGTGAATATAAAAAGCCTTCAAGTATAGATTACATATACTACTGCATAGGTTTTAGTTTACATTAGATCATGAAAGCAGCTGTCATTAAGTGATCCCCTATGGGGGCTGATTTACTGTCCTACATAGGCTGCTTCAGCTACTGCACTGGCAGCTACCCTCACAGAGCAGCTGCAGAGCCACATCATTACATACAAGCGAGATTCCTTCAGAAATTGCTAGTTATGTTACACAGCAACAGCAGTCCACAATACACCTAGAACAGCGTAATGTGGATAACAAAATTTGGGCCCCTATAATGATAAGGAATTATTCTGAAGCCTTTCAACTTACTTTACATTTCCAACCATTTGTTGGTACAGCATCCATAACTGGTTGTAGACAGAAAGTATGGTAGCCTTTGTCGCATGTATCACACACCAGCATCTTGTTGTCTTCACCAGAATGTCTAAGAAAAGTAACAAGTGGTGACAAAAATTACTTAAGCCATAACAAAAAAACCTATTTTAATGAAAAGTCTAAAGACGAAGACACATAGCTGAGCACATGAAAATGTACTAATACCACTTACAAATAGCTCCAAAGATAATGCCCTCAAATGCACATTTAAGTATGAATGAAGACCGCCATGCTTACTTTAACAAGTGCTGAGCCTGTGCAACATTCCCACTTCTAGAAATCGGTCCACTTTCATTTACACATGTATAGGCACATTTAATGGCCTTTTTGTACTGAAATCAGTTCAAAGTCTGAAATATGTACTTTATTCCCTTCTGACAAGAACATACAATTGTTCTTGTTTCTACCAACAATCTGACTGTATTTTTTCCAAAGAAAAAAAATGAGCTATCACCTCGGACTACCACAGCTCCTACAATGTCAACCAATGTGACTGCAAGAGCAAAACAAACATTAAAGGAAAAGATTTTAATTTTCCTACAATCATGTATTACAGAGCTCCACCACAAATTTCAGTTATAAAATAAATCTGCAGAGAAAAAGACAAACAGTTTGGTAATATCTAAAGGCATTGTGTTCTACCTTAGTTGAAATAAATTAATTCAATAAATAAGCATGCAACAAGGTTTGCCTTGATAAAGCTTCACAATATTTGACATTACACATACTAGATACTACTACATTACCTGGGAGACCTGGTATTTTAAAAGACAGTAAATATTCTCTCTTTGCATGGAGATATGCTTAAAATATTATTCTTCAACACTGGCATAAAACTGCCATACTGCACAAAGTAAGAGGTGTGAAAACATCACATTTTCTTCTACTTTTCCTCTAGAGAGAAGGTTTGTGAGCAAATACTGTAATTACCCAGTACAACATTTTTAGGGATACTTTTTAGAATGTGCTTCACTATTGTAACTTCATTGCTGGCATTTGCTATCAGCTGCGTGTGATCAGGGAACAATCTTCTTTAAAGTGGGTGAATCCGAATGCTAGCAAATACCAAGTGTTCTGCTTGGAAAACAGCAAAGCACTGACTAATCAGGTACATGAGGCAGTAGCAAAGTGGCTTTTTTCCATCATCCCAGCTGATCTGACTAAAGCTGAACAAAACTCGTATTTCTTTTCTAGTAAGCCCTTTAAAAAAAATAAACAAGCAAGCAAAAGAACCCTGCAGTGCCCATCAGATTAAGTTACGAGAACAAGCGTAGAAGCGGTCAGAGTTTTCTAAGTGAACCTTCATAATATCGCAATAATTATGTTTCGTTGCTTCAGTATTTGTCTGGTATAACAATTCAATCATGGTCACTCATGTCACTTTTTTTCTTTGCACAACTAAGCCGTGTTTTTCTTTTCATAATGACTCATTAATTGCCTCTGAAAGATATTATGAAATACAAGAGAGGGTCTAATGCAGGGGACCTACCCAGTGTGTGGTATGTGTACAGCTGAAACGTCAGCTGAGTAAGAGTATAGGTTCCCAGACTGTAAAGGCACTACATTAAACTAATTTGTTAATTTGGTAAATTTGAGAAAAATCCTCCTGTATAAAACAAGGAGAAAGTCAGAAAGTTTTGTTGCTCTCCAGAACCTACCAAGATAATGGTAACTCTGGGGGTATAATGTGCAGGAGTTTCAGCTCAGCTCTTTTAGAAGAAAGTTCCCAACACAAGGGTTTGATCAGCTACTTCATATAATATCATAACAGATATATTTTGGGAAATAATCTATACTTTTTGGAAAAAAAGAACAGTTAATAAAATAGATGTTCTAAAATCACAGCACATAAATCTCAGACTGTCCTCCTCCATGTCTGTTAAGTCTCACTTACTTGCAGTTCTGGCACACTTTGCAATCAGGACACTGCCAACCTGCTCGTTTTAAAGGTGTAACTTGTATGTCCAGGCACATCCCATGGTAGTGCTGGCCACAGGTAGTACAAAAAAGTTGATCTAAGAGGTCTCCAGGGCTGTCGCACACTGCACAATTTGCTTCTTCCTTTGCTACAAAGAAATCATTTTTTCAATTACTATTTTGTTCAAAATCATGAATAACTCCATGAGCCCAATGAAGCCAAGAAATTCTTTAGTAGTTCTTACACATACAAAACTTGGTCATCCTTATGAAATACAGATTTATTAATATACTTACTATATTATACTAATTAATTTGGTTTTCTGATATACTCAACTAATCCTCTCGTAACAGAAGTACATTCACTTTAAACATTAATAAAGTCTTACCAAATGAAACAGTTTTATTCTCCTCTAGATAAAACTGAGAGCTTTAGGACCAACTCTTCTCTGGAGCAAGTACAAAATAAAGCTCCTAGCAGATCTAAACCTATTATTTAGCAGAAGCGTTTGCAATATGGTTGCTCTAAGTTAGGGCAAGTAAGCAAGCCTATCCGTTTGAAATAAAACCTGATGGAAAACAAGCCTTATGAGTAAATCCTTCCTGTGTTCCGTCATTAAGAAAAAGAAAAATACTAACTTTGCTGTGCACCACTGCCAGTCTTTAAAAATAGAAGAGTATGAACTTGCATCTTTGTCATACATGAACATGCATGAATTCTTGGGTACACAAACTGGGAAAACAGGTCTAAACAACTGCACTCTTAAGCTGATCCTACCACAGAGCAGTTTCTGTGCCATTTGAATACTGGGTACTTACATCTTTCAGGAGCCTGATCAATATGGTCTGGACAAAGGAGGGACAAATTACTGAAATCCTGAAATGTGCCTGCTCCAGCAGCACAGGGGTAATGGTACATCTGGGTACATTTCTCTTCACAGCATTTGATAGTGGCTCCAAGGTGCTTACAATACGCACATCGCTGAAAAACAAGCATGACAAATCATTCAAACACTATTTTTTCCTGTAATTTTTAAGCCAGATCTGTTCCCCTCATTTAACAGACAAACACCTTGGCCAGTAGAAGGGACTGAATACTGAGGAGAAGGAAACTAGCACTGTGTCTTTTTAGTGGCATTCCCAGATATTTCCAACTTAAAATGTTTAACCAAACCCACTCTAAACACACTCTGATGACCAAGGTTCTTCTTGTCACAGAAGAGCATTTTTCTTCTATATGTTATCTAACTTGAGCTATGCCTTCAGTGGATAGGCTTGGAGACTTATTCCAAGTAATAAAGGCAGACCACACTATGCTGTCAATAGGGTATAACTAAAAACCACAAGCTCAGTAAGTTGTAATGTCAAACTGTAGACACTGTACTCAGAAATGCAAATGGAAACGAAGTTATCATGTTCTACCAAAAATCTTGCTGGCATTATACAATTGTCTCTACAATGATAACACATTACATAACCTAGCACTTCCTTCTCACCTCTCCTTTCAAGGCTAGACAAGTATCACCATCAAACTTTGAGGTCACAAATAAGCATGATTATTATTAGAACCCATAGTCACATTTGTAAAGAAATAATTTCTCAGAAAGAACTACCCAATAACCCTCCAGTTCTCTAGTCAAGAGGGAACAGATTCCATCAGCCTGCTTGTAAAACATCACCCACACCTTTCTGATTCAGTTAATCAGTCTTTTTTCTTTCTTGGATTCATCACAGTCCCCGAAGCACTGTAACATGCTTTTGCAATTTTTCACCAAGGCAACAATAGGCTAGAACACAGCACTGTAAGATTTGGAGTAAACTTGAGAAAAACCAGGTCAGTGGCTCACAGGAAGGCATACATAACATACAGCAACAACTGAGCTCAGCGACTCTTGTTTTTCATAATAAAAATATAATACTAACACTGGCATCTTTGATTACTAGCTCAACTGTCAAGTAACATCCAAATATGAACATATACCAAATCAAAGTTACATACTGTATCTGCTTAATTCTTAGAATACAGACAATATTTATTACCATAATTCTTCTGTGTTTCAAAGCCTGGCATGAAATTAGGCATGAAATTAGGCATGAAAAGGCACTACTACAAGTCCACAGATAACAAAACCAGTCCAGCTGAAAATACAAATCACAAAGCTGCCTGTGTTAACAGCTACATTGACATTCTTAAAACCAGATGAAATTAATGTCTTCAGCAAAATATCTGCCTGCACCACAACTCCTGGACAAGGGGGAAAAAAACATAAAATACTAGTTTATGCTAAACACATTCGCAATCTAAAAACACAGAACATTTCAGCACAGAAATTAAAGTAGGTCACTAAGGATAGCTACTGCCATGTTCCTCTGCTACAATGCTTAATCTACAAGACATCTCACCTCTACTCGTTTCTCTAACACCTACTAACAGTATGGAAGAGATGTATTCTGTTATTTTACTAGCCAAAACGTAGAGGAGAGGAGGGGGGACAACATGAGCAAACAATAACATGGAGTTCCTGAAGCAGGTGAAGAAAGTAGCAGTAGTAATTACATTTAAGGACTGCCAACAAGTCATGCAAAAACTCATTTTAGGAAACAATATATGCCGTAAACACTCATTGAGGATGCTGTAAAAGGTAAATCCTGAAATTAGATGTTAAATCATGAAAATATAGCCCAAAGCCTCCAACTTCATGACTGCAGCTGCACACTAAACACCATACAACCCACTCTGCTATTTTGTACTTGACACTCCTACATCCTATTGAGATGGCCCAGATTATAGCCAACGCCCAACTCTTACAGACAGGCCACACATTTCAAAGATATTCCTCGGTAAGAAACAGTAGGAATGGGAACTTGGGAGGAGCTAAGGTCCAAAAACATGTCCCTCAAGAAAGCATTCAACAGAGACTTTGTTGGATCCCATAATTAACCCTTAACCAGGAAAGAAAATTATAAAAGAACTACAAGCACTCAAAGAATCCAACATTTATTAAAGGCTGGGAATAACGGATTAAATAGCAATATAAATGGCATTTTTAAACATCACATCTGTTTTTCAAAACCACCAATGAACAATGGTACATCACAAACATAAAATCAGAATATACCTTTTCCCAAATGCTATATGAGTAAATGATGAAATGACTAGAAATGAGCAAACTATAGGATTACTGCAAAGCCTTGAAAAATGTTGATGTTGATTTAAAGAGCCGTGTAAAGATGCTGGAAGAAAAATGGAAGGCCGAATTACATTTAATTGAACCCTTCAAACCCATCTGCTAAACTGCACTGGCAATGAAAAGCATTTGGCAGCTAAGTAAAACATAGACTTTAAAAACAATGTGGTATATATCATCTGAAGCAAATAAAAAGCACAGAATATCAACATTTACTGAATTTATAAGAGAGATAAAGCAGTCTGAAGAAACAAATGCCCAAAGGGATTTTTTTGGCAACAGCTGTTGATGAGAAGAGTTACTTTTCCAGCAGTGGAAGCCAATGCTTCTCTGAAATCAGGCCACATGCTATGACCCCAGAAGAACACATATGCACCTATTACAACTAACTGAACTTCATGAAAAATGTATGATATGAACTGTGAAGTATGTTAATTTTAAAAAAAAATAAATTAAAAGCTCTGCTAAATAAACTCAGTAACAAATACTACTTTACTACTTTATTGCTAAAATATGGCATCAGGACAGTAGGAGGTGGAAGCAAGGAATAAATCATATTGCCAGTGAAATGCAAGTCTCTTTACCACAGTGTATGAGGACAGTAACAGAAACAGTTCAGAGTCTTCTATTTCATTAGCATGAGCAGAAAATAAGGCATTATGTGAAGGGGGTGGAAGCTGAATCCAAGTATTCAAAGGGTAGGTATAGAAAAATGGTAAGCTGTCAAAGCAAGCCAAACACTGTTTTGTTTATGGATCAAATAGTTTTACAGTCCTGTTCTACAGAAAAAAATTTTACAAGGTGTCAGAAAGCTAGAGAGACAGTTCATTACTCATTCATAGTACATTCAATAAAATAAACGTCACTAAAGCAGAGTCAGCAGACTATGTTCCTACTCAAGAACTCCTTCATTGGTTACTGTTTTCTTCAGCAAGCTCCTAGTGCACTTGTCCATAGCAAGAAAGCTCTGATTCCATCCATACTTCTGCTACTTCTTACTATTGTAATTTCCATCATTTAAAACTGTACACACCTCCTTCTACTTTGGTCTTTTTCACCTTTTTCTTTTACATCTCATTTTTTTCATACAGACAGAAAAGGATCTGATTTTTAAAAGCAAATAGCTATACAGTCTCTCAAATTTCATTTTAAAATTTCCTTTATTCACTAATCCCATTGGATCAAATATGACATTATTATATAAATACAGTGAAAGAGGAAGAACTAAGTAAATTAACAGAAAACGTAAGAAAACCTGATCTATCACCTCCTCTCTTTTCTAGTTGTATGGGAGTACGTTCTCCATGAAATAGAGTAACAGAAACCACACAGCAAATTTTCAGGAAAACAAAAACTCATACCGCCATGCTAGAACCATAATTGTACCAAAATCAACTGAACAAAAAGGTTAGTTCTGCCTGTGGCTGGGAAGCTCAGCTGAATGTCACAAATGCTACTGGCTTTAAGGGAAACTGATGGTCAAAATGTAAAAGGGTGACAAGAGAAACAGCTTACTGTTTACATCTTCTAATATCCCTAAATCATTAAAAAAAAAAAAAAAAAAAAAAAAAAAAAAAAAAATTCCAAACTTAAAACAAACTNAAGACAAAAGACAGATTCCAACTTTACATCAACCTTCCTGCTGCTCCACACTTTGAAGCACTCCAAAACTCAGCACAAGTTCAAATGAAGAAAGATGCCTGTGTTTATGACAACATAAGATTTTATCCAGGTAGTACTAAGAACAAATCAGAGGTCCTGTTTTATCATGATTTTATTGCCCTTAGAATTACTTTATAGTATTACTGTCTCAGCAACGGGACAAGTAACAACCTGTAGGAGGCAGACATTAAAGAAAGGCTAAAATATGGACTTTCAATAAATACTTAGTTGCAACCTGATTAGTGCAGTAAAGTTAAATGTTAGTATTAGGTATTGCAAAATGGTTTTTAAGCAAAATGACAAAAGGTTTTCACTGATATGAACTTATTTAGCTCTAAAAAGGTCAGCCGACAAAACCTATGATAACAATAAGCAAATTTAATTTTATGATAGTGTACCCAAAAATGCACACAAGCCATCTGTCCTTAGTTAAACAATTTAATGTATTACCTGTAAGAACAAATTTCAGACTATTTAGCTACTGAAAACTGCTATCATACAAACCCGTAACTAAGGGGAACTGGACCTTAACATCCTGTCATTAATGCAACCACAAAGAAATTTTAGTATAAACGGTGATTAATGAAGTATGTTCCCTGGTAGTTGTGATAATCTTCATTGATTACCCCATCATCTAGAAAAAGCTTTATATTGCTTATAGACACTAATGACCATTAGCACCTCTAATGTCAAATACACTGTTTTAAGTACCACAAAGCATTTAAGAGCACAATGCAGTAAGATGGCAGCATAAAAAGAATTAATGACCTTCGACTGAACTACTGATTAGGAAAGCTACTAAATAACACGCATTTCCAAGAGTACTGGAAATTACCTACTAATTTTTTAATTCTGCATTAATCATGTCACAAATTTGGAAATTACTTAAATATATAACAAGCAATCCAATCAGAGATCAGTTATTTGTTCCTCAATCCTTAACACATACCAAAAAAATTGAAGAAATAAAAATTCAGATTTCTCTCTTACAACTGCAATTTAAAACTAAAGTGTTCTTAACAGAGACATGTATTAAAACTTTACTATCGTGTCCACTTCATGCTCTGAGTACTTTGAAGTACGTTTAAAAATAAATAAATCCCAATTGTAGAAACAAGCTATCAAGTTTTGCTTCTAAAACTATGAAAAACCATGGACAACCGGAGATGTAATTTGGCCAAGCTCAACATGTGACTTAGAAAAACTGTCTTCCAATGCAGAATTCTTGACTAGATACTCCATCTGTCCCTAATATGCAGGATTATCTGTACAGGAATAACGAAAAAAGGTAAGAACATACAAATGATGACGACTAACACCACTATCAGTGACTCAACACATGTAATCAAGGTAGAAAGCAAAAGATCCTTTAAGTGTGGAGATTTCAGGCTCTCTACAACTCGCTACTTTGTTCCTCGTTCCCACCAGTTGACTCCTTTTTCACTTTTATAAAAAATTACATTAAATGTCGATATCAAGGCATCTAAAAAGTGGGACAATAAAGCATTCATGGTTTGCAGGTGTGTTTTCGTAATAGCTGTGATAGGTTAATAACCTGCAAGAAGCACGTTTGCTAAGGGAGATACATTTTTTGCTATCTGAAGTAGGTACGTGCAAACCTTATGGCACACAAATTCTTCCTCATATAATCTGAAAAGTTCCCAAGACCTGTCTACTCAGAAGCTCCACAGAAGGGTTTGTGTGCCTTGAAGTTGTACTCTCCCCATCATTATATAAGCTAGTGGAATAACTGCACGCATATGATGTCCTCCACAGACTCTGCATTTGCTGCTTTTTTCACACTTTCATGAAGAAAACCATTTTTTTTAATTCACCTTGTTGCTTTCTACAAGATTTAGGATAGTGTAAATTTTTGAGTGCGTCTAAGCTTTCCCACAGCTAACAACCAACTATTCCCTTAATTCTCATCTAATATCCGCTGTGACAGAAGGGCACACACAAGCCTGTTGTTTAGTTAGCATGTCAACAATGAGAAGGTCAATAATGTTTAATGTAATTCAAATTGTGATTATTAGGCTTCAGCATCAGCAACTTCAGGACAAACAAGACAAGAACAGAAATCATCAGCTTTGGTTTAAGACTGCTTTTTGGCAGGCTCAGAAAACAGACTATTGTGCCAGTTCCATTTGATTCATGCTCAGAAGGTCTTAAGAAGTATGTGTAGACATTTCTCTTTGTTGGCAGACCACAGTCTGCGCCACAAATTGTTGGAGGCTTGAAAAAAAATAACTGGGGGAAACATAGCTACATGCTTGGTTTTTGATGATCTTCTCTAAGCATCTGTTACTGGTCATCGCAGAAGATACTGGGATGAAGTCAGCTTTCTGTCTAATCCAGCACAGCTCCTCTACGTTCCTAAATAGCATTTAAGAATTCTGAAGTGGCTTATGCATTCTATAGGTTATGTCTATGCTACAGATCCTCTATAGCTACAGCTACGCTGGCATAATTACATTTGCAAAGCCATTTAACAGAAACTCAGTAAAGGGAGAATTTACTGTTGATAGAGTCACATTGTGCTTCCAAATGACACAAGGCTTGAGGCGAGGACATCTAAATTTCAGACTCTAAATTCAGTGTCTACCTATGAGCCAAGCGTTTAAGCTCCCGTTACACTTAACAGAGACTTAGTCATTTTTACGGAATTTACTTCATTGCAATTCAGTTGATCAAACAGCGGGTGTCTATTTTTGGGCTCCATTGACAATACTGGCCAGACTTTCATTGCCTATGACTGGAATTTAAACACAGCTCACAGGTAGACACGTCCACAGGGAGGTCTAAATTTAGATGACAGTCTTGAGCTGAAACCTGTCTGAAACATGTTGACAAAAGTTCTCTATTGGTAACACAGCTAAGTCCACACCAAAGGTTTTGTCAGCGTGGCAGTATCAATGAAGGGATGTGAATGTGTAGTCCTTACAAAGACTTCCATGTAAATTCTGTTCTATTAACGTATGTTTTCTGAGTGACAAAAAGTTGAGCTACAGCTTCACATAACACATGCCTAAATTCTCTTAAATACTTTTGGAACACTTAGTCAAAACTTTCCAGCCATTTCTGAGAATAGAAAAGTCAGTTAAGAAAAACATTTTGCTCATCTTAAAAACAGCCTCATTCACAGGACTTGCAAGTTGGCAGGAATTTTAGTGTGGGGGATGCAACTTCTGCCCTTACCCTGCGGATCTATCCAGATGTGATCAAGCTTGAGAAAACTATTTTTTTAACATAAAACACTTCCAAAAGATTGTCAGTGAAAAAATCACAGAAAAATCTACTCTCATTGATCATGACTGATTCTCTCCAGTTTCTAGCACTGATCGGATTATGTGTACCTTCTGCAAAGATTGCTCCAGCCTAACAAGGATCAGAGAGAGGAAGTCTGTAATAAATACTCTAAGCCTAAGCACAACAAGCCACTGGAATAGAAAATAGACATCCCTAAGGCTCTTGATACTACCGTCATTTAAATCGTCTGGGGAAGGAGAGTATCCAGTACACAGGCAGATGGACAAATACAGGTCAAAGAGACAAAAGGGACTAACTACAATGTGTGAACAAGTCTGATGAGACTGGGAGGAGAAACCATGGACTGAGATGGAAGATGAGGAGGGACAGGGATGACACTTCAAGGGCCAATTAACTAAAACTACGCACTAAAATAGGATAAAAAGCTGAGGGAACCGATGTGCTAAGACATAGGAAATGGTGAAGGGACAGATCTCAAAAGGAACCTGGGGAAAAGGGAATAGAAAGGTTAAGGAGAGGGGATGCAGGAAGAACAAGGAAGAGCAGAAGTGGCTACAAAATCAACTTGAACAAAAAGTCAGAAGTCTGAGGCAACTGAAATTGGATGAAGACTACAAGAAGTACGCTGTCCTCTTGACTCCTAGTGTTATGCCACTACCACTTAGCCAGCTCAAATAGCAGAAGTCTGTATGTAGCCATAAAGGTTTTAAACTTGCAGTCTGGGAGGTCTGCCTTCTCCTTTTTTTCCCCTGACACAAGGAAATTACATAGTCAGACAATTACAAGGCAACACACATACAGAGAGACACAGATAAAGGAATGAAGAGACACACGTATGCACAACTATAACTAACGTACGTATGCTAAAGCACAAAAAGGACTGCAGAACAAACATGGATTTAGTGCATAAAATAGACCGCTTGAAAGGAGTCTCTGCATTAAATAAACATGTTACTTCTAGGACTGTGCTTAATTTGTAGAGGGGAAAAAGTACGTATCAAAAAAAGTTGTGGATTGCCTGTGGGAAAAAAACCCACTTAAGTTATGGCAACTGAATGATGACCCGCAAAACAGTTCCAGTTTCACTTCTTTCACAGAGCTCCTTTATGATATTGGGTGGGCACTAACTAAAATTTTTCTTAAGTTTTTTTAGTCCTTAACCTTAATGTTAAAAGCTTGGGGATTTTTTCCCCATAAAATACAGTCTTGATTTCTACATATATTGTGCACTCACAATTCTAACAGAGTAAAGAAAGAACCGCAATTTCAGTGCAATTTTTTAAGTAAGTCTGGGCATTTTTGAAACTCTTTCAATTTGCCATCCAAATTAGCAGATACTTTTAAGTTAAAAAAAAAAAAAAAATGGAAAAAGAAAAAAAAAGAAAAAATTCAACTTCTCTTGGGGAAAATGGAGCCTAAGATGCATAGAAAGGCCACATAAATCTGCTATTTAGAAATAACTTATAGACAAGTTATTCACATTTATTATAGTACAAACATGACAGAAAACCAGAAATGAGTAATTCTTTCCTTTAAGCAGTGCTTGGATAGTCTACATACCTACACCTTGAACAACAATGAAAAAATGTAATATCGAAGAGGTTTTTACTAAGACAACAATGTCCATCCTATGGACTGAACTAAGCACTAGCTGTTCTGCATGTGATCGTACAATTAAAGACTGCATAATCAGGCATATGCACAAAGGATATTAACTGTGTGAAAAGGATATTAATTGTGTGCAGACAAACTCTCTTCTGGCATGTCCTAACTTTGTGTGTTTGATTTTGTAGCCTTAATAATACGTTCTTTTAACAAAGATTTTGTAGATATATTAACTCAGTTTAACAGAAAGTTCATGTCAGCAAAAGTCACCATATATACTCAATGATACACCTAATTTACAAGGTAATAGTAGGGATGAGGTGACAAGGAACTCTGGATTATGTACGGAAACAAAAAAAATACAAGAATTTCCTGCCTCTAATACCTTCTTCATTAGTGAGCACCTCCTTAGTATTCCTTCCCCACTGACTGCAATCAGTACCTTATTGTTCATAATTCCTATTTCCTTGGCTGTTCCTAAATTGCGCTCTCCAAATGGCACAGAGTCATAGTAAACAAAATCCTACATCTTCAGTTCACTAATTCTTGTAAATTGAGCTCAAATAAAGCAATTAGATGGCATACTTTGAAACTACCAGCTTGAAACATTAATATAATTTCTTTTCTAATAAAAGCTTCATATGTTTTATCTGGCTGGGGCTTTTAGGTTGGTTTTTTTTTTCCAATTTGACTAAATTAGTCACTTACAGATATTTCTCCCATTCCTCCTCCCAAAATATGGTATCCCCAAACATTACACAATCCTTTTTTTAATTCACTAGCTACTGAAATAAACAAATAAGCCCTTGTCTTTCCATTCTATTCCATCACTGACATTCCTTGGGCAAACATCATGAAGTGCAACATCTTGACCTGGAATTTAAAATCATGAAATTGCTGGTCAAACGTTTAGCAGGTAATTCAACTGTTGTTCTGGGGTTCGGGAAGGGGAGGATAAGAAGGGCCTGTACATTTCGTGTTGCAGCATGCTGCCTCAGTAGCATGTGAAGAAAAAAGCTGCCAAATTTTGTAATGAATTCCACAGAACATTAAGTCTGATACTTAGCAGAAGCCATAACTGTTAAGTAAATGATATCCTCTTGATGAATACCCTTATTTGAAAACAACATTGATTCTTCTAACCCTTTAGCAGTGTCCCAAAACAGATGTGCACAACTGCAAATTCTGTTTGCTTTCAGGTTTACGAAGTGTGATGACATTTTTACAATCATGCATGAGCCCTTTTACCCAGGAGTAAAATAAAACACAATAATTCTTCACCATCTGTTTGTTAATTTTGCATTCATTTAACTTTGCATTTTAAACTAATAATCATTTTCTTATAATATAGTTTGTTCCATTGGTAGAAATTACAGCTGTTCAATTAAAAAGAGAATGGTTTATAACAGTATACAGTTTTCCTCTGAATACTTCCATTGCTCTTAATTATAGAGGTATTAGTGCCATCGAATGGAAAAAAACTGCCAGGAAACAGCGTTACGCTTTACATGTCACAGATTCCCTTAGTAAATGTACATATTTACTTCTGTTCCAGCACCAATTCCCACCTGGTCTCTTTTACATTAAAATTCCTTTTCTCCACTACAAGATTCTGTGTAGTTTTTAATGTTGCTATCTATGTATAACAGGCTTCTTACACTCTTGAAGGAGTAAGGCACAAACAATCAGATGAAGCTTCTGTTTCGTATGTAGCATATAGTCAAACAAAGTACAGTCCTATTTCTTTGTTAGAGATTAAGGAAAAGCATTATGACAGGTCAAGGAGGCTTTCATATTTTTACTCTTACCTGGTTACAGCTAAACTAGGACTAGAATAACGTCCTAAAAGCTTTTTCTCACAATGTTTACAGTAAAATGGGGAAATCCTATTCCTTTATCAAAAGTAAAACCACATTGAAATAACATGAATAATACATCAGAACTAGTGAAGAGGAAGTAATTTGGGTCAACAAAAGACATGGGCCTGGAGAAAGAGCAGGAGCCAGCCGGAGATTAAGAGTTGTATTTTGGATTCTGCGTCACGCTCTGGACAGCGCATTTTCCCACTGCTCCACACAGACCAGGCTCTAAGTCCACAGAGAGGTTACAAGTCCAAAACACAGACTGTCCACACACTAACACAGTGGAAGGTCTATTTCACTGTGGTTCCTAGGCTTAATAATGATCTACAGATAAACTCTCCAAGAGACACAGGCTGCTCAGCTAATTCACGTGAGTGGTCCAGTAGGATTAGGAAGACTGTTCAGATGGTTGAAATAATCAACAGTCAATCACTGTTTTCTAAAAGCAATTTATCTGATGGCATGGAAATCTTAGCATCAGATGACCACCCTAATTCTGTGGTAGTGTTAAGACAGCAATGCTGTCACAGTACTAGGATGACTACTTTACTAAAAACACCCATAATGCAAGAGAAGGTTTCCACAAAACAGATTCCTTTCAATTAAAGGAGTTCAGCAAGGCTGAAAAACACTGAACTGGTGCACTAAGACTATAACAGTGCACTCACCTACAGAAATGAACTTCCAGAAGTACCAAACACAACAGGCTCACATAAAATTAAGAGTGGAAGTACAACCATACGTTACTGTGATGCTCAGCTTCTAGTCTTACCAGCATCTTGGGTATTCTGACCTTTTAGTTTCTCAGATGAGTGAGCATTGCTGCCAGGTCCGACCTTTACTGAGGGATTTATCCATCACAATATTTTATGTCTGACAGAAAACAAACATTCTGGAGGTACCCAAGGCACATTCTGATGTGATGGATGCGTAACAGTAACAGTCTTTCCAACAATTCACCATCTATTTCAAGTTACTCTCATTAAAAAAAACTCAGCTGGTATGACACTTGGAAAACCTGAAATTCTTACCTAATTCAATAGATCAAACCCATTTACATTTTGGAAAATGAGCATTTTCCCCACAAAGCTCAAAGAATTATGACAGCAACTGAACAGTCGCCTTCTATTATTTCTCTAAAAACCTCTATTAGCTTTTGAAGGTTTATGATTTGTCAACACATCTCCCTGGAAATACCATACAAATAACACGTAATATTGCCATAACAACCTGTGGTAATTGAAAGGAAAAAAACCCAACCAGTATTTGCTTGGATATTTGACAGCAATTTATTTAGATCCAGACTCACCATTTACTCTGCAGAATCTGCCACTCTTCCCAGTTCTTTGCAAGGCAATTTCATACAGAAGCAGAGAAGGGGAATTTTTTTTTTAAACAAAAGGAAATATTATTTTATTAATTAAAAATTGGAAGTGAGAAGGCTAGATGTGGAAATACCTCCAGTGTTCTAAAAAAAATTGTATAGATTGCAGATTGAATACATGTATTCTCATTGTATTCGAAGTGAGACCATGTCACAGCAATATATTTAGGGTGTATCAAGTTGTTTTACCAATATTAGATGTTTCAGGAAGCAATTATGCATTAATTCATTTATTTATTTATTTAATAACAGCGACTTCCACCCCTTGATGTACTGAAGAGGAACATGACATCTTTGAAGGAATACATTAATATAACTGAATTAAAAACACACCACCAAAAAAAGCTTATGGGAAGTGCTGATTTGAGAACATGCCACTTCATCAGTTTTCAATTAATACTATTAAATAGGATTCTTATTAATATTAACCGTAACTAGGATTCATGGAACACCTACAAGTTCATTATGGGCAGCAGCCCTATCATTGGTCTGCCTACTTTTTATTCCCAGGTCAGATCTGCAGAATGGGGAAGACAATTATAAAAATGAAAATAAACAATATTAATTCTTTCACATAAAGAGATGACTATCAGTAGTAGTCTAGATCATTAGAAAAAAATAGCTTTAATGCAAGTAGCATCTGTATTTATCATTGAGTGTTATGTACTTGTACATGAAGGGCAGTTGGTCCACATTTGTGAAGATTCATGAGATGTCTCTCATGCGTGATTTGTTCCATGTTATTAAAAAAACACTCAAGGACACCTGCATTAATGGGACTACTTCATACTGATGTCTGCAATATTTATGCTCAATCTGCAACTCTGGGACAGAACATATACTAATGGAAGTCAATAACAAAATCTTTAGGGAGTTCAAAACTATTTTTTGCTAATGGTTTGATTTTGCAAGCTGCTGTGTACACCAATCTCAGAAGTAGTTTTTAGGCTACTGCTTAAAAGCAAACTCATGCCAACAGACTAATAGGAGTAGTCTTGAGTTTTAAATTAAAATATGTTTGTATGAATTTTTTGAGGATGGGTGAAAACCCCAAATGAAAACCCATAATAATTTACCTTAGGTAAAATATTACTCAGACTCTTTTGCTTGGAATAATCAAACCCAGTTTATAACTCTTATTTCATTAAAGAGACTGACTTTAAAGTTCTCATTCAAAAAAAAAAAAAAAAGCACATGACCTACATACATGAAAAATCTAAAAGACATGCTTAAATAAAATACTATTTAAAAGGGAAACTATTATGAAAGCAAGACTGGAGTCAATTGTCTAACACTAACCAAACAATGCCACAGCTCAGCAAATATACCTACAACTTGTCTCACAGGGTTTTTTTTTTCCTTTTATTCATGTGCTGTCTACTAAAGAGCAAGCTTCTGAAGGCAAGGGAGATGCCTTTTTATTTCCATAATGCTCACAGCACAACGAGGACCTGTCCCTGACTAAAACTAACCAATATTAACTACAAAAGACTGATTAGTCTTTTTTCATAAATGTAACCATCACACAGAGGCAAAAATCAGACCCTTAAGCACTAACATCAAAAAAACCTACAGATCGATCCACATTAGCTATGGAAAAGACTGAATATAAAATACTTAAATAGGAAGCAGCCACAAGTGAGGTGGCAGTAAGGTAGGAAAATAAGGGTTGTATTCAAATACCTACAAAAGTGAGCAGATAGGCAGTGCTGCTACACTTCCTTCTATAAGTTTCTATGGGCTTACTGTTGGCATGCTCATTAAGGGATCGGTACATTTTCCTGCCTTTTTTTAATATATATAGAGCTCCAGGCTTCTTACCTGCTGAAAATATTAATGGGATAATAATTCAAATAAATTTTTAAATATTTTCATAAATTTTAGAAATATTTTGTTATTTCCTTGCTCCACATTTAAAATTTGGGGGCATTATATTGTCATTTTCTTTCTTTCATAGACCTTGAAGGACAATGCTACTGCTGCTGAGCATAGAACGAGAGGAGCAAGGGAGAACCCAAGTTTCCATATTCTCATGTTCTACAACAAAGCACCACAATGGCTCAGTCCCACCAGCAAACTGAAGCACTAGCTGAGGAAGAAGGTACAATCTTGATTTAAGAGACAGTGTCATTATCCTTTAGTGGGCTTTCTTTGCTCTTCAGAGATCAGGTTCTCCCTGTTTTTAACACACAAGCCCCCAAAATAACTTGGTATAAATAGATTATAAACTCTTGAAATCAAATGCCTAGCAAGAGAGTGCTACCTCAACGTGAACTAGTATGTCACTGCCTTAATGCTTAGGGTAACATTTCAGAAAGACAGCCGGGGTGAAAGAAAAAAAAAGAATATAGAGAATTTCTTTGGGTGTATTATGAAAAAAGTGTTTTCTACTCAAGTCATGCAAAAAGGAAGAAAAGGTCTTTGTGAAACACACTTCACCAGTTTGGAACACACACTAAACAATTTCACTTCAGAGCTTTCAGTAAATTATTTCAGTGAATGTTACTGAATAAAGGAAACCTGCACTGGAAATTCCTTCAGGAACATAAGCCCTTTCATGTTTCTCAACTAGGCTTTTCGGCTTTCATTTCTGGGCTATTGCTGCTTCTCTCTCAGTCTCCCTCTGTGCCCCTAGTCCATTTTGTCTGCTTCCTACACCTCATAGACTGCCCTTAGCATCTGCAATGCCTATTGCCTATTCAGCATCAAAACCCTCTCAGAAATGTCTTTGTAGCAACAATCTCTCTCCCCTGATTCTAGCATCCACAATTTGACATCTAGAGTTCAAGCAAGGTGCATCTTTCAAAGCATTCATCTTGGAAAAAAAACCCACAGACCGAAAACTCTAAGGCTGACTCTGCTTTCCGACTTCAGTGCCAAAGGAGCGCTCAGAGGGCGAGCTCCCACAGAACAGCCTCCTAGCACCACAGCAGGAAGCCAGCAGCACCACTGCAGCGGGAGAGAAAAAGGAGTAGGTGAGGCTTAAAAATCACTTTCCTTTAGATCAAGCCATATGAACTGTCTTAAGGAAAGACGTCTTGTGCTGCCTAAGCAACCCAAGTCTTTTCCCTCCTCATTTGCTACTGTGTTCCAGAAATGCAGTTATTATGGGAAAGTACATTTATGTAGATTTGCCTGCCAGAAATTACATTGTGCTTCTGTTCAGGTCTGCAAAATTGCAGGGGGAATTGGGCAATGAAGTCACAGAAATTATATTCATAGACTGGGAAAAAAAAGATGGTTTATGAAAACTCAATTCTTGCTCTGAATAAAGTTTACTACTTAAACCAAAAATGTATATATTAGAATACATGCACTCGTCACTGTCCCTTTGCAACAGCTGACAGTTAACCTCTAGCACTTATTTCTTATGGACCAAAGAAGGAACAAGACACAGTTTCACTCTAAACAGTGAGTTATAATGTGCACTGACAATGCTACTTCCTATGTAGACAAATTCACAGTATTTTTTTTTTTTCACATACTTTGAAACAAAAAAGGTAGGGATACAAACACAGCTGTTATCTCACAGAAGGGTCAGGACAAAGCAAATCAAAAGAAAAATCTAAAAAAAAAAAATAATATTAGTTTAAAAATGTACATCTTTTCTTCTGCTTTATCTAAAATGACAAATGCTCCTCCAAACTGTGGTTCATAAATTAATGCCTGCCTTCCTCTGGTAAATAGAATCAACACGTTGAAGACAATATAAAAATTAACTGTAGCTAAACTGGTCTCACATTATCATGTGCTCCTTTTTCTAATCAACCGGTCAGAACCATGATGATAACAGGTTATGAAGCCAGAAACTACTACTAAAGACTGAAAAGTCACATTAAAGTATTTGCACTTGTTAAGAATCAAACTCCCCCAAAAAAGTATCCAGAAAAAAACCTCTAAATCAAACACTTTGCCAAGACTTGGTACATTGATACTCTACTATGTATTAGCACATAAACCAGACCAGTGTGTTTTATGTCTCTCAAGAAAGGAACATTCTCCATTTCTTGAGATGCTAGTCTACTAGGACTTTAGTAAGGCCTTCGACACAGTCGCCCACAGCATTCTGATAAACTGGCAGCCTGTGGCTTACACACGTGTACTCTTCACTGGGTTAAAAACTGGCTGGATGGCCGAGCC